>CM070035.1:123234128-123254881 GCA_036250615.1 Ptychadena robeensis | reverse complement strand
CAGGGAACTGATAAGAACAGATACTACACTTGATCTTAGCCAAAAGGCCGAGAAGCGAATGTAGAAGGTAGGATCCTTGATCTATTGCATCATTTGACCCTTATAAAGAATAGATCAATGTACTGAGCATATTCATCTCAGCTAAATGAAATCTGTATGTATGAAAGGTGGTGCTTTCTATACATTACAACAAATGCATTCCTGGGTTTTCATGGAACACGTGAGTTTTATAGGACATTTATAATCAGAAGGATATAGTGATACAGTGATGGAAAACAAGTGTGAAAATGATGCTGTACACAAATAATTAAATCTAGATCAAATGAAACTCTGGTGTGACAACCTTTTAACAGTTTTCGAAGTAACCTGCCAGATATGTTTAGGTAGAGGCGCCCGCAATTGAACATATGCGTACTTTATTACTATAAGAGGAGTTGATTAATGCTAATTGTGCAAGGTTTTTAATGACAACAGGTCAGTTTGCCAGGATAAAAACTATTTTAAGGATATGTTCATTTTGGTGTGTGGTAAAATCCAGCATTAACAAATCGAAAAAGCATGTGCATATTATGGACGCCCTACCTGAGCCTTTTTTTTACGTGGATACCCCCCAGAAAACCACACTTACCACTGAAAGCACAAATCCAGCTGCCTATGCCTACCGGATTCCCACAGGCACAAAAGAGCACGACCAGGACCTCACTCAGCTATCACTGTGGAGTGGAGACAGTGAATTAAAATCCACAGGCCTACATACTTTAAAGGTTTCTGTAATCAAAGGTCCTCTCTTTTTAGAGAACCATTGACCAGCAACCCAAAACATAAGTCTACATTTGCTTTACTCCTAACCTCACTAACTGATACCATTTTTTGTCCTCTGGGGCTTTCCCTAGTTTTTTGGAGACCCCAACACAGCTTTCATCGACTTGCCAGATATGTTGTTCTAAACATCTTGAAAAACTAACACAGACCAAGACTAAAGCTAGCCATACACGTGTCGGATTCCATGGCCGATTGATCACTGATCCGATCGATTCCGGCGATCTCAGCGGGAATCAGAGCTCCGATCAATCGGCCAATTAAGAGTATCCGATCGCTGCATACCACCTTGTCCAACGGATTCCGGGACGATTCCGTGTCCGATTGTCCACCTCACAAATGGCAACTCCCCCTGATGTGTGCAGAATCGGATCAAAAAGACCAACATGTTGGTTCTCTGTCGGATCCGATTCTGGGCCCCCGAACGATCGGACGTGATCGATCGGACAAGGTGGGCTGCACGCGATTCCGGCACGATCGTTTCGCGTGCACGCGCCCGGAATCGATCGTGCCAGAATCCGGTGGGAATCCAACCCGTGTATGGGGGCCTTAACACAGTAGGTGCATGCTGCCTCAAGTTCTTTTGTCTGTGGATAAAATCTCAGGCACACTTTCTGATAATTTCCAGGTTCTTCTTCAGCTGAAGATTGGTTTTATTTATATGGTCTGAAATTTTGTCTGATTAAATCTGGAACTAATGAGACCCCTCCCTGAAAGTGCCCATTCACATGTTCACAGCAAACTGCATTGACTTTAGTGGCAGGTAAAATTTAGAAACTTTCAGGGCGTATTTGTAAGCAAAATAACTATAAAAAGTGTCAAAAGTGTGCAAACACCTGGTATAATGCTCCTGGCCACAAAATTACTACCGACGCCAGAAATCCAGGTAACAGTTTTTGTTGGGTAATCCAAAAACCAAGCCAAGGGTCATACATGAAGATCAGTCCAAGAATGTAAGGCACCAATGGATAAGCACAAACCAAGCTCAGGACAAGGAGATTTCATGTCCAAAATCAGCTTTTGTCACTGTAGGCAACAAGACACTTGCAGACTAGTGTTGAGCTTGAATATTCGAATTGCAAATATATTTGACGAATATCGGCTATTCCCATTAAATGGGCATATTGCCCAATGACATTATTACACCTAACACTGTAGGATTAGTAAACAACTAGCTGGTAAATTTCCTGTAGGTGGTCAGGCTGCAGGAAATTCAAACATATCGACCTTGACTGTGCTGTGTTAAACACATCAATATGGTGTTTAGGGATGCAATTTGGCCAAGCAGTAAGTCAGCCAAAACTGCATCCCACCACCAGGGCTGTAATACATGTTTGTACTGTGTTGAACACATCTGTAGAGACTCTGGGATGCCATTTGGCCAAATTCTTTGACCATGATGCCTGCTGCGCTAACACAGTCTGTGATCCCTGGGGTTACCAATGCGGTATCGCTGGTTGGGTAAGTACCTCACAATTGGACAGTGTAATGCCAGAGGAGGATCAATATTTTAACCCCCCCCCCCCCCCCCCAAAAAATGTTTTTAAATGTGCCGTTTTTTCATCAAAAATCACATTTACATATTGCATTCGGTTGTGCAGGATCACATCTGCCCCAGACAAGTGTCGGGGGCTGACAGGGAGATTGACTGCACACCCCGTCCTCCCCATCATGGGCAGCTACAGAGACCTCCCCTCTGGGTTACATCAAAGAGATGCCCCACCAGAGACATCAGTGACTTGTCTCCCCCGCCCACATACAAAAAGTTCCCATCCATGCCTTGCATTACTCACCACAACTCATTTCCAGCTTCTTTAAATGGGTTTTGCATTAAAAGAACACAGAGATTCCTTGCTAATTCTTGCTTTACATTTAGTCATATGCACCTTGTACATAGTCCAATCCACACAAAAAAATATACAAAAACATATTAATATACATATTTCAGTTACTTCATACTACTTAATCCATATCTCATATTTGTCAAGTTCAATTTATTTAATATTACAGATCATTAGCAACATTTTACATCACAATATCAGCATTTAAGCATTCCATTTGTCTCATAGTTTCTCACAGTTTCATAGCATACTTAACCATTTTAAGCATAACTAATACATAATCAATTGAGTTAGATCGACCTATATGCAATAACCGAGAAATGTATGGTTACTGGCTCATCACTGTATACTCCAATGGTTCACACCATTCTTATTGGTATATATACAGTCCTGCCTTTCATGTTTATCTCTGTTGACCACTACCCCTCCATCTCCCTCTCTAATCTCCCCAAAGCACCAAACAGTCAGGGAAGACCCACTACAAAAAAGGTTTGTAGCAATCATCTCATTTTATCCAGGGTAACTACATGCTTTCAAAGTTTTAATCCATCTTGTTTCTCTTTGTAGAATTTTGTTATCATAATCACCCCCTCTGATGTCCTCTTGTATATGTTCAAGGGACTACAATTTTACTACAGACAAGTTGTGGTTCAGACCCATATGCCTTACAATTGGGTTGGGGATTCTGCCATTGGAGATCATCCCTTTTGTGCGACAGTTAACAAAGTTCTTACATTTGTGCATTGTGCCATTGGGTAACATGAACATCGTAACATTCTTGTACTTATGTTTTTCCATTTAAGTATGGAAGTATTAATGCAAAAACTGTCCAGAGAAAAGGGATGCAGTCCAAGTCCTTTCCTGGCAGTAAACAATATGACTAAGGTATAAAAGATAGCTGTCCCTATTTGTTCAAATTGCTCAACAATTTTAATTTCCAAGAAGCTAACTGGAATAATTGAGACTTATATGGATAGCAGTTTAAATGACCTGGCAGCCTTTTACAACCAACATAAATAACAAAATATAATATATAACAATCATAAAAACAGAAGATTTAAAAAAAAAAACAAAGATCCATTGAAGGCAGTTATCCATCACCCTGTGTGTGCATCTACCCAATACATAGGCCTCTAGCCGCACTACCTCGATTTTGAGACAATTACAATAACATGCAGATACCTTACTGAACAAGTTTCCTGCCACTCTGACAGACCTAGCAGAGGGTGGGACTCCATACCTAAGATATCCAATGACCTTTTACATGACCAGACCAACTTCAAGGGCCATACAACCCCACAGCTGCTGTGACAAGTTTTGAACCCTAAAAACAAAGGAATTAAGCAAAGAAAGAAATTGAGGGAGGGAAGAGAATTCACCCATAGCATACTGTCTTTAAATTGAAGTATGGTAAATTCTTTTCACACACAAAACTACAGGAGGATACCTTCTACCAACTGACCCAATCAGATATGTAATATGACCAATAACTTTGTACTAACCTTTAGTATACCAGCTCCTCCAGTCATGTAGCCCCTCTGCCTAGGGCACTGGCCTATTGTCTCTGGGCCAGTCCATGTATTTATAGTTTGCTGTATCCCATCCTTAAAATCTCTACAACTCTGGTCCATGGTCTACATTGGCAAAGCAGAAACCTAAGAACAATGAATATAGAAGCTATACAAGTCTAACATAACCAATATTCTCATGCTTTGAATTCAAACTACAGAGTTGTTAATTCACAAGAGCTTCTATGAGACCAACTACTGACTAGATAAAGCTTTAAAATGTTCGTGTATAAATTACAATTATGAGTTCAGAATGAGATGGCCTTAACATTTTCCCACTAATGAATTATGCAAGGCCATATTTATTTTGTACATTGTTATGTGGAATCAGATTGTTTAACGTATGATGTAGAATTATGATCATAATAACTGAAAAGTGTATGTAAAAAAATAATAAAACTTCTATAAAGCTTTTCCAGCAACATATATTTTTCGTCATCTGTGGTATCTCTCCGTTCCCAACTTCTCTCCGGTGGGCCTTACTTTGAGATCGGTCTTATGACCATTTAGGCTAAGTAACCAGATTTTCCACCTACACACCCCTTTTTTGACTTAAACTTATATGGGAACCTAATTGGAATATAACATCCATACAGATTTATGAGCACACCTCTGGACCCCCTGATGAAGGGTCTTCTGTCATCTACACCACCTATCTGTTTTGGATACTACATGATTCTACATTGTATTTCAGGATAGCCCCCTTGATACGGCTACCCCTAGAGCCAACCTGTAAAGTCCCTGGGTTTCCATCCTGTATATGGGAAGAATTTGTTTGTATTTTTTGTGTTTAATTGTGGGATGTTGGTTGGTTGGCTCGCTCCCTGGGATATCTTTGGTAATCTTATATTAATATCTGGGTACTCTGCGTGACACTACACAAAACAGCATGTTTTTTCAGCTCAGTCTACGATAAACTAACTCTACACACATATAGATTGTAAATTATAATTCTGTCTTTAGTTAGGATGTTGTTTGCTGTATACATTTACAAACACTTTATTTTAAGATGTTCAATACAATATAGACAGTATAATATTACTTTTTTTGGAAAAAGATTGTATATACTAAGGTGTAAAAAGTTTGAAATTGTGAATTACTCTTCATTACCCTTTTTTTAACAATTGTAAAGCCCAATGTAGGGCCATCTGTCTATTAGGTAAAGCTGCAGCTGTTTTGTGCAGCAAGGAAATTGTTTCACTTTACTCTAAAATTTAAGCTCAGCAACTAATAAACAAGTAAAGTTAAAAACGTCCATGTAGTTCTAATCTTCAGATTGATACAAATATGTTTGATAAATAGAACTGCTAAACAAAATTCTTCAGAAAGATCTTCCCAATCCTGTTGCAGAAGTTCCCATAAATAGGTAAATACATACCTACGTAGGATCAAACCCTGAGCAACTAGGTTCATGCCAGAGGATACTGCATAGTGCTGAAGGATGCCTCTAAGGGCTTGTGTCCACTGCAGTGCATATGGCATCATTGTGGATTGTACGCAGATTACCTATGAATTGTGGGTGGATTGTATAACAACTGCATAAGTAATGATGGCAGCAGGCAGCACTGTATAAACACAGGCGTTTTGCCACTGTGGACAAAAGCCCTAGAATTCACCAACCCTTGATCTAGCAAAACAACAAAACAGTTCCCGACCATCATGCTTTCTCCACCATGACAGTTATACACGAGGAACCATATCATTTTTCCTACTCGATGGTGCACAAAACTCCTGCTTGATAAACCTAAGATGTTACATTTCTGTTCATCATGAGTACATACAACCTTGGTATTGTATATTGGCAGTGTTTTATTCCTCTCAAGACCCTTTTTTCTTATTTTGATGTCATGCTGCAACTCGACCTGCTCCTCCCTCTACAGCTGACCTTTTGTGACCTTTTTTTGTGGCGACTTCTTTTTTTGGCCAGGCAGTGTATGCAAAAATTATATTTTTCAATAAAAAATTGATTGAAAGTTTTACACTGAGGAGTAGAAGAGTAGATAAAAAAATGGGTCTTTTCCCCAAATATCATAAAGTCAAAATACAGCATGTGTACATACAAATCTGCAAAAATTTACTACTTGCATCCATTATAATAAAAAAAAAACAACCAATACACCAAAATCTGTGTACCAAGTAGCAGGACAATTTTGTGAATGGTTAGAACATTATTCTTACCATTGGTTTTATTCTGCTCATGTGATATCCCAATCTCCTTTCATTTAAATTTAAAGACCTGGCTTGTGTAAGGATCTAAGTGATAGGTGATATTGCTGTTGTATTCAGAATTGGAGCATTTGCATTCATGTTAACTCAGTAAGGTACAAAAGAAAAGAAAACTAAAGCACAGACACATACCGTAATTGGGATCTGAGCATGCTCAGACTGATGTTATACTTGCAGAGGGAGTATCAGTTTGTAGCGAGTCATTGGGAAAGGACAACAAGGACAGCAAGCCATTCATAAGGTTACCACATATATTATCTTTACAGAAAGAACTTTACATGAAAACAAATTTAGATAGCAACAGACAGTGTAGCCTTTTGTAGCTTATATATATGTATTGTGTTTTCTGATATTTAATATAATATTTAGCTTGTATGAAAACACACAGCATGAAACAATGCTCTCACTATAGCTCTTTTTCTTTGCAAAATTTTAAAGCCAAAAACTTCCACACTTACATTTTCTTGTAGTACATTCAGTGTATCTGACAAATCCTTAACAACAGTACTGGCTGTTCATGTCAAACCACTGTACAGCAGTTTTTTCTTTTTTCCTTTGTTTAAAGAAAATACAATACTGATATCTAGTCTTGTTTGAAATAATTCCCCTGGCTGCTATTGAGGTTGAGTATAGATATGAAAAAGCACCCACAGATCTTAGTAATTTTGTTACTTTGAAGTTTTTTTTGTATTCTTCTTTCCTTTCTATCCCTTTACCACATTTTTATAAACGCATTAGATCAAAGGCATAAAGCAATCAAGAAATTCTGACACATACTTAAGGGTGTTTTTCTGTAACTTCAGTTCAGATCACTTTTTTACCTTTAACTTTGCTATTGTTTAAAAGAAATTGAACACTCCTTGCTTTAAATGGTTTTATATCTTAATATTTTCTAACACTGACAATATTGAACATTGGATTATTTAAAGCTGAACTCCAGGCACACAATCATTAATTTAGATGTAATCCTTAATAGATAATAGAAAAAATCTATGATAGGTCTGTAGTCCCTATTTAGTCATGGTCCTAAAAGGTCGTGTTAGAATTTTTATTATTAATAATATTCTCAGTTTTTAACTCCACATCCCTATCTATATACTATACAATCGAAATGACGTTCTTTCCCTAGTGGTGTATAGGTCCACCTAGGTTTGTAGAACCGTCAAAAGTAGTGGGTACCCTCAGACCCTGGGACTTTCAAGGGAGCCGGAGAAATAATGTCTATTAGACAGTCATATGAAAAAGATTTGATCAATTTATTAAACACATGGTGTACAAATAGTTGTGAATAAGGTAAATCAATACAGCTGACTCCCTATACACATATAAAAACACAATATATACATTAACAACAATACATGATTATATCAATAAAAACGTTTTAACTCAACGCGTTTCGCCCTTTCTTTCATTTGTGTGCTTCTTCAGGAGTGTTTACATTGGTTGAGGTATCTCGACTTCGGTCTGGTGGAACAGGCGGGAGGAGAAACTCCTCTCCCGGTGAGACAATACAGCAGGAGGGTCTCCTCTAGATGTTTAGAAACAACATATCTACGGAACAAACAAGGGTATATCAGTATCAAATTAGGATGTTATGGGGATTATCTGGAGGGGGGAGGAGGGTGGAGAACCCCCTTAGTTTTCATTTAAATTAGAACAGGAATATCAAAGTTCACATCACATATATATATCTTTTTTCTATATAGTTTGTTTGTTTGTTAGTCAGGGTAAAACCATACGTTGACACAGCAGTCAGTGTATATAATACAGTTTTTAAGTTGAAAACATAGACATGGATTAGTAAAAGTTACCTTTTTAGGATTTGTCGCTCTCAAATGCTTCAAAGAACCTCACCAAACCAAAGAAGGTCTACCCCTTGAAAAATTGGGGAACCTGTAGCACAGATGCAGGGTGGGCCAATGCATCCCAGGAGTGGACCATGTGTGGCAAGAACGCATTCTATATGAAGATTCATAATGTTAGTATGTAGTATTCTTTTAGAGACTAGGTATTACTCAATATCAGATCAATGTAAGAAGCTTACCGGTGTGTGTATTTAGAAGATACTACGTATATATTAATCCCAAGGGGTTGGTTGACCAATCAAGGTTGCTAGTATATCTATAAGGACAGAGTGGAAGTTTTTTAGAGTATTCAATCAGATCAGCGTGGTGAATAGGTATTTGGAATGATCCTACCTTAGATTTCTGGTAATGTCTTAGAGCTTCAAAAAACGATCACAGAGAGAGAAAGATGGATGGTTTTGCATTTGCCACCTGGTCCAGTACTGAGCGCTAATGTCCCTCCAGCATTTATGCTAGGTTTGGGGCGGTTGATTTCTTTCTGGTGTGCAGGGCGAACGGCGCCAAATTATTGAAGCGGTCGTTCCCCTGCACTTCCGTGTGTGTGCCCGGGCGCCATTCATTGGTGGACCTCCCACATCACATGGAATCCATCCGGAAGTCACCGCCTTGCGGGCGGAAAGGACGTCACAGTCCCTGGAGCGCAAACACGGAAGTTCCGCGTCTATGCGCTCCAGGGAGCGCAGTGAGACTGTGATTTGGATGGTAGCTTCCGGTCGCTTAAGAATCCTCATGTGAACATGAGGAAGAGGATGTAAACAGTCCCCTTATTAATAGGGAAAATAAGGAAGATGTCTCAGATGAACCACTGCGTTAGTCCCCATATTAAATTATATGGGAACCATTTAGTGCCTATTCCGCCCACAACGAGGAAAGTCTGAAACAATAAGAGCAGCCATATATTCTTCAATATGAACATTACACTTATGGTCATCCTAAATAATAATTGTTATAAAAAACATTTCTTTTTTGTGAGAAATACTTTTGATACCTCCTAGTTATTATATATTATTCATACCCTATGTTTTACCATGTTGTTTGTTTACAACGTCTGAGAACCAATCAGTGATTGTATTTAGTGATTTATTTTGTGATAATTAAATATGTTTTTACTGTCCGTATCGGAGCATGTATATCAAAAAGTTCTCTTCTTGTTAATAATTGATAGTTTTTTACTTATGTCCTCCTATACCCGGACATGTATTCATTTGTTTTAAACAGGTCATGTTCATCATGTTTCATGTCATAATTGTGAGTGCACTCAGAGAAACGGTTTATAGCTGAGCGAGTCATTTAAGCCTGAAAATTTTTTGGCTTGTAATGTAACGATCCATTTTGCTTCCTTCTGAAGGAGCACTTTGTCTAGGTCCGCCCCCCCCCTTATGTTGTCTTTAACTCTATCTAGCAGATAATGTAAACACTCCTGAAGAAGCCCACAAATGAAAGAAAAGGCGAAACGCGTTGAGTTAAAACATTTTTATTGATATAATCATGTATTGTTGTTAATGTATATATTGTGTTTTTATATGTGTATAGGGATATTGATTTACCTTATTCACAACTATTTGTACACCATGTGTTTAATAAATTGATCAAATCTTTTTCATATGACTGTCTAATAGACATTATTTCTCCGGCTCCATTGAAAGTCCCAGGGTCTGAGGGTACCCACTACTTTTGACGGTTCTACAAACCTAGGTGGACCTATACACCACTAGGAAAAGAACATCATTTCGATTGTATACTTAATAGATAATATATCAATATCCTTTTGTTGTTATTTGGGATAACATCTCCATTTTGTGTGCACAAGATGCCTTTGCAAATCTTAATATTATTTTTTTCAAGTACCAGCGGCCTCAATACTATGCTGGACAAAGCCTGCATGCTCCTGCAGAAAACAATGGGGTGGTTACATGACTAGTGGTCCTGTACAAAGACAGAGATCTTTGCAGCCACTGAACCTTGGTGAACTAAGCATTGAAACGTTCGTGTTGAGCAGTCTTGGAAACCGGCCGATTTCCCCTCAGGATTTTGTACATAGACAAATGACCATAGCCTTCATAAGAGGACAAAACATGTCATTTTTGTAACCTATTTTTTTGTAAATCATGAATGTTTCAGTAAAATTGTATGAATTTTTTAGTTCAGTAGTGTAATATTAGCAATTGGATTTTGATGTACCACTAAATTCTGAAAAGTTAAGAAAAGTATTTGTTTAACTCTGTATAACTGGGTCCTGTACATGCAGAACAGGAAATATGCTGAGCATTAACAATTACATTTGGTATTCCACCAAATTCTGAACATTTTAGGAAAGCTTGTGTTTATATAGCTCTATATGACTGAGGCCAATATATGCAAAACAAAATACATGCTTAGTATTCACAATAAGATCTTAATATTTTACCAAATTTGAACATTTTAGAAAAAGCTAACATTTTGCAGCCTTCTAAAAGTAGACTGATGACCCATCACCTTGTGTGAATTGACAGGAACACCAAATATGCATCAAAATAGAAGGTAGGAGTAATGTGTGTCATGCATGCAATTAACATGTTTTTAAAGGTTATTGTGATTATGATTGAATATGCCTTTAATAAAGTGATGATGTAATTGTGGCCAAGCCATGTGGGAGTGCCCAGCCTGTATAGTTATTAAAAAGTGACATCTACCAGCACCGAACAGGCTCACTCCCTAAACAATACACTAGAAAATCCTTTTGGTGTGCCAACACCCCTGTCACATATAGAAAATCAGAACAAACTTGGATATACGTGGGGGCAAAGAATGGGGCTTTTTGGGCAAATTAATGTCTCAGAGAACTTTTTTAAGATATTTAAAAAAATAAGTCTTTATTCACATTGATCCTACATTAGATACATTTAAAAACAAAATAAGCAGCATCATACATATCAGTCACAGTGTTAGCAGGAAAAGACATTAATATCCCCCTGATTCTACAGGGCAAGTTCGCCACTTCACCACCATTACACCACTCTGGTGGGGAAGTGCGGTTCCTACTTGGTCCGCCAGGGTTTTTTTTGAGGGTCAACACAGGTCCTGTGAATCTCGACGTGTTTCTCCCCTATCTGGGGCTTCCTCAGGAGATCACATTCACAGGATTTAGTTCTAGAAAAAATCACAACCGTTTTAGTGATCTGTATCCTCAAATTCATATGGGATACAGGGTCAAAAGTAAAAAAAACAAATACAAAATCAAACATACATACAATTTTATTCCGATGGTGTTTCACCCTAAATACCTCTCAGACAGAATGAAACCATCCTGTGGAACCCTCCATATTATTCTGAAATTACAACATATACTCACCATTAGACCGGGTGAGTGGCCAGGCAGTGCTATGGGGGACCACAGAGTCCTGTCCTGAAGTGGCTTCTTTCTTTGGCGATTGTTCATGCAGTGGTTAGATGAGATCTTTACGCTTGAACCAGAGATGGACTATTTCCCAAACAGATATTCAAAGAGAGGGAGAACACAATCATGACACCAACATATACAGCTGACAAAACATCAATCACCCATCCACTTCATAAACCACGTGAGACAACCAAATGAAGAGAGAAAACCAAAGCAACCAAAACATGGACACACATTTGTATCCTTAATGATCCCCTGAGAACTTGGGGTGTGTTACCACCCATAGTCATGTCACCTCATAAAAAGTATCCGGGATGGGTATAGAAACCCACACTACCAAAGATAAACCGGATTTGGTCAGAAAAGTGAGGGTTATACTCTAGGATGTGACCAGAAGGCCTATAGATATCTAAACAATTACTCACTTAACTGTAGTGGGGGATCGTGGCGGCGGCCAATATGTATGAGCAAAAAGAAAAAAATAAATGAAAACGAGCCGGTAGACCGGAGCAATAAATGCATAAGCACATGGGGGAACACAGTAATGAACTCGAATAATACTGCAATAAACATTCAAATATAAACGTCCAGAAATGTTTAGTGTAGCGTGTTAAAGAAAAACTCAATATGTATAGGGGTAATGTACCTATATATAAGGACGGCGAACGTACCAGTGTGCAAAAACAAAAGATGCAGACATAAAACAATCGTAAAAACGCCTAAAAACGATATCGGTAAGGTATTGTATCTCAGGTATAAGAGAAGAGCATAAGAAAAAGACATCATCAAAATCTATACTACCCGCAGTAGCAAGTGTAGATTCAGGCAGAGTTCACGGAGGAATGGTTCGCATGCGTGGTCTTCTGGAGTCAGGGGTGTTACGGTATCTTGGAGAAGTCGGGTTTCCTCGATCATGCTTGCCCCTGATGGTGGTCCTCGGAGTATGGAATCGTTGCGGTGTAGAATATTTTTGAATTGGCAGTTCCTCTTGGTCTTGCGGCTTAAAAACAAAGTCCGCGTAGAAGTCCGGAAGATGCGGCATTGGAATGCGCAGCTGTTCACAGAAAAATGGAAGATCTTCAGGTAGCCTCAACTGAATCAGGCGGTCCTCTTTAGTAACAGCCAGTCCAAATGGAAAGCGCCATTTGTATTTGATCTTCCTGTCGCGGAGGATAGTGAGTAGTGGGCGCAGTGCTCTGCGATTCTGCAGGGTAGTGGGCGAGAGGTCTTGAAACACCATGATCTCTGCTCCATTAAGTGTGAGTAGTTCCTGAGATCTCATCTTGTGGAGGATACTTTCTTTCACATGGAAGTCCACGAAACAACAAATGACATCTCTAGGAGGGTCTGTGTCTTTGTGTCTGGGTCTTAAGGCCCTATGTATTCGTTCAAACACAATAGGCGTGTCGACGGGTCTTTCCAAAAGATTATTTAATAAAGATTGCATAGCTCTGCAAGTTGATGCGGTTCAATAGATTCTGGTACTCCCCTGAATCGTAGGTTGTGTCGACGACCTCTATTATCGACATCTTCTATGTGTCTGTCCATGGTAATCAGATGTGTATTATGTGTTTGACCACTGCTTGTATGGCTTGGATTTCCGTCTCATGTTTCTCAGTTGGGGTTTCTACCGACAGAACACGTTTAGTAATGTTGTGAAGGTCAGTCTTGAGATCAGTGATCGCAGATTTCAGTGCAGATTTAATTTCTTCCGAAAGTGAGATAAGATCTGAACGTTGCAGCAGGTTATTAATGTATGCAGGCACCTCTTCATCATCAACGTGGTCTAGCCCATCGATGCTGGAAGGTGCTCTGTCAGAGTTAGGTGACATTTGACAGCAATCAGCAGAGTGGAATCTAAACATCGCGGGTATATTTTTGCCTGAACATTTATCTTGTTGCTTAGGAGTGTTGGTACTGCGTGAATTTTTCCCCATGTTGGTTCACGTTTAAGAAAAGTGTAATCTGCTCCTGTCTACAGCTCTGTTAGGCTAGTGTGACATCATGTCAGTCAGTCGTGCATTCAACGGAACAATGGTTGCGGCAATAGTCTCCGGCGCTTCTATATATGATAAGACTGTACTCCCTTGGGGTACACTAGCACTATGCAGTTTCACCTTAAATCAGTTCTTGTGTAAAGGGGAGCTTTGGAATAAGCAATATTCAAGGGTAATGGCGCAGGGCTGGGAATTGCTCAGAGGTCTGACCCAGATAGTTAGGCCACAACCCCAGCTGGATTTATGGTCTTTTTATCAAAGTGGCCGCAAGTCATGAAATAAAGGGCAGTGGTGGTGGAGTGAGCCTTGATTAGTGGAACTTGATGGTCAGCATACCTGGAGAGTGTCGGATGGTGACAATAGCAGTCAGATGTAGCGTGGTCCTCGCGGCATAGGCCGCGTCCGCGGTCTAAATTTATCCGGCCCGGTTCTTCACCGCTCCTTCTCAGGCCTCTGGGCACATAATAAAATGGGCAGGTCCTCACTGGAGGGGATCGGAGGGTCCCCGGGTGCAGCTGCTGGAGTCCGCAGGTGAAATTAGGATGGTGGGTGCTCCCTCAAGTTCCGAGCTAGGCCGAAGCCGCGGCCTCGCATAAAATCGCGGTCAGAGATTGCGGGCGGATGGTCTGGCGGATAAAACGAACGCTCCAATCAGGTAGAACTGCCTTTGGGGGTCTCAGGTGAGGGTCTCTTGGGTGTGTTTTGAGGGTCAAATAGCCAAATTATAGGCAAAAATTGTTGGGGAGAGCAGAGAGCTCAGTAACAGAGCAGCTTCTCCCTTGCACGCCAGACCACGCCCCTCCCAAATTTGGCACATTCATTGAAATTTTTAGATTACATTTTTGGTTCCTCAAGGTCAAAAACAAATAAGTCAAGAAACACACAATATTTACAGTCAACCCATGATATTATCATATATTAAGGAATGTATATAATCAGTGATTACTTTTTAGTACCAGGAGATGTCTGGTACTCACCCCATATGTAGCATGGTTTTAATAAGTACAGTATTCCTCACTGTGTCCCTCACTGTGCTCTGTTTCAGCTTCCTGCATGGTAGATTCTGCTGCAGATGGACCTCCCTGTTCTTGATTGAGCCTCCTATTTGATGTCGCAATCCACAGGTCACCAGCTGGCTTTGGGTCAAATGTAACTCTCACAGTACAACACCATTTGAACCCCCAGATCTCATACCTCAGTAGCACAAACCTGAAATTTGCAGGATTTGTAATTAACCCCTCATAGTACCTGCAGTCCAAATGTCAACCTTTCATACTCATGTTCCAACTGTCAAACAGTGCTTTTCTTTTGTCAGATTTTACCTATTCCTATTCTAACTTTCAACTCCCAGATCTCCAACACCTTTAAAAGTCAAATCTTTTTTTTTTGTAATTTACCTACCTTCCTAGTTTCACACCCCTAACTGCAACCTTTCATAGTTAATGTTATCAATTGACATAAATTGTATGGTAATCTAACCACTTTAACTTTTACAGTAGTTTATACATGATAAAGTGAAGCTGTTTGTATAGCTATTTGAGGTGTTTGAGCTTTAATCTCAATTGGAAACGAAATCCCCCTGCAATACCTTATCTTCAACCACAAGATGCAGTGAACACTTGTCTTCAATGTACAGATATCGTCACTGACTTCTTTCTGACTCATCGGGGACGTTTGGGAGGCGGGAGAGGAGGGGGGCACTGTGTGATGCAGATCTCTCCCCACTCTAGCTGACAATGATTCTCACTTGGTGACACCTTGGCTGCCCCAATAGCTGCGGCCGCTCAGAAAAATTGTTATTAATGCATGTAGTAACACTGCTGCAGCTTTGCATACATAGTTTTTTTTCCCCACATGCGTAGTTGCATATCATTTATGTGCAGCCCTGTATATAATGGTTTGTTGCACATCCTTCTTAAGCCCCCCATACACCTTAAGATCGATCCATACAATTTCCATTAGATCTACCAACAACTTTGATTGTATAGAAATTGTATGGAAAGATTGTAAGGTGTATGGGGGCCTTTACATTTAGATTATACATTGAATCACATTCTAAACAACCCCCGAGCGCCTGCACAAGTTTCAGTTTCCCAGTTTCGTTTCTCCAGCTGCTGCCAGAACGACTGCTTGTTTCCCTGGCAGCAGTGTACATGTAGCCTTAAGGATCTGCATCAGAATTAGGCCTAATCTTAAGGACCAGAAAAAATTGTTTGCTTTTGCCACATTTACTTAGTCTGAGGTGCTAAATGATTTTATTTTCTTATGAAAATTCTGGTATCCCCAGAGCAACCATGTATGCACGCATGAAACATTATCTATGAGACATTTAAACCCCAGAAAAAAATGTATTGTTCTGCTTTTTAATTAATATTGACCTTTCCAGTTTTCTGAGATTTCCCTTGGTAACTAAGCAGCTGAAAATACTACTGTAAGCAATGACACATTTTCTAGGGCATTTTCTAGGCAAAGTTTTATGTGAAAGGGAAACTTCAGTGATAGAGTCCCTTGTGACATAACTGCTCATTAGAGGACTCGTTCTTGATGCTGGCAGTGATGTTATTGGGAAGTCAATCATTCCCAGATAAGTGCGAAATATTACCAGTATTCTTTATTTATTGATAGCAGCATTGTCTTTTTCTTGAGTTGTCCATGTCCTATGGGACACAGTTACTTCCACGCAACCCTCACCATGTATAACTGGGTGTATGGTGTTTTAATATACCTACCAGGAAGGTCAGCATGTTATTTATCATACTTCCTACAGTTGGATCTCCAGATTTTAAAGGAGGCAAATATAGACACAATGATTGAACAATAGGATGTGCTTGAAGAATGTGTTGTAAAGTGGTGTGGTTACAAAGGGACCGCTTGGCAAAGTGCACTTTTGCAACAAAGAGGTATACATTAAGCTTTTTTCCACTATAAGAGGAAGAGACCACAGTGACAGTCCTTGCCTCACTTTACCATTTTAATGATGAGCCTAAGATTGAAATACATTGTGAGGCTTTGGTATTCTAGAATGGAAATATATAGCTGCACTATATTATGGGAATGGGAGCCTCTGTTTTCATTTACATTTATACTACTTTCTGCTTTACCTTTGTTATTTTGTAAGCTTGGGGTTATTTGCATTGTACTTTTCTTATTTGAATCATAGAATCACATTCCTATGTCCTAAAATAAGTTTTTGTCCCAAATCTTTTGGCAGCAAGGCTACCCTTTCAAATTTTTTTCCCTACAAGTTTTAAAAATCCTTTATTTGACCTGCTTGGATAACACTTCAATCACAGACATCTACTACTTTGGCTATTAACTACAGTGTGTATTATTCACAATTTTCATGGACATTTTAGTGAATCAGATTTTTTCGATTCTGCCTATTCCTACTTACCTGCTCCATTTTTCTTTACAGCCACCTCCTTCTATGACTGGCACCTAAAGCACTGGCCTTGTTCCCCAGAGTCAAAAGTATGTGCAGCTACAAGTTTGTGTGCCATGAACCCCTCTAGCGCTTCTAATGGCTCCATCTCAATCAGCACTTTCCTGTTAGCATTGCAGTGGATGAAATGGAGCCGTTAGGCGAAGATCAGAGCCCGGACAGCACATACCCACTATTCTGTGCTGTCCTGGTGGCTCCGATCCTCTCAGCTGGCTTCTTCACTGAAGCCGATGTTACCCTCCTCTTCAAGTTAACCCTTTCATAGGGTGCCAAAGGGCATTGTATTGGATACAGTGATAACTGTATCCAATATAGTTCAAAGTAAAACAAAAACAAAACACATTTCCAATTGTAATAAAAATTTTATTATAAACAAAACATAAATATGAATACATACTGTTTTGAAATCATTCATACCAAATAAGTATTTAAGAGATTTTATCATTCAAATGATACCTTTAATTCATTTGTTATGTATTTTTTTTACATAATTGTGTGTTTCAAACATTATTATATTCAGGATGTCTCCTAGACCCTTGTACGGACATATTTTGGGAAGTTACAGGCCTACAACATAAAAAAAATTCCATTAGAGTCTATGGTGCACTCTTGGTGCAGAAATCTGGACCTTGCAAGAGCGCTAGGGAGGTTAATAAAAAGGTTTTACTCTGAGAGTTACTTTACATTACCTGTGTCAAAATAATATTTCTGCTTTCAAGTCTAATGTCCAGGTTATAGTAATTGAACTGCTACAGAGAAAAGAAGTGTAATAATAAAATAATATTGAATATTTAGTTTGATTTAAATCTATTGAGTTATTGATTGCTGCGTCCTGTTGAGTGTTAGCCACATTATGGTTCACAGAACATAGAATTGTTCACTAAGCAATTAGGACTAGCAGCATGAGCTAACAGGGCACAAGACAGAATCATATACCAATAAAATCTAAAACTGATGAAAAATATGGATTTTTATTCAAATATAATTTCATTTAAAATACATTACTTATTAATTAGATTGCTTTTTGTACTGTCTGATCCATTTAAAATGAATGTGAATACTGTGCGATAAATTCATTTCTAAAGGTCATTGCCCTTACTTCTCTCTACCTTTGCAGTTAATAAAATTTAAACTTAGCAAGATCTGTCATTAAATGACATGTTCCGTGTTTAGTCATTCAATGTAGCAAGGCATGAATTAATAACTGTGAGATCAAAGAAATAAAGGATCAAACTCGACATACATTATTTGTAGTTGTGTTTATTAAAATAAGCAGCAAGATCTGGAACGGGGGGATATTCTTCACCAGTTTGATAAAAAAAATCATGTTAGAAGTAATGTGTTTCTAAATCTGGTATGTATTAAGACCCCCATACACGCTTAGATTTTCACCAGATTGACACGGCAGTTGATTGGCCCAAAAATCAGGTGGAAATCTAACGCTTAAAGTTTTGGACCGAAATCGGCGGCCAAATCGACCAAAGCCATGTCCATAATTCTTAGACCAATGTAATTACTTTGCGTCATCGCAAGGTTGATCTGCCAGGAGATAGGCAGAAAATCTAAACAGGGGCTTAAGATATTAACTTTTCACCCTCAATTGTGACCAGAGAGAGCTTATGGGATTTTATGTTCAGCTATGGGGCAATTGTGGACCACAGCGTAGCATTATGGCTGTTTCGTTGTGTATATAATTATTTTTACCTGTGTACTACTCTAAACAAACTTTATATAGTACCAAATGATTCCAAAGGGTGTTGATCCAGGAAGTCAGATCGTGAGGTCCACCCCTTGCTCGAAAAACAGTACCCTAAGGGACAAAAATAGTTCCTCAATCAACTACTATTTGAATATCTTCATCAGACCATAGCCCTTTTGGGCAAATTTAAAAAAACATTGTTAAAAAACAACAAAAGATACTTTCACATATATTGTTTGGCCATCTAGCCATATGGTAAAACTGTGCAGCCCGACGCGTTTCGTTCTATTCAGAACTTCCTCAGGGACAACATGTGATAGCTGAAATGACATAATTCATAATTCATAATTATTTTTGACTGCACAGGCTATGCAGCTGGATGTCTGCGCCCCGGGAGAACAGGCTCCTGGTTGAGACATCCGGTTCTCACCACCTATGGGAGATAAGGGGGGGGGCTTCAGGGAGTGCCCCCGATGTCTTCCCCACATGACCCTACTATCTGCTGAGGGGGGCGTGTCCCCCACCGAACGTGGTTCCTCCCCCCACCACCACACCTCACCCAGGTGAATCTGGTTTTCCCAGACAATTTGGGCATACAAAGTGGGGGAGGGGGGGGAGGGATAGTGCGCCACGGCCCACTAACAGGACTCCAATCATACTGGTAGGTAAGACCCTGGGATATTGCGATATCTCCCTTTCCACCATCTAACTCTGATTGCTCTCTGATTACTATCCTTCCAGAGTTGACACACCACCATCAGAGAGGGCCAGTTTCCATCTTGGATCCTCCTTTGAGGGGTATAAATATACTTCAGGTGAGCTGGACTATTAGAGGGCTGCCCTTGGGTCAGTTGGATGGGCGGTGGTGACTGTTTCTGCTTTTTCCCCCTCCCCCTATCTAGACCCCTTGTGGAGTTTATGAGACCCCTGTGTTGTGGGGGAAGGGCAGGCACTCCAGCCTCAACCCACCTAGGGGTTCAATCAGGATGCTGCCAACTCGTGGGGGTCATTGGATGGTACGGTTATCCCTCTTTGCAACCACAGTGAAGCGGGGACGCCGAGATCTGCACAGCGCTATTTTGATGCATATGGATACCAATTATATTACGTGTGAGTACAAATGAATTTTCCTGATACGTACGATGTTATAAGGCATATTGGGTGCAACCCTTTAAGTGTTTAATATACTCTGATAACTTTATTAGATTTTTTTTCTATTTCATACTATTATATGAACATTTATGCAAGAGACTTTATTTAGTTAAAATCATACACGGATGTCGTTAAGTTATGTGAAAGCATAGAATGGGATGATGTAAGCTTGAGGTTGTATAACATGATTTGATTTTAATATATGCATGATCTATATTGTAGAAGTACCCTCCCAGAGGAAGCTCAATGGGCGAAACATGTGGGAGAATTCATGATAAGTGATGGACCGAACTGTTCGCCGGCGAACTATTCGCGGTGAACATCGCATGTTCGCGTTCGCCACGTGTTCGCGAACATATGGCGAGTTCGACCTGCCCCCTATCTTTTTTCATTGAAGAAACTTTTCATAGCCGCTACATTTGAGAGAGTGGAGGAAGTTAGATCAGAGAGCTGCTGCTGCATAGGGAACGTTTAGCTAGGCAGTGTTCTTTGTCATCTACAGTCTACTCTTCTGCTTCTTAGTCTGCTGTCAGGACAGAGTCCTGAAAAGACCCCAAAAGCCCTTTTTAGGGCTATTTTTTTGCTACCCTGTTGCCTGCTGTCTGGCATGCCAGGCTGCTACCAGTGATTTTTCAAGCCACATATCCCACAGTGCCTACTGCCAGTGCTCATATTTGGTGGCACTTTGTTACCATAGGGGATTTATCCACCCTACTTTAGGGGCTATTGCAGGGCTTTCCGTCCATTACAGCCTTGTGCCAACTG
>CM070035.1:123218105-123234028 GCA_036250615.1 Ptychadena robeensis | reverse complement strand
CCATTGAAGTCAATGGCGGGTTCGCCGGTTCGCCGGGTTCGCGAACTTTTGCGTTAGTTCCAGGTTCGTGCCATCACTATTCATGATTGTACCATTGTACTTATGGACTATGTGGTATACAGTACAACAAATACATGTGCATCAAGTGGTGTTTTTTATTTGTACTTCACTATATTTATGTGTGTTTCTGATGTTTTATAACAAATGGCCCATCATTGCTTTTACTAAATAAAGACCTTTTAAATGTATCATTCAGTACCTTCTGATCCAAAAGTACCGGAAAATCCCGATAGGGCAACTGGTCAAAGCTTAGTCTTGTAGTATTGGGTATGATTCCTTAAGGTTATATAATTCACACATGGGGTTATATCATCATTTCCAGAGGTATTGGGTATGATATGAAAACCTTGTGAATACCGTGCAGAGAATAACAAGAACAGTTTGTAGCTAATGGCTTGCAGGTTATAAATCTACTCCTGTTACCAGCGTAGGAGTGGGGTATCTATGTCCCCACCATTAATGTTGGGTTCAATGTGAGCTAATATTGTGAACTTAATGACACTCAGGTCATGTCTCATTATAGGTAAGGTTAGGGTTCCATTGTTATTAGATCGTATGTGATCTTAAATCCTTGTTTGGAGTTCGCTGGTCTGCCCCTCCTCTCATGAGATAGCGGAGAACAGACACCATCTGGGACCGATCATTCTACACTTGGGCGCTATTTGCGTCCAATTGGGGTTCCCCTCCGGCGGTGCGGTACATTGGCAGCCAATATTAAAGTGTTTTTAAACTATGAATCAATGAAGTAAGTAATATATGCCTTTATTTGGTCATACTGTATAACCATCTGTATGTTTTCAAATGCATAATGGATTGGGGCTCGCCTAAAACTGGCCCCAGATCTACAGCCATGTAAAATATGATGGTCTTCTTATGCTATTATGGCCCTAGATCTATACCTTTGTGAAATATTATGGATACTTTATGCTATTCCGACTTCAGATATATACCCATGTGAAATATTATGGAGGATGTATGGGATTCAGACCCATGAATACCATAGTACTAATAACTAGAGATGGTCGAATTTTTCGACTTGCTTACTTTGTGAGCTGATTGCAAAGCCCCTGAAAACGGTATCATCACCAAAATTGCTGGAAATGTAGAGAAGGGTTGGGGGTAGAGAAGTATAGCTCTAGCACATGTCGTTTTTGCATAAATGAAGTTCAAAGTTAAAGTCGAAATTCCGATTTTCGAAATTTTTACTTGACTTTGAACTTAATTTGTGAAAAAACTATTTGTGTTAGAGACATACTTTCTTTTTTGGAGTATACCCCCAACCCTTCCCTACATCTCCAGCAAGTTTGGTGATGATACCATGCTCAGGGGCTTTGCAATTAAGTCGAAACCGGCGAAATGGTCGAATTTTTGAAAAAAAATTCTACCATCTCTACTAATAACACAAATATGCCCATGGTGGCCATATGGGCCCCATAGACAACATAATTAACTACTGCTCTATTTGGGTATGGCACTGAAGGATGTTTTCCATGATGTAATTATGACTGTGATTTCAGATCACATGTTGTCCCTAAGGAAGTTCTGAATGGAACAAAACGTGTCGCACTGCACTGCACTGACTACCTGACAATCATTTCCTGGTCACAGGAGATCATTGAGAAACTATTTTTGTTCCTTAGGGTAATTTTTCTCGAAACTTTATACAGTATTACTTAAATAAAATAAATAAAACATTAGTTAATGCTTTTTGATTTTGAGTAGAAGAAACTGATATCTACTTTATATTACAACAAATTACAACAAAGTTTAAACAATTAAAACTCTACTGAACCATTTGGTATTTTCCATCCTTTGTATCCATTGTATTTCCCATTTGGAAACCAAGAATACATTTTTGATAAACTCCACCTTCTTTCTGATGTCAGCAAATAGCAGTTTCACATATTTTGTGGCTCCCCTTTTCCAGAGCTTACCAGACCCTATGCCAGCATGGGGTCTGGTATTCTCTGGGGGGACCCCACACTGTTTGTGGTCCCCCTCTACCAGAGCAAACCAGACCCTATGCCAGCAGAAATTGTTCAAATGCTCTTTAGAGGAGCTTTTTTTTATGAAATTGTATCTTTAAACCTTAACGAATGACTCATGTACATTATTGCAATGGTGCTTATTTACTAAGGGACCTAAGATTATACTCATTACAATGTGCATTTTTTTTACTTCAGTTATATATTCATGTAAAAAAGCAAATGCATATTTTAGCATTTACATTAAACTGTAATTTGTGCTTCACATGTTTAGGTAATTGAACACAATATTCACATCATTTATTGAGTGGAAGATTCTCAGCCCCTATAGCAAACCTCTCAGTACTTGTCCTCTTACTTTTCTATGAATATTTTAATAGGTAGTATTGGAACTGACTTTAATCTAAAGAAGCTAAGTCATGTCTTTTTACCTGTTAATATGTGGTAGTTAAGAAAAGTAAAATGGTGCAAAATCTCATTTCACAAATTATGTATTGTATGTAATGTATTTTTTTTTATTTCTTTCTGTTTTACAATGGTTTCTGGATAATAGATCAGCTTTCTGTTTGCTGTATATAGTATAGCTATTACATGCTTTTTGTAAAATACTTGTACATTTGTTTGCCATAATACAAGTGTCATATTCTACTGTACATTAGGAAACATTTTATATAACATAGTGTGTGTGCGTATATGGTATAAAAATAGACCACAAGTGAGTATAAAAAAGACAATGTAATTTACATTTAAATTGAGTAACATCCATGTTTGGATACACAGCAATATTGCACCGAGACATAATATGTCCCATTAGGCTCAAAATGTAATATAATACAATACTGGTGGCCAAATGAGCATAAGACCTTAGTATTTTAATGAAAAATCAAAACTTTATAAGTACAATTGGATGCCAAAACAAATATTTTATATACTCGATGACTTACAGAGTTTATTAAACAATACAATATATACAATTTTAAGATTTAGGTGCTACAGAAATAAACGGTTTCAAGAAAAACAGTGGTATAACAGCACAACTATCTTGAAAAAGTAGATAGTAGAACTGTGAGTTCTTAACTGTGAACCAAAAACAATCCTCTACTTTCACTCACTTGGTTTGCCATAACTTGAATGATCACTTTTAGGTGGACTAGTGCTACCTACACCCCTTCCCCCATCACTATTGTTGCAAACAATACACCAAACAAAAAAGGAAGGAGGTTGTGAGGCACTTTGTTATATCTGCCCGATAAGTAAAACAGTCATTACCTCTGTGATTTTAACCTTGTAGCAAGGTTCAGACCTGAAGATATGGGCCAGATCGATGGCCGTTTTGAGCGCCGTGCAAGCTCACGGCCATCTGTCTGGGCCATATCATATGTGGCCATGGCTGTTTTCGAGTGGGACCAATCAATCCAGTTCGAAAACAGCCATATCAGACCATTAATGCAGCTGTCTCCACAGCTCTGCCGATATCAGCAGCGTAATGACGTCATCACGCTATTGCAGGGACCAACGGACGGCTCAAATTTCAAACCGTCTGTACCCTGCTTTCAAGGACTAATAGCTGCTAGTAGTGATAGCCGAACTGCCCGCAAGGCGGACAGTTCGGCCGCGAACATGCATGTTCACCCTCCTTCTTGCCAGCGAGCAGTACGGGTGTTTGACCCGCCCTGTTCGCTGGTGAGAAGGAGCCCTCTATTCTTCCTCCGGTGGGATCATTAGCAGCGAGATCTCACCGCAGGAAGAATCTTTTCACTGAAGACTGGGTAGAGAACCCGGTCTTTCAGTGAAAAGCCGGCTCGTAATCCCGGAAGTGACGTCAGTGATGTCACATCCGGTTAGCACAACCAGGAACTATGCGCCTAGAGGCGGGGAATTAGAATCTGCCCGTGGACGGCTGACTTTTTTTAAAGTCCGTTTGCTGGAGGACATGGCCGAAGTTCGGCCATCACTAGCTGCTAGAGATGAAAACATTTCCTGCTTTATGTATCACCAGTAAAGGATATGTTTTAGTATTTGTAGGGGACAAAGTTGAACAGCACTTCCAATAAAATGTTAACTTATTGGCTAAAACAGCTCCAATATATGATTTAACCTCCTTAGTGTTCATGACGAGCCCATCTTGTCCAGAGTTTGTGTGAAGAACATGAAAGCCGCATATCCCCGGAAAGCTACGGCGATGCTGCTTCCAGCCACAGCATTTCTGGTTGTGCGGCTTTACTGATCGCGTCACAGTGACGCGGAAGGGGGCGAGGGTGAGCAGTGCCATAGACCTCCATGTTAATGGAGGGGCCTCTGCTCTCCAGCCCTCACAGCAGGTGTCATGAATGACACCGGCTGTGTGGAGAGGGGAGGGGGGAGGAAGGAAATGGCAGGAAGTGTACCTTGTACACTGCTGCCATTGCCTGTACTACATTGTTAAAAAGGGTACAGGCGGTGCACTAGGGAGGTTAAAATATATATATAGGATTTTGCTGTGGGATCTCTGAAGAATAAAGTGTTGCCTTTCCATTAAATTCCCTTGCGCTGTAAATCAAATACAGCCCCCTCCTCTTAAACGGTGATAAACCGTCTGGGTTTATTTAAATAATTAAGGTTGGAAAGAGGGAAAGGGGGAGGGGGTAGGGAGAGGGGGGAGGTGAGGGGGAGATGCTTAGAGGAGCACCATAGACATGCTCTAAACAGATACACAGCCCATGAGAGGTTAGATTAGAGTAATCACAGGAACCACATTTAAATAAACCACATAGAGAATAGATGGTTATGTATACTGAGAAATTAATAAGAGGGGTGAAAACAAAACTATAGCAAAACAAGATAACAACCAAGGAGAACTAATTAAGGAGTGAAATGGGTATGATTAACTAAAAATTAAAGCATTGAACAGAGATAGAAGTGAGGATAGATAGGAGTGATAAGCTGATCCATTTTTTTCTTATCTTTTATTTTTAAACAAAAGAGAAACATTTATATTTTCTAAAGATGAGTAAATATTGTTGGTTAAAAATTGCTAAACAATTGTAATTAATCCAAAGGTCACAGCCAACATTGACAATTCCCCAAGAGAATACAAAGAAACCCCCCTCCCTCAGGGGTGAGTCTCTCAGGATCTGATGTTTTTTGTGTTTGTGGAGGCAAAGATAAGGGACCACTGGCCAGGACAGGTATTTATTGGAAAAGAAACATACAAGGTAATAAAAATTGTGCATGGAAAAAAAAAATTGTGCAATCTTTAAATAAGTGATTTTTATATATATATTTTCATTCATCTTTTAGTAGAAATACGTTTTTCCTTGATAAAGCCAGTTCACTGGCAAAACATGTTGGAGTTGAAGCACTAACCAAAGGGACTTGGATTGTCCCATATGTGAATTAAGGAAATTGTTAAAGAGGTGGGAAAACGGGGTGCACCAACTTGTGGTAGCCCTCTTTTTTGCCCCTTAGGAGGAAACGGGGGGCACCAGGTTGTGGAAGCCCTCTTTTTCTAAGCTTTGGAGATACCAGTATATTATTGAAAATATTTTTAATTGAGTTCTTTTCAGAATTTGTCCAATAAAATGTAATACTTTTATACAATATTAAATAATAATTGGTTATTTACAATACCTTCCCATTTCCTCCCTTGGAAACCCCTAGTTGCTACTTGTGCAACCCATTTTTTCCATTATAATTGTTTAAAAAAAGATATTTTTTATAAATTAATAATGACATTGTATCGTGTGGTGCGGTGGCGAAAAAAACGTTTTTCAATCATCACCGCACCTCCACTGTGTCCAAACAAAATCAATGGATGCGGATCGGATCCGGTTTTGGTACGTTTTTTTGTCTATTGACAGCAAAGGACAAAAAATAAATAAATTTATTTAAAAATGCAGCGAATCCATGTGTAAAATGCGGGGAAACTGCAACTAATGCGGACAGAAAACACATGCCTACTGAATGTGTTTTTCTGTCCGCATTAGTGGAAACTTATCATTACTAAAAGTAGATCTTCAAAGAGGTCCTCTTTCTGTGTTTAAATCAGATGTTAATACGTGAGCCCCCAAACAAAGAAACAAAAAAAAATAAAAATAAAAAACACAAACACAATGGAAGAAAGAATGTCACATCGCATGTTCGCGTCCCCCCATGTTCGCGAACATATGGTAAGTTCGATCCGCCCCCTATCTTTTAACATTGCAGAAACTGTGACCCCGTGAGTCACAGTCAGCAGACATAATCCAGCCAATGAGCACCCCCCACCTCACAGACCCTCACAACCCCTATAACATATCAAGTACAGGACGCCATACACATTCTGCTGACAGAAGGAGAGAGTTAGGAGAAGAGAGCTGCTGCTGTGCTGCATAGGGAACAATTAGCTAGGTTTGTGTGATCTACAGTCTTCACTGAAATCCCATCCATCCATGGGGAATATCCATCTCCCCCAGTGTCCTCCACACTGACCCTCACCACCAGTGTCCTCAACACTGTCCATCTCACCAGTGTCCTCCACACTGTCATCTCCACCAGTGTCCTCCACAACTGTCATCTCCACCGTGTCCCCACACGTCCATCTCCACCAGTGTCTCCTCCCACACTGACCATCAACACCAGTGTCCTCCACACTGTCCATCTTCCCCCTGTGTCCTCCACAAATGACCATCACCACCAGTGTACTCCACACTGTCCATCTCCCACAGTGTCCACCATAATGACCATCTCCCCCAGTGTCCTCCACACTGACCACACCACCAGTGTCCGCCATACTGACAATCTCCCAGTGTCCTCCACACTGTCCATCTCCACCAGTGTCCTCCATGAAATTAAAATCACATTTTAAGCTGTAGGCAACGTGGAAGGAAAGCAGATCTTCCCGGGTTGTTTAGGTGGAATTCACACAGGCATTTACCAACCATGTTGTTTAGTGTCTCCAGCTCCCCTCTTTATGTTCAAATCCATTGACTATCATTGTAGAAAATCCTTAGTGCGGATTATTGCGTCAAAAAAAAATTCTTGGGAGTTTTGCCATGGATCCCCTCTGTCATGTCATTGTCCAGGTGTTAGTCCCCTTGAAATAACTTTCCCAACACTATTGTGGCCAGAAAGGGTCCCTTTTGTTTTTTAATGTTCGCCTGCCCATTGAAGTCTATGGGTTCGATTCGCGGACATTTGCGGAGGTTCGCGTTCGCCGTTCGCGAACAGCAAATTCCATGTTTGCACCATCACTATTGGTCAAGAACAAAGCACGATAACAGATATTTAATAAACAGTACAGATTATACGCAGCAGCTACTATACACTATCACCTGTGCTTAAGGTTATCTAATGGATGAAAAAGATCACCTGGGAAAGTGCTGTGATTTGCTTAAGCTTCCAGGAGGTGGTCAAGAAAATCTGGCATGGATTTGCACTCGAAAAACAGCAGCAACAACAAAGATTTTGGTGCATTCTGCCTGGTCGAAGTAGAGGCAGGAGCGGGTGTGTGCCTGCAAACGCAAGCCATGCCCAGTTCCTGTTGCCCTAACAATGGCAGGGAAACATACAGCACCTAACTCGACGGTTCGGCAACTTCCAGGCTACTCATGTTCACACCGGTTCTATAGTTGTGCTATCCTTTGCCAAGGCTTTTGACTCTGTAGAGGTTTTGGCCCAAATGTTATTCAATTGACTGCAACTGTTGTAAAAAGGTCTGTTAGCCAGGGCTGTCCCTAATTGTCACACATGTGACTTTTTTGCTTTGTCCAGGATACCCAAAAAAGAATTATGTGGTGAGACTTAGTATTTTTAATAGTTTGTCACAGGATGCCCCTATTGGGGGCTGGGAGCCCATTAACAAGTATTGTTTTACAAGACAGCTACACAGTTCTCTTTATTGGCAAAAATGTCAAAAGGTATTAACATCTTTGTCCAAAATGGGTGATTAAAGAACCAATGTCTCATTGGGTATTAGGTAAAATTCTCTTTTTGTATAATTTTTATTTGTAAATTTTCTTGTAAAAAACAAAACAAAAGGAAAACATACAAAACTTTCATAATAAAGAGGAAAAAACTAAAACAAAAAGGGGGTTAAGCAAGATAAGATCGGCAGGTATAATATATATATATATATATATATATATATATATATATATATATATACACAGATATGCATTAGGGAACACAGTATGTTGAAAAACATTACAAGTTGCAAACTTGTGAAAAACAGAACCTGCTCAATTCACTTCTACAGTACTGAGGATCAATTTAAGATCTCCATCCAGTGAGCTGAGCATCTTATGGTAGTTACAATAAGAATCTACTGCATTTTTTCTACTGTGTCTTCCTAATAATCTATCTGCCTTTGAATATGAAAAGACACAAAAGAAAGAAAACTAACAAGCACAACTAAAGCAAAAAAAATAAAATTAAAGAACCAATGTCTCATTGGGTATTAGGTCAAATCAAATTATCTTTAATTAAAGCTGTATTTACTGCACTTGTAGCTGTAGTTAGAAATTTGAGGGCAACAGAAAACAATAATGTATAAAAGATAGGCACACTGAGCAAATGCCCTGTTGCTGCTCCAATCTTACAGTTCAGTGTGGAACTCACAGGCCATACTAGCTATACTAATGGATAAATCCAGAGGCAACAACAAAGAGTGCACATCGGCACATTTCATGAGTACTTTCAAAAAATTACAATAACTATTCTTGTTTCACAGAAGGTGTAATGGAGATATTGTAGATTTGTCAAAATCTGCACCAATTTCATCCTTGGAAGCCCTGGGTAATTCATTTCTAATTAATATCACACCATTACACATATTCCTTTTAAGTATAACATTTTTTTGAAATTATATTCATTAAATGGCAAAGGCACAATTCTGATTCACACATTTCAGAGTCATCTATAAAAAAATATAATGAACAATGAAAATGTAAAATTTTGATCATTTGTCTTTTATGTGTCTTAAATGGACTTACAATCACTTTCATAAAAAAATTGCAGGTAAAAAAGTGTAATTTTGATTCATCTTGCTATTATTAAAATATGCTTTATTCTTATTCATCATAGACCTACATGACATTTTATTCAGAACCTTACTCTGCATTTTGGGAATTATACCACTAATGTGTAATAATAGTGTAGTTATCCATGTGATAGAAAGATACTGTTCCTAAAGAAGCTAAATACACTGTATAGTGTTAATGGATACTAACAGGTATAATATTGTTTTTTTTTTACATTTTGAATTATGTATTGTGCATTGTAGATTTAAAATATCCTGATTTTATTTGCAATGCAGAAATAAATGATCTTTTAGGGTGCACTTGGTTTAAAGAAAAATCATACAATTTTTTCCATATCTTATTCAGGCTTATATCATGCTTAATACAATCTTTATATAATCCTTTCCAATTTCATGTCATACCTTATTTTAAACTTAAGATCATCATCATTTTTTATACCTGTTTCTGTAAACAGCGCCCTTTGTTAGTAGTGTGCATCCATAAAGCTGTTATTTTCATCATGGTTATTGCTTTTTGCTGTCATTTGAGTTCATTCCACTAAATTATTACAAGTACATCATATTTTAGAGCAAGCATCACATACCACTATTGCTGGTGCCCTGCACATTAAATAGCCCACTGCTTTTACTGATGACAATAACGCTCTTTCTATTGTGTATTTATTTATTGTACACAATTTGGTGTATGTATGATAGTGGAAGCTTGTACAGTTCTAAGTAAGGATTGTCAAAATGTCCCCTGCTGTTGCAACCACTTTGTGTCACAGCAGTTAAAAAAAATCATATACAACTTCTTGTTTATATATTTGTAGTTTATACAGTCTTAGGTATACCTGTATGCAGACTATACATCGAGAAGACCAAATTGTTATGACCACTTAGCATCACAATTGTGAAAAATAAATTAGATAACCCAAAAAGCTATTATATATATATATATATATATATATATATATATATATATATTTAAAAATATACATTTTTACATGGCAACACAAAATCTGGTGTTTTATGGCCTCACTCAAATAATTTATAATAGTGTTATTATTCGATGTGGACAACTCCCAAATGTTACTTTTACAGTAAGCTCTTAAAACAGCTTTTAACTCAGCAGGTAAATTTGCCAGCTGGAGCTTTCCATAGTGCTGAAACTTTTATGGGGTTTTAGCACTTAGTGGATTAATGTGTACGTAAAACCAAACAATAAACTTAGCCTGTTTGTTCCCTTTGTGGCTGTGAAATACAGTTGCAAGAAAAAGTATGTGAACCCTTTGTGATTACCACATAATTCCATAATTTGTCATAAAATGTGCTCAGATCTTTATCAAAGTCACACCAATAGAAAACAATATACTACAGAAACATTATGTTTTCATTGAACATAACATGTAAACATTCATAGTGCAGGGTGGGAAAAGTATGTGAACCCCTAGACATGACTTCTGACTTGAGCTAATTGTAGCCAGGAAGGAGCCAACCTTAAATCCAATCAGTGTGATGATACTGGATGTGTTGCTGAAAGCTGTCCTGCCCTTTGAAAACACACACCATTTTGGGTTTACTGGTTTCAAGAAGCACTGTCTGATGTGAACCATGCCTTGCAGAAAAGAGCTTTCAAAGATTAAGAATTGTTGACTTGCATGAAGCTGGAAAGGGTTACAAAAGTATCTCCAGAAGCCTTGATGTTCATGTGTCCATGGTAAGACAGACTGTCTACAAATAGAGAAAGTTTAGCACTGTTGCTACCTAAGCGTGGTCGTCCTGTAAAGATGACTGCAAGAGCACAGAGCAGAATGCTTAATGAGGTAAAGACTTTCAGAAATCTCTGGCACATGCTAACATTTTTCTTCACACATCTACAATAAGAAAAATATTTAACAAGAATGGAGTACATGGAAGGACACCATGGAGGAAGCTATTGCTGTCCAAAAACATATTGCGGCATGTTTGAAGTTTGTAAAGTAGAACCTGGATGTTCCACAGCACTACTGGCAAAATATTCTGTGGACAGATGTAACCAAAACTGAGGTGTTTGGAAAAAAACACACAATACTAAAAAAGGCGCATCACACCAACATGAAAACCTCATCCCCACTTTAAAACATGGCAGAGGGAGCATCATGATTTGGGGCTACTTTGCTGCCTCAGGGCCTGGATGGATTGTTGTCAATGATGGAAAAATGAGTTCTAGAGTTTATCAAGACATTTTGCAGGAAAAAGATCATGTGTCCATCAAATGAAGCTCTGCAGAGGATGGGTGATGCAACAGGACAATGACTCAAAGCATACAAATCATTTAACAAATTACTGAAACCGTTTTGTCAAGAGGAGTGGTCCAAGACACTTTGGAACACAATTTTTGCTCCTGGCTTCCAAGAGTTATATTTAAATTGCTTTTGTCTAAAGCCTATGGAAAAACTACTACATTCAGCACAAACTTTGATTTTCTGACAGGGCCCAAAAAACTTTGTATTTATAGTGACAAAACAAATGAAATGTTTATCTTTTCGTTCATGAGGTCTGATGAAGAACAACTTTTGCATGGTAAATACACAAAGACAGTCAAAACCTCAAAAAGGTTCAGAAATGAGTAGGTTTTCTAGATTTGCGACTGTACTGCAAATCGCTTTCTCAAAGAAGCCCCCAAATGTAGTACACCATCATGTTTTTGTTATACTGTCCTTGGTAACGACGCTCCAATATAAAGCCTTGCTCCACTCAGTAAGCTCCCGTGTTCTCCTTAAATTTGTTGAACGTGATGGATACGAACTTTGAAAAACATTCTGAATTCCACTTTGGGAACCCACTGCACATAGTTTTCAGCCTCGTCATTACCCAGGAGCTGTGAACTAACATATTGTTGAAATTTTGATTGAAGAGCCGTTTGCACTCACCGTTAGAATTAGGATTCACAAAGGCTTCCTCTCAGGCTCTTTCAACCAGGGTTGGATATACCAGTGTTGGAGTAGTTACAGCATGTCTCCAAAGCCAAATTAATTGAACAGTACATAAATCCATATTCAAAGTAAAATCCCAACTTCTTTATTATAAATCCAACATGTAAAAAAGCAGTGTAAAAAATGTAACCAATCCCTATCTTGTTTCTAAATATTCATTCAGAATTTAGTTTAGGTATCCTCCAAAAATAAGACACCCTCACATTTTGCCTCACACCGAAATATAAGGCATTCCCCCGAAAATAAGGCACCCCTGAAGATGCAGTACTGTAACTCTGGACAGGGGCAATCACAATGACAGAGGAGGATCAGAAGAGGTTACTGAAATGGTAATCCCCCCTCTGAGTCTCCTGTGCTATTTTAATTCCCTCCTCTGATCCCCCTGTGCCATTTTAAGTGGTCCCCCCACCCTGATACCCCAGTGCCGTATTCTTCTTCATGGAATATTAAGACATCTCCTGAAAATAAGACGTAGGGCATCTTTGGGAGCAAAAATTTATATAGGACACTGTCTAATTTTCGGGGAAACACAGTATATATATCTGGAGAAACATAGATTATAACTTGATTTGAATATTATTAAAATTAAGATCTCTTCTGAATGAAGCTTATATATCTTAGTATAACCACAGAGTTGAAGCTGTATGCTCTATGAGTTAAAAACATTTCATTTCCTGTGATTATCTTTATTTTGTGTATATTTTATGTACGTGCATATTTTTGTTGATGTTGAATCATGGAAATAATGAATGTGGTTTTTTGAATGTAGGGGAACATACTCAATATGTAGACTCAGTAGTAGGCTCTTGATCTCTACCAATAAGCTCCGTTTTGAGGGGTGTAATGTGTCAGAGAAGATGAGACCCCTAGGTGAGTTGGTGTATCGCTGTGTATATGTTGGATTTATAAAAAAGAAGTTGGACTTTTACTTTGAGTGCTGATTTTTGTACTATTCATACTGTTGAAATGTATTACTGCCAAGATAGACAGCTGAATATAAATGAAAAAAGCTAGATAAGAGATGCAATCACAATTAAATTTGAATAATATATATGATACGCAATTTAACACTACCAAAAAGCTATAGTGTGTTTAAAGACCATTTTCACATTTTTAGTAAAATACACTCCAAATACAATAATACATATTCTATTTTCTGTGAGCTATTTACTGCAGCAAGGGTTTAGCAGAAGCTCTAACACTCTCTCAAGCCCCGACTCTCCTACAGATTTATAATCCTTATTTAACAGTTCATTAATTTATATAGCTATTGTTTCCTGGACGCTACGGATTATTATAATAGCGTCCATAGAGAGGAGCAGTGTCCACAGAGCTGGGCTGTTGGTTGTTTCTACCATCCCCCTACCTTTTTGAAGATTTACGAAATGATAAATCAACAATAGCCAATTTTTGTAGGTTTCAAAAAAGTTTCAAAAAAGTAATCATATTATTTTTAGAAAAAATGTTCCTCTTTATTATACAATTCAAAACATTATAACATCTTAATTTTTCTTTAAAAACAACAATATTTCATATGGCTACATCTATATTTGTAATTTCTTAACCTCTGCTGGGGTCCAGATTTCTGTACCAAAAGCACCACATAGTCTTTGATGGATTTTTTTTTTATGGTGTATATTATAATATGGTGTTTTATATAATAAAAGGGTGGAGATGTCTGGTGTAATAGGTAGAGATAATCAATTTTTTTTGACTTTGACTGAATTTGTGAGTTAATTGCCAAGCTCCTAAACGTGATATCAACACCAGAATTGCTGGATATAGAGAGAACGGTTGGGGTAACACTACAGCTATTGCTCTAGCATGTGCAGTTTTTGCAACAGTGCAAAAGCAATACTTTCATTTTTGCAATAATGCTCCAACCCGTCTCTACATCTCCAGTAATTTGGATGGATGATACCACCAAGGGATTTGTGATTAACTCACAAAATCATATAGTGGAATTTTCAAAATGAAATTCCACCCAAAAAATTAGCACTTAATGAATCCACAAGATGGCAGTGCAGATTTTTACATTTTAAACTTGACTCCCCTGCCCCCGATGTGATGTCAAATGTCCAGCACACCAGGAGAGAATTAAACAGCAGGAGAGGACATCAGGGGTAAAGGAATATTTTAAGAGGCGATTACTGTACATTGAGTTGTATTGAATATGCAGAAAACTCTGTTCAATTTGATTTGTATTTGAAAATCTCGTTGCTGTCCAGTGCGACATCATCACGTATGTGACGCCTTTGGGTTTGGGAGGGAGGGATTCCCTTCATTACAGGGAGCATCAGAGAAGTGATTGGAGCTACCGAGGGCGCCAGGGAAGGTGTGAGATGGAGCTGCGGGGCTACGATCATCGTTATACAAACCATGTTCTTTCAGTGCAATTTTTGAAAGAGCAGGCTGGAAGAACTAGAATTGTCTCAACCTCTAGGGTGGTTAAATGGGTATCACAATCTGGAGCACCTCATTCAACTGTAGTGTTGACTGTCAGCCTGGAGTCAATGGATGTATCTGTGCAGGTGGTGTCTTACCTCAAGGCCGAGAAGGTCCAATCCCATGGGGACAGTCTGGAGAGATAGGCTGCTAATCTCAGTGGCTGCATTGACTTTAATGACAGTTGATATCTCAAACCTTCAGAGCATAGTTGTAGCCCTAATACCATAAACTAAAAATATTTATTTAGTTTTTGAGTTTTTTACATGTCTAATGGCAGAATTTACATATAGAAAAGCATGGTGTTGCTGTACCCCCCCCCCCCCCCCCCCCCCCCCCCCCCCCCCCCGAGCAGATACATCCCCTTTTAGCATAGGTCTGGTATGCTCTTGAAAAAAGGGGCCACGAACAATATGGAGTCATCCCTTCAGAGCATGCCAGACTAATTTTGGAAAGCCTGGAAGGACAGGAAGGGGCCCCATGCCATACTTCAATTAGTAGGAAACCCCTTTTTAAACATATTCCCCACAACAATGCCCAAACCTTGTGAGGGCACAGGTGGGGGCTCATTGAGTATCTGGGGTTAGCCTCTAAAAAAGAACCCCCCGGATCCAGCTCCCCACCCTATTGAATGAGTACAGAGCAGAAAGTGAAGTCCAATAAATAAGACACAATATTTTTATTAATTAATATTGTTCTGCCATTCCACATAATTACCTGAACTGAAGGGTCAAGTGTATACAAAGGAGGCTCTTCCCTAAAGCTCCAGTGATCATCTGTGTCTGTGAAAAACGTTCCTGCATGAGCAATTTCCTTATATGTCATTTTATCCATATACAGTGGAGGAAATAATTATTTGACCCCTCACTGATTTTGTAAGTTTGTCCAATGACAAAGAAATGAAAAGTCTCAGAACAGTATCATTTCAATGGTAGGTTTATTGTAACAGTGGCAGATAGCACATCAAAAGGGAAATCGAAAATATAACTTTAAATAAAAGATAGCAACTGATTTGCATTTCATTGAGTAAATAAGTTTTTGAACCCTCTAACAAAAAAAGACTTAATACTTGGTGGAAAAACCCTTGTTTGCAAGCACAGAGGTCAAACGTTTCTTGTAATTGATGACCAAGTTTGCGCACATTTTAGGAGGAATGTTGGTCCACTCCTCTTTGCAGATTATCTCTAAATCCCTAAGGTTTCGAGGCTGTCTCTGTGCAACTCTGAGCTTGAGCTCCCTCCAAGTTTTCTATTGGATTAAGGTCCGGAGAGGCCACTCCATGACCTTAATGTGCTTCTTCTGGAGCCACTCCTTTGTTGCCTTTGCTGTATGTTTTGGGTCATTGTCGTGCTGGAACACCCATCCACGACCCATTTTCAGTTTCCTGGCAGAGGGAAGGAGGTTACCGCTCAGGATTTCACATGGCTCTGTCCATTTTCCCGTTAATGCGATTAAGTTGTCCTGTGCCCTTAGCAGAGA
>CM070035.1:123168540-123200258 GCA_036250615.1 Ptychadena robeensis | reverse complement strand
GTCGGAAACGAAACGCCTCTCCCTCTCTTCCGGTGACAATGAGGGTCTTGTTGCCCCTATTTGCATAGGTTCAGGGGAGAGTTCTCTGAAAAGAGGACGGCGTGATGGCAACCCTGAGGGAGAGGAGTGAGAGCCCCCAGAGGGCGCGGATGAGGGATGAGCCCTGCGTTCCCTGAGACGACGGTCAATGTCAATAGAGAGATCGATGAGTAGTTGCAGGGTCTTGGGGATGCCAACTCTCGCTAACTCGTCTTTTATGGAGTCCGAGAGACTAACCCGGAACTGGCTGCGGAGGGACGAATCGTTCCAGTCGAGTTCCGAGGCAAACCGATGGAAATCGGCAACTTAGTCCTCTACCGGTCGGCGAGACTGTCTCAGGCTGCGGATAGCGGCATCAGCGGTCTCGGCCCTTCGGGGATCGTTGTAAATCTGGGAGAGTTTTCCGAAGAGGCCCTCTACAGTGTTCAGGGCTGGGTCCTGCTGTTTAGCCAACTTTTCGCCCTGGAGGAGGGAGATCACAGTGCCCACCTTGATGCGTTCGTCATGGAATGTACGCGGAAGGAGGGAGAAATGGAGCAGACAGGCGCTGTGGAAAGTATCGAATTCCGACCGGTCCCCCGCGAACCGGGAGGGTAAGGGGAGCTTTGGCTCAGGCGGGGGAGTAGCGGTAGCCCCAGCAGTCGAGGGTACTCGTGCTTGAGCTCTCTTTATTTCCTGGACAGATATGGTGAGGTCTCTGACCTGTTGGCAAAGTTCATTAAGGAAACCTTCCCCAGGGGAAGACATGGCTGGTGTATTCTGTTATGCCGCAGATCCTGGGTTAACGCGGGGGTACCAGGAGAAGGGAGTCTAAGCCACCCGAGGGTCTTCACCCAGAGCCCCCCTAACGGGAGATAGGCAGGAATTCCTTAAGGGGACCCTGTTGTCTTTTCCCACACTCAGATGGCTAGGTCCTGCTTCCCTAGTAAACCCCCCGAGGAAGGTGCGGGCAGGTGCCCCAGAGAATGTCCCTTTTAGGGGGAAGGTTCGCGAGTAGTCAGGAACGGGTACGTGGTAAGCACAAAGAGCGGTCAAAGTCCAAAGCCTTGGTCGGGGCTGGCGGCGTTCAAGAAGTAATCGAGAGACAAGCGTTGGTCGAGGCAGGCGGCAGACAAGGAGTAATCGAGAGACAAGCGTTGGTCGAGGCAGGCGGCAGACAGTACGGAGAGTCAGGAACAAGCGGAGGTCAGGGAGCCGGAGGTCAAGAAGTAGTCGGGAACGAAGCAGGTCGGATACCGGGAAATCAAGCCGAGGAAAGCAAATGCTACCATTAACAAGATACAGGAAGCTGTAATACACCAGCACTGGGTGTAAGGACTGGCAGGCTTATATAGGGAGTGTCCTCCCGGGACCGCCCAGGAAGGAGGGACGGACACCCAGGAACCCTCCCCCTACCAGTCCTTTAAAACTCTGGTGAGGGCGCGCGGGCACGCGTGCGGGCACGTGCACAGCACCCGCCCGGGGCTCCACCGTGGAAGGAGCAGGAGAGGCCCCTGATGGACCCCGAGTGTCCCCAGAACCAACCCCAGTGGAAGCGTCACCAGCAACAGCCAGAGGTACAGGACCGGGGGGGACTAGTGCTGGTGGGGCTGACCCCGCAAGCCCGGATGGCCCAGGATCCTGACAGTGAGGTGGAGGGTGCTCATTGGCTGGATTATGTCTGCTGACTGTGACTCACAGGGGTCAAAGTTTCTGCAATGTTAAAAGATAGGGGGCAAACCGAACTCGCCATATGTTCGGAACATGGGCAACGCGAACATGCGATGTTCGCCGTGAATAGTTCTCCGGCGAACAGTTCGGGCCATCACTACTCACCAAACAAAAATCAACTGGCTTTTAAAAATGTTATATTGGACAAACTTAAAAATGCAGCGTATGAAAATATAGTAATAGGGGGGGATTTTAATATAATTATGACACCGGAGTTGGATAGATTGAAGGTTTCCACAACAGAGGTATCAAAAGAAACACTTAGGATGTCACAAAAGTTCAGACAGCTCACTAAAATTTATATTAGTTACACGATCTCTGGAGAATACAGCACCCCACTGAGAGACGATACACATATTATTTTAACCCTTATAGGGTACACACCAGGATTGATTATTGGTTGGGAAATGGTGAGGCGGTAAAAAAACATACATAGGGGCTATTACGTGGTCGGATCACGCACGCATACACCTCACACAAACACATTGGAGGATGGATGAGGCACTATTAAGACATAAGATAATAAAATAAAAAAAGCTAGAGGAGGTCCTGTCGGCATACTTTGATATGAATCAGGGTACAGTATCAACAGAAGGAATACTCTGGGAGGCGCACAAAACAGTAATGAGGGGAGAGTGTATCTTGTTAAAAGCGGCAAAAAGGAAAAATCAAGCTCAGCTCAAGGAAGACCTGCAAAAAGAACTTAGGGAACTAGAGATAAAACTGGTGGAAGAACCCACCATAGCCAAGATGCGTAAGATCATTAGGGTCAGATCCCGGTTAAAACAAATGGCAATAGAGCAGACAGAGCATTCTGCAAGTATGTAAAGCAAACATATTATGAGAAAGGAAATAAAGCAGATAGAATCCTTGCGAGGAAACTAAAACTTTAAAAATCCGAAGGACTCCCACAAAAAATTAAAGATCAAAAGGGCAACCTTTGGTGAGTTTTATAGATCTTTATACTCACGGGTGGCCCAACAGCAACAAAAGGAAGAGAACTTGGGGGCCCGTATAGATGAATTTTTTGGGGAGGCTAATCTTCCAAAAATAGATGCAGCACAAAAAGCAGAATTGAATAGGGAGATCACAGTAGAAGAAGTTAAACGATTACAACTCTCCATGGAAGTAAAGCCCCTGGCCCAGATGGTCTTACATATCTATACTATAAAGAGTTCCGGGATATTCTGGCCCCTCACCTCACAAGATTATTTAATGGTTTTCTTTGCGGAGAAAAGATACCGCACCAGGTGAATTACTCGTTCATTTCGGTATTCCTAAAGCCAGGAAAGACCCGGCGGAATGTGCCAGTTATAGGCCAATTGCCCTATTAAATTCAGATATCTAAATTTATTCCAAAATACTGGCTAATAGAATTTTGAATTATATCCCCGGGCTGATAGACTCGGACCAAACAGGCTTTATTCCAGGGAGACAAACAGGGGATAATACCCGGAGGATCATCATTATAATAGACATTGTAAACAAAGAAGAGGTAGGAATGGTAGTCTTGAGTCTTGATGCAGAGAAAGCATTCGATCGGCTCAGTTGGCTGTTCCTTTTCTCCACATTAAAGGCTTATGGCATAGAAGGCCACTTATAACAGCCATACAAGGGCTATATACGGCCCCTTCAGCCTCAGTTAAATTGGCAAATGGTCACTCAGAAAAGTTTTCAGTTCTAAACGGCACGTGACAGGGCTGCCCGCTCTCGCCGTTATTGTTCGCCATGGCTATCGAACCACTAGCGGCACAAATTCGAAACAATACTGATATTGAAGGTGTCAAGGTTGGGAATAAAATCTATAAGATCTCGCTGTATGCCGATGATGTCCTTCTGACGCTCACACAGCCTATTACCACTCTCCCAAACCTAGAGAAGATATTATCTGAGTATGGGGTAGTATCGGGTTATAAAAATAACGAGAGGAATCGGAACATTTAAAAGAGGTCTATAGTTGGAGATGGAAGGACGTAGGAATTAAATACCTGGGTACAATTATAACAACTAAATATGATACTCTATATGAGAACAACTACCCGACAATGTTTAAGGAAATAGTTGACCTCCTGAGGAATTGGAAAGGTCTGACAATTTCCTTGAGTGGCAAAATAGAAACAGTTAAAATGATGATTGTTCCCAAGCTCATCTACCTCTTTAATACCTTACCGGTGAGTATACCCAATAATAAATTCCAGAAATTACAACAAAAAATAATGGAATTCATATGGGGTTATAAGACGCATAGAATATCAACAAAGGTGATGTGCAGATCAAAGGAGATGGGGGGAATGGGAACCCCAGATATCAAAAGATATTATCTGGCAGCTCAGATTGGGTCCATAAACGGATGGCTACGTGAGACCATAAAACAAAAGTGGGTCCAAATTGAAAAAGATAGGATGGAAGTAAGAGACATGAGGGCATGGGTATGGGGAAACAGTGTAAGAATCAAAACCCCCAAAATGACCGGACAAATTAATCACATTATGAAATTTTGGGAAACGACTGGGAAAAAATATTGCCTAAAAATTTTTTACATCAAGGCTGGAACCAGTGGCAGGCAACCCCTTTATTTCAGTGGGATGGACTAAGTGGAGGCGAGAGGTATGGGAGGAGGCAGGGATAGATGAACTGGGTAAGATGCTGGACGAGCAAGGAGAGATCGAATCATTTGAGAGATTACAGCTTCAGAGAAATCTCCCAGAATCAGAAAGATTTACTTATTTACAGATTTTCCAATATTTTCAGTCCAAACATAGGAAAAGAAAGTTCCCGGACCTTACCCCTTTTGAAAAGGCCCTGAGCCTAGGGCAACTGGATAAGGCATATGTATACCCAGTGTACAAAATGCTGGAGATAGATAAGGAAGATAAGCCCCCATATAAGTGTAAATGGGAAAGGATAGTAGGGACGGACATAACAGAGCAGGAATCTACAGAAATCTGGAGGAAGCGGGAAAATCTTCTATATGCGTAGTCCACAGGGAAAACCTCTACAAGTTACTTCTCCACTGGTACTATACCCCTAACAGGCTTCAAAAGATATACCTTCAGGCCTCAGGCCTTTGTTGGCGATGTAAGAGGAGTAGGGGAACTCTGGAACACATCTTCTGGAGCTGTCCAAATTTGAATAACCTCTGGAGAGGGTTGAATGAGATAATGGAGGGGCTAGTGGAGAGGGAACTTGTGGTGGACATTAAGACCCATCTTTTAGGGGTCAAGTTCATGAACCTTAACAACAAACAAAATAAAATGCTCCTACATATACTCACAGCAACAAGATGTTTAATAGCAAAACATTGGAAATCAATGAATTATTAGCAAGAGTTACGGAGGTAAGAACCATGGAGTACTTAACGGCCTGCTTACGAGATAAAACAGGGGTGTTTGATGATATTTGGGAACAATGGGACACCTTTATAAAAGAAAGAATGTAAGGGAGGAAGGAGGGATAATGTAATATCTAGATAAAAAGAAAAAAAGAACAAAACTAAAAATTTTATTTGACCAAGAAGACGGGTATGACTGCTTTGTCGGGCTGTAATAAAAATCAACTGTGTAAATGTAAATGAAGTTTGTAAATGATTACTGTAGCCAATTTGGGCTTTGGAATGTGTATGTTATGTGAAAAATTGAAACCCAATAAAATAAGTTGAATCAAGAAAAAGTTCCTTTCAAATCATCATGTTAAAAACACACAGCAAAAAACATATACCAAAAAAAGAGAAAAAGCTTATGGTTGAGAATCTGCAAGGAAAGGAACAGTCACTTGGGTTGGTGAAAATAAGGATAAAAATCAAACTAATGGTCATTATGTGCCTTTTGAATTCATCATTTGGAATGTCCTGAGGAACCCCTTATAAGGAGGGCTTCCTGACTGGTCCAGAAATGTCTCACATAAACTTTGTATTTCTCTGGAAAAGTCTTACAGGACCTTCCCTTTACAGTGAAAACTATTTCATAAAACACCTGCTAACCCCTTCTTAATCTACAGTTGCTACTACCAAAGTTGTATGTTCTTCCAGACATTTAATCTTCCTTGGTAATATGGACCTCCTATTATGGTATATTTCAGGTGCATTCCATAGTTTTTTATGAATCCCCTTAGAACCAAGCATCTCATTACTGGTTATCCTTTGCAGACTAGACATCACCTCAAGCCCCAATTAACCTTTATTTCTTTGACTGGCTATAAATACATAATTTATTTTAATTCTTTTAAAAATCCTTCAATTTTGCCTGTCTTTTTTGGAAGACTTATGTTTTTCAGCACACCTCCAGCAAGCTCCTTTTGCAGATTGTTTCCTGCTCTCCTCTGCTTGTGTGCCAACCCCACTCACTTATTTTTTTGAAGGAAGGAATGGAAAAATCATCCACAAAAATCCATATTAATAATATTTGACTGAAATCATATGGAATATCAGTCAGGGTGCATCTACTCAATGCAACAAAGTCCAGCATTTCTTTGAAAAGGAGTTTACAACTCCAGATGTTTTTTCTGCAACACTTTTAGATTTTCTTTTTTAAAATAAAGGTCAGGTGTCCCACTCAGGTTGTGGGTAAATGTCTTGTTAAAAGAAGGCTGGACTAATTCCTTAGATAACCGTAAGCCAACCTGTGTGGAAAGTGTTTTTGAGTTGCTTTTGTTGAAGCCCTATTTTTTCAGTTTGTGTTTCTACAACAAAGACTTTTTGTTTGGATGAAACTTTAGGTTTCAGTCCAGTCAAAGTGAACCCCCAGTCCCCCCAAATTACAATGCATAAAACAACCTTTCTTTTCCAATTAGAATCCACATTTCAATTTAAGAACTATAGGAAAAGGATTTTTTAGGGACATTTATGAATAAATATCCTTGAAATTTACAAAAGCCTAGCCAGTGGTCCATGAGATTTTTTTTAATGAAAGCCTGCATTTTAATCTGTGACCAGATCATGATCCAATTTTAATTTTCTTTGAATTACATTTAAAAGTTCACTATGCTCATATGGCATCTCAAGAAAACTTAAACATGTGCCTTACATTGAATCCCAAATGTATAACTCATATTAATTTAGAACAAGCAGAAAAGTGAAAACAAATGTTAACGACCAATAGAATCATTGCACTTTTTTTGATCTTGAATAATTTATTTAGCTCTTCACAATACAGTAGTGATTCGTACAGTCATATATTTACAGTGATTTACATGGCCTGCATGGACTTTTCAAACATACATATTTTTTAATGTTTATATCATATTCATGGAATATTTCTGAATGTGTTACAAGATGCATATATGATATACCAATCTGTTGAAACTATTACATGCACTTTTGTACACACTAAAATAATACACAGTAATGTGGGGGCCAAAACCTTACATATCCCATTATTTTTTAAATACATTTTTATTCTTTTTAAATAGACTTACTTTATTATTTTTATAGAAATAAAACATTATTTACAACATAGTTTTTTTTTCTTGGAGTACATAATTATATTTCTCTAACAGCTTTTTGGTGAAAAACTAAATATGCAGTATTTTCTTTTTTAAATCCATGAACAGCTAATTTACAAAATAAATTAAATCATCAGTATAAATGTGAAATTTAATACACCACAAACAAGTCTGACTTATAGCCAACTCTGCTCTTCTTGGAATTAAATATGATAACACATTTTGTTTCTTAATTACTGTTGAAAATAATTAATTAGGTTTGAAGGCAAAAAAAAATGTTTATTTAAATTTGCATAATGTTGCAAACCTTTGTGAAATATATGACACATACACATCTGTTTTTATTAAATGTATTGCTTAAAAAATAAATATTAATGATATTGTTGTTATTATTAAGAATTAGTTGATCTAATTTAGTAGAAAATTATGTTTAGTACCTTTGGACAATCGAGGTCTTTACCATACAAAAAAATCTCTTATTGGTAGTTATAAGTCATAGCAATTGGACATGTTGAAGTTGTATTGGATAACTAGTGAAATGTCCAATAGAAAGTCTAGTTGTGCAAAGAAATAACTCAAAAATGTGCCAGTTGAGATGCCAATTGCCAAATGTTTGAATTTTATTGCATTTTATCAAGCCATATTATAAAAATTCAACTAATACTGCACATTTCAACATGTTTTGTGGCATCTAATGGCTACTTCAGCCAGGTTAGATATGGTAAAAGGGTCTAAAATTAAGCATTATTAAAAGTAAGTTAACTTCTGCGAAATTGCAGTTATACATATGGTATTTTTTCTGTTATTTCTTTACATTTATAATTTCCCAGCTGGCTGTGTGCCCTCTGAAGGATTATCTTCGTGGCTCCTTCTGGTTGGAGTTCAATCACTATCACATTGAATAGGGTCAGTGCAAGTACTCCCCGTAAAGCCCACCACAGAACAAGTATGCCAGCACAAATGTTGCTACTTGTTTGCATCAGTCAATCTTTTTATACTCAATGAGTAAGTGTTGGCACTTAACTAACCAAAAACATATTGAAGGAAAATGTGTTTCCATATGTACCATTTGGTGATCATGTCGACCTGCAGTTTTATTTTCTCTTTGGCTGGTTTATGTTACTCTTTATAAACTCTGGCCATGTCATTAAAGTCTAAAACTGCTCCAGTATTTTCTTTTGTACTGTAACTTTTAATAATAAATAAAATATGGGTCTTGTTTCTGTTACAGATAAAAAGTAACACATTTGCATGTGTAACATTTTCCTAATGTGTATGTGTTGCACCTATGCTCATTTTAATTAGGTAGATTTTTAAATCTAATCTAACTATGTTCCCATCAATTTATCAATTTTACATGACTGTAGGTTAAAAATACACCAGATTTAGTCGGTAATGTACGGTATTAGAAAGAGAAAGAGAGAAAAATACAACAATGAAACACATTAGTCGTCAATATATACTTTGTATTTATCACAGTTTTCATTTTTGTGCTTTTCAGCAAGTATTAGAGATGGTCGAATTTTTTTTCAAAAATTCGACCATTTCGCCGATTTCGAGTTAATTGCAAAGCCCCTGAACATGGTATCATGACCAAACTTTTGCACAAATTAGGCTCAAAGTCAAGTAAAAATTTCGAAAATCGGAATTTCGACTTTAACTTTGAACTTCATTTATGCAAAAAGTACATGTGCTAAAGCAACACTTATTTTTTTCAAATGTTCCCACAACCCTTTTCTACATCTCCAGTAAGTTTGGTGATGATATCATGTTCGGGGGCTTTGCAATCAGCTCACAAAATTAGCAAGTCGAAAAATTCGACCATCTCTAGCAAGTATGTGATGGGATCATATGGGATTATATTTAAAAATTCCTAATCTCTAAAAAGTGTTGTATTACTACAGTTATGCAATGGCATAATATTCTATTCTAATATTCTATTCAATTTCTCTTTGTTTCATTTTGAGGATTATCTGCAGGAGCACATTTATATTTTAATTGTGTTTGAAAAACAAGCATTACTAGTAAAAGCTAAATAATTCAGTTTATATTTTCTGAAATAAAAGGCATTCTCAATATTATTATTTCATTCCATCCATAGAGCATTAAACAGCGTTGGGAAGTGTTGGGAAGAGTCAGGCAGAGTGGGCAGAACTGGGAAGGGTTCCCTGTTACAGCCCTAATGCAATGGCAATTTACCTTTTGTCCTATAACGTCACTTCACAACAGCATTAGTATGAAGTAGTAAAAAGTAGGACATGTTGCATTGCTGAAAGGCTATCTAACATGCTACATTATATAGGAATTAAAAATTCAAAGTGTGCGCTACTACAGTGCATAATGATTATGTGTACAACTTGAGCTTTATCTTGTGAGGCCTAAATTAGTGCAATTTAGGTAAGCAAAATGCCATTATTTTTTTTCTTACACATGAAGCTGCTATATTTAAATTTAAACACCTCACTATGGCTTCTCTTATCCAAGGCAACGCATATGGCAGTGTAATGCACACCATCCATGCGCTAAGTGTATTGGCCCATGGCTGCAAAGTAGAAATTGTTAATAATCTGAATAATCACTTAGCAATAATTGCTATGAATTCATTATTTTTAAGCCCTAAAATATTGCAACGGATTTTATAACTTATAACTTGTGTGCCTTGTTTATGTTTGCTTTTGCCTATCCTACCTAACAATGTGGAAAGAATAATGATTTAACTTTCTACAACATAAATTCTGCAGAAACAGCATAAAACAAAGATTTATATTTGGCAAAAATTGATAAAGCATATGCTAATTCCCTTTATTGTAGGCATTATTTAATATAATATTTACACGTTTTAATTTGAAAGAATTATCATTCTTTTGTTTCAATGATATAGATTTTTCATTCAGAAAATACACTTGGTCATATTTACAACATACAATAAGTAAGTCATTCTACATATACAATAAGGCAATACACAGTATGGTTCATTCTTTTGTGCAACTGTATCAAGTCATAAAATTCAATAACGCACAATATATATTGTAATTATTTATTCTTGTACCATGATAATATTTAACCTTTGTGCTCATGATATTATATACTAATATATGAGAGAGATAGCAAAGGGCCACAACTACACCATTAAATTAAGTACAAGTGACACATTAAATAATTACAAGGGAAAAATATTGTGTAATATTATGACATAATGGTATGTAGCATAGGAACAAAGAAGTGCCTGCAGTAGCCTTCGTTGATCATTTCTATGTCCTAATTCGTCCATGTATTATACAGATCAAACTCTGAAAGGCCCTATATTTCTATTGGCCCACAACTATGGTGAAAAGCTTTGACCATGGAAATGTGTGTAAGAGGAAGGGGTGGGCAAGCCCCGTCACCATGAAGTGTTGCAGCTCTGCCTGTTCAGAACAGCCCAACTTAGCGATAGCAGAGGAGCATATACCTCAAAGTGTCTTCTTTTATTTAAAAGTGACATGGCCGCTTTCTATAAAAAATGGCTGAATCTCAAGTCAGATACAAAGTATGAGGTGAGAAAAATATTCTCATCATATTGCTACATGCTTTTATAAATGTGAAAAGAAGTTTGTGGTATAATTTACAATTTGTAGTTAATGCTTATTATTATGTAGACAAAATAAAGTGTACTCAAGCCAGAAAGTTTGTTAAAGAATTTTAAGAGGAAAATGTTTTTAACATGTACTATTAAACTATTTAAAGCACTTTAAGAACGACCAGGCTATGCAGCTGACTAAGACATTGAAATTATTTTTACATATTTAAAGTCTGAAGTGCAATCTTTAAACATTTTACAAAAAGTCGGTTGCTGTAACTGCTCACTTTATTGTAAAAAATACTCTTTTTAGTGAAATAACTTTATTAGCCTGTCCTGGACACAATGCTGACATAAAACATCCGTAGGTTTTATTTCTTTTTTTGAGCTATGGCTTTGGTGTGTTGATATAGTACTATTTAACATCTACATAAAAACAAAAATGTAATATTGCAACTTCATTGCAACAAATCATTAGATGTGATATCTGCATGTATTTTCTTTTGCAAGGCTTCACTTAGTATACCTGAAAATAACACACTTTCTATTTTTGGACAGCTCTGCTCCCACTAAAGCTTAGTATATATTTTCCTTTCTACATCTCTGTTACACAATTTGTAGTCTACAAAGAAAGATAGTGTTGTTTGTGCTTTCAGTTCAAGTTTTTTTTATTACCAATCAACAGATTTTTTATACTTGCCAAAATGTTCTTTAAAATAAAAATGCTACTTCTAGATTTATGTACCATTCATGTGAGCACCCGTGAATGCTGAGTTTGCAACTCCTGGATGGCCGAAGAGCACAGCAGCCTGAAAGACACAACATTAGATGTCCCCACTTTTCAGGTGTTCAGACCATTGGAATAAAATGTGGGCTTTCTGAAGCCGTCCAAGCACCTGTGCAACCATGTGAATGGTGCCTTAAGGACTAGTAGGCTGATAATATATAATACATTTCTGTTCTTGGGTTTAGACATCTTTTAGGCTTTAGAGCAAAGCAATACACATAGGTATGAAAATACACATTGGACTGATTTGGTTTGCTCACCAGTATGGCTGCTCATATTGGTAAAGTATTTTAATACTTTATATTAAAATAACATTTATATTAATAAACATTAATATATTTTTAGTGTATGATTGATTAATTAATCACACAATGATGAATCACAATTCATATTTGATAGTTACAGTTTTCTTCAAATAGGCTTGTAAAAGATAAAGAGAATAAGCCACATGTTCACAAGATTTTTAGTCGTGAAAACCATTCTCAGTGTATAAAAAAAAATCCATATGTCTTACATCTGAATAGAAATTTACATCTGACCATAGGTATGTCAATCTGGATGCTCTTCGGTAAATTACATTTGTACAACCATAAGTAATATATTAAATACAACATACAAGTGTTGCTGTGCCAGAGAAAATATCAACCGTGGGCAGTAAACCATTAATAAAAAGTGCTTGGACACTGTAGACATCCTACATAAATACAATCATAAACCTTAAGTCTAATGCCATCAGTGAATTAAAGCCCTGTAGTTATCTGCGTAACTTCTGAAGTCATGTCATCTCCTGCAGGAACACCTGAATCCAGGGATGACATCTCCACGGCTAGTCATACCTGATGGTTAGTCCTATCAACAGTGTTGGCAGTGGACACGTGGTCACGGGTATTGTGACGCATGCGAGTTGAGTTTTGCTGCTCAATGGTTGAAGTTGTAGGGATGCAAAATTCTCTAAAACATCTTTTAAAGTTCTCATCCAGAAAAGCATAAAGAACTGGATTAAGGCAGCTATTTGTGTAACCTAGAGCAATGCACACATGCCAGGTCACTGTCTGAAAGAGAGAAGAAGGAATATTGATCAAGGCTTTAATTATCACATAAATGTGGATTGGGGTCCAGCAGACAATGAACACAGCTACCACAACCAACACCATCCTGGTGATTCTCCTGAGGTTTCTATCCTTCTCTTTGGAGCCAGAGAGCATGCGAACACTCTTGAGTCTTAAGATCATCATTCCATAACAGACTGTTATGATAAGGACAGGCATTATGAATGCAAAGATAAAGACACAGATTTTAAGAAGGTTGTCCCAATACCAGGATGGATGCGGAAATATAAGACCACAATCGATAGATCCTAGAAAAAGTGTAAAACATTTTGTAAATATTTTAATTAAGGATAATATTAAAACATAAATTATTTAGCTATGAAAATTCATCATTTTAAAATGTTTGCAGTTTTTGTTTTTCCAAGACCTCAAATAATCTATAACTTGTTAGTTTTAGGTGCTATTAATATAATAAATACTGTATTTGCAATCTTTAATGTTTCTTGAACTCCTTGTTGTCCAGACTGGGCCCTTTTCCTGATAATGTCATTTGGAGCTTATTTTAAAGGCAATTCCTTGTAACATATGCCCAAATTGTGACTATCACCTCCAGGATGTATTGAGTCTTCTCTTAGACATGTAGCATGTCTCTTGTCTTGTCTCTTAAATACATTTGGATTGTTTGGAAGTTTGTACACAAAGCCATACAGAGAAACCTAAAAAGAACAGGAGTGGACAAGGAACTCCTATTAAACTTTTCTTGAAACATAATATTCTGGTAATTATTAGTTTTTCCATTGATCGATCACAGCATTAAAACCCCCTGCCTAATATTGTGAAGGTTCCCCTTAGGCTAGCAAAGCAGCTCTGATCCATCAATTTATTTACTCCACCAGACTTCTGAATATATCCAGTGGCATCAGGAACCAACAAGTTAGCTGCAAATTCATCTGTAAACTGTGACTTGGAGGCCCTATGGTTTGATGTGTTTTTCTTTATGTGATTTTAACTTTTGACAGAACTGGCAGAAAAAAGTGCATATACATCGGGTCATTTATATGATCCTAAAGAATATTGGGATCATTAGAGCTTCTTCCACTGATCCATGCTCCAATTTTAGTGTAGGGGAGAGCATGGGCACAATTGCACACAATTAGTACCCTTCATATGGAGAGAGTTTTGATATGGTATGTTATGACAAATTTCTTGCAAGGCCGGTACCAAGTTTTTCAGCAATTGATGCCACAGAAGATCTTTTGTGGAATTGCATAAGACATCCTAGGCTCAGCCCGAGATAACTGCGGGCAGACTCACCTCTCCATCCGATTGGTATACACACTGATCCTTCTGGGTCTGTCCCAATCGGGTAGGTGGGGTAGGTGGCGCCATAGACCTCCTTGATAATGGAGGGACGTCGCTTTTTCCCAACATGATTCCGGCATAGAATCATGCTGAGGACCGCCTGCAGAGCATAAATTGTGGAGGCATTTAACATGCTCCACCGTGATCACCCATGGTGCTCTTTTTAAAAAAGCGTGCCACATGCGCAATGCTCAGGAGGTTAAAAAATACTTAATATAATACAATGGATAATCACAAAGTAGTTAGAATTAGAGATGGTCTAATTTTTTATGATTTCGAGTTGCAAAGCCCCTGAACATGGTATCATCACCAAACTTGCTGAAGATGTAGAGAAGGGTTGGGGGTATTCTACCCAAAAAAATATTGCTCTAACACAAATAGATTTTGCACAAATTAAGTTAAAGTCAAGTTGAAAATTTCCAAAATCAAAAAAAATTTAATTTATGCAAAAACTACATTTGCTAGAGTAAAACCCTTCTCTACATCTCCAGCAATTTTGGGAAGTATACAATTTTTAGAGGCTTTGCAATCAACTCACAAATCTTCTTGTCGAAAAATTTGACCATCTCTATTTAGGAGTAATATATATATATATATATATATATATATATATATATATATATATATATATATATATATATTTAGCTGCAGTAACACTCCTCATTGTGAAAAATCTATACAATCAAAATAAAGTGATTTAAAATATATCAAACATAAAGTAAACAGCACAAGCAAAAGATATAAAACCACAATTTAGATTTAAAATACATGAGCCTTTAGAATTTTCATTTTCATGCCATAGACATACATATGTAACAAAACACATTGGAGCCGGCATGCTCTTCAGAGCTAAATTGACTATTCTAAATGTGCTATAGCTATGCAAATTGTTCTATTATATTCTGTTCTGTAAATAACTAGATTAAGTCTGAATGTGTGATTCATGTCTAGAGGAATGATCTATGAAATTAACTAGGCAGAATGTTCTGCAAAATTTCATTTCATATTCTGTTTTAGCTCCACTTGTGTCTGTAAAATTGCATGTTGAGGGCACTGGGATGAGTCTATGTGTGCTGTAACGACATACAATAATATGCAGCTCCTTTCATATATCTGGTCACTGCGTGTTATTCAAACGTTTAATATATTTACTACATACCTATTTTGTAGCAATATCTAGAACCCTTTCAATAATGTTTAAAAAGTATTCTACTAATGAATGTCATACATCAATTGTTCTTGATTCTTTCTGTAATTTAGTGTAATTTATTACTTTTTGGTTTCTGAAAAATATATTTAGCTGTTCTGAAATTCCACAATGAGAAATATTTATTAATCACAAATGAATATTGAAGAGTAGGATAAAAAACTAGAAATTCTTAGGGCAATGTTATGTCAATGTTTTCATGTTATGTAACATGTTTCTTCGTGTTCGTACTGCATTAGTAATGTATACATGCTTCTTCTGCCTAAGTAAAACTCCAGTGATGCAGTGTTTAATCCTCAGGAATTATAAACATGACATATATGCCTTTACCATATGCTATGCAACATGTATGTTTTCTTTTAATAAAAAGAAAAAATGGAAATGATTGAGCTCAGATGTTTCTAGTGAAGGGTACTGTTTGTTTTGGTTCTATTTCTGCTTTTACTGCTCTTTTTTGTGGATTAGGTTAATATTTCTGTAAGATTTTACTCAGTACCTGTTCTATGCATTTCGCCTTGTGTTACCAGTCTGTCTGGTGCTGCCACCAATTAGTGTTGAGCGGCATATGGTATATTCAAGTTCTCACAAATTCGCCAATATCTTAAGGAACATTTGAAATTCATAACATTCTTTTCGACTGTATTCTACTGCCTTACATCGTGCATAGCTGTTTGCAATTTTTCACAAAGATTCGTGAACCAGTCTTACAGTTTCTCTTCTTCATTCTGTGATCCTAGCCAGTACGAGCACTGTGCATATTGCGCAAATCCATTTACAATGCACACAAATATGTGAGATGTATGCCAGTAAACAATGCTGAAGCATAATATGACAAATCGGATTTTAATCCGAGAGAACATTTGCGAAAAATTACGAATTCTCGAAAGTCCGATATTTATCAAATATATTCTAATTTCAAATATTCTCGCTCAACACTACCTCCAACCATCCAATGGCTAGTAGATCATCATGTAGTCCAATTTAATATGTAATCAACATTAGACATTCATAAACTTAAGCTGGTTCAGGTCTTTACAAGTTGTACACTCTCTGATAAATCTCTTGGCGGATAACTCCTATCCTAACTTCCTAGATGTTGCTATTGTTGACTTGCTTCTGCTTTAAATAGCAGGCAGTAATGTTCTTCTGGTTTGATAATAATAAATACACATTGTAGTTGAAGTAAATGTTGAGTATATCGCAAAAAAAGTATATACTCACCTCTGTCATTTTTTGTTGTTGCCATAAACATTACAGGTAAACCAATTGCTGATGACAGAATCCAGTTACAGACGTTGACAATTTTGGCATTTCGTGGTGTTCTGAAGTCAAGAGCTTTGACTGGATGGCAGACTGCTATGTATCGGTCGACGCTCATTGTAGTTAGGGTAAAAATACTTGTGAACATATTATAATAGTCTATCGATATAACAATTTTACACACAATACTTCCAAAAGGCCATGTACCCATAAGATAGTTCACACTTTGAAATGGTAGGGTACTTGTTGCAAGGGCATCTGCTAGAGCAAGATTGAAAATATATATGTTGGTTGCTGTCTTCATTTTGGTGTACCTATAATAAACAGAAAACAGAAAGGTTATGTTACATGTTTTTTATTAAATTGCTAAAAAAAATTATACTTCCCTGTGCATTTTACTTTGTTTGATGGTTGTGTATTACTGAGCCATGCTAGAATCTTAGGTATCAGAAATGGAGGATCAATGGTTTTGTTGTGAAAAAACAAGTTTGTTGTGTAGGAAAAACTCCACCTGTTTGTTTATTGCTCCAACAATTATCACTTTAAAAACAAAATCTCTGAAAACCCATCTTTTCAGTCCAGCCTATCTATGTCCTCATTTATTAAATCACTACCAAGCAGCTCTATCTCCCTTACCTACTGTAAACTTTGTATCCCATCCTCTTAAGGCTGCCATACACGGGTCGGATTTGCACCGGATTCCGGCCCGATCGATTCCGGGCGCGTGCACGCGAAACGATCGGGCCGGAATCCCGTGCAGCCCACCTTGTCCGTCCGATCGGGTCCGACCGATCGGGGGCTCAGAATCGGATCCGCCAGAGAACCAACATGTTGGTCTTTCGGGTCCGATTCTGCCCAGATCAGCGGGAGTTGCATTCCGGGAGGTGATCAATCGGACACGGATCCGGCAGGACAAGGTGGTATGCAGCGATCGGATTCCTTAATTGGCCGATCGATCACACCTGAGGATCGCCGGAATCGATCGGATGGTGAATCGATCAGCCAGGGAATCCGTGCCGTGTATGGCTAGCTTTAGATTGCAATCCCAAATGAGCAGTGTCCTCTTCATAGTCTGTACCTGTGTGTTAGCATGTGTTGCCTTTAATCCCTTATTCAATGTAGAGCACTGCTTAATATGTTGGTGCTTTAAAAAAAAATCTAGTCATAAAGTTATATATAGTGTTGAGCTATAATATTCGAATTGCGAATATATTCAACGAATATTGGCTATTCAAGAATTCATGATATTATGCAACGGGAAGCTTTATGACCATGCATTGCGAATATATATTCGCAATGCGAAAATAAATATAGCATTAATTTTGAAGGTAATGGCAATGTGAATGCATATTGAATACATATTCGCAAATATTCAAAAATGTGAATATCAAATATAAGTAAAATTATTCATGAAATATCGCGAATTGGAATATTGCCTATGCCGCTCATCACTAGAAAGAACAATGTTTACAATAGTGGAAATGTTCATAAATATATTCATATGAAAGAATGATTATTGCAAAGAATTGTAACTTTTTTAGTCACCACTCTTATAATCAACATACAGTAATGTAAAAATAAGTCTGTATGTAGTAGCTTGTGTGCATGTAAGGAGTCAGTATGCTAACAATTTGTAGATGAGCAGGTGTCATGCAAATTTTATATTCAAGCTAATGGATCACATGCCATATTTTACATCTGTAAGCGTTCCTTTGGTACCTGAGATTCTATTATGAGGGATATCCTGCTGTTAGCTGCCTTGCCCAAGGTCATCTGCCACCTGTGCTGGAATGATGTTAATGGTCTGACTGTACCAAGATATGAACTCATTCAGTTCTGTCACATCAAATCATACACTGATAATTTGGTAAATAACCAACAGTCAGCTGTTGTCATCCATCACTGTCTTAGGTGTTTCTTTCTAAGTCTATTTACAATATATTTATAAAATAAGTTACACAATTAACTCCCCATTACCCAGTGAACACAGGGATTGGTAGATTCCAGATAAATATTGCTTTTGGTTGATTGAGAGTCAGTATCAATTGTTAGGATGCCAAGTGTGTGGGGCTATTATTCCTAGTAAACCATTACATATTTTTCTCACTATTTACCATCTATCAATTTCCATTGATTCAGATAAAAAGCAAATGCTTGAAATGAACTCCAAAGGATTAACTTTTTAGATTTTTTAAGGTGATTGAATGGACACATCAATCTGTGTATGGCTACCTTCAGTCATTGACATGAAGTTAACAAACACAAATCCCCCCCCTCTCTATCTTGTAACTGCTGCTCAAGGTTAATGACAAATGTGTTCTATAGGAAGTCAGGAATTAAAGTAGACCACAATCATGTGCACAGGTAGACAATGGGACAGAAAAACTGGTCTCCCTAAACAGTCCCCCTAATGTGGCAATGTACAATTGTCTATAATGTCTGTATGTTATAGGATCAAGGGTTCCCTTTAGTTGATTATCCTTAATTAATTTAAAGGAGGGTCTTTGTAAGTTTTTTTTACTTAGTATATATGGGAATTGTTCAAAAGAAACATCCAAAACTTGCTGCAATGCAGAGACCAATGGGTCCCTTTGTATCTTTGGTAGAATATCAAACAGTAGTATGATTGCATACTTTTCAATGCAGAATGCCTCAGAATCTTTATAAGTAATGATTTTTTTAATAAAGCATCAGATACCACTTGTTCAATATTATCCCACAGAAGTGGAAAAGGATCTGCTCTAAAAAATCATTTCATAAGATAAATGTCTGATTACTTCTTTCTCATATTAAATCACATCCATCACTTGTACTGAGCTATTTATGTCTACCGGCTTTTTAGGTTTATGTTTTTATTTCTGGACAATGAATGTGATACATCACATTCCTCCAGGGTTAATCATTAGGTATATGGTTCAGTACAGCGCTTTTAGACAAACAAGCTTCAGTTTCCTGTATAACCTCATTAACAGGCATTTCTACTGGTTAATACAGTAAATGGTCGGAGGTGTAGATTCTCTATATAGATGTAAACCTATATTCTTGAGTAAAACGCATTACTCCTCTGTAATGGAAGGTTGCAGTCTAAAGTAATCTAAAAATATCATATATAAGATTTAAGGTTGTACAGGCCTTATTGTAAGCAGAACCCATAAATTTTTACCTTCAAACTGAAATCGAACTCCTCATTAAGACATATCTAGATTTCTGTTCATTTATTTTTTATTTCCTGTACTCAGTATTTCCCAGTAGTTGGGTCCCAGAGAACATATTAATATAATTACAGGACTTAGTTGGAAAAAACATTCTACAGTGAACACGAAAAGTAAGCCTCCATTAAGGATATAAGAGCATCTATTTGCTTTTAACTAATACAGGGGACAAGCTAAACAAGTCTCTTCAAACACACATACTGTGTATGAATTAAAAAGCTTTTGCTCAATTACAGGTGACATAATGGTTTATTCCAACACAAGTAACAATGTTCTAGCACTTACAGCTTTCAACATAATCAGTATGATGGATGTGACTGAAATACAGCTGCAGATATCACATTAGTTATCAAAAGAGTGAAATATAAAAGTGTGATAAAAATAACCCCAAAATAACATTGATATGTCTTAAGGCATATAAAAAGCACAATATGAGTGAATGTTATCATTATATAAGCAAATTAAATTACAAAGTTGCCACACTATTTTATATATTTTTTATCTTTAAAGAAATGCAGAGATTGTGCCAGTGCAGCCAGTAATTTGAGTTGAGAGCTATGACATGGCCAAAATGGCTGAGCTGTGTGAGTGTTGGGAGTCTACAAATTAGGCCTGTTCTCTGAGGGCTCCTTTTTCCCTGCTGTGGCTGTAAACGATGCAGAGAAGACACTTACCATTCTAATAAATGGGACAGTGTCCACTGTGCGTATTCTAAGCGGCATGGCTGAGGTGCTGATTTGAAGCTGGGGGGGCAGCATCCTAATAGCAGCACCACACAGTGCCACCGGAGGCACCTCCATCTGCATCCGGGGGCTGTTTTTCAGTGTCTTTCCTCTGCTTAATCAATAGGGCACGTTACCGCAAGCTGCGGGGAATCCATCCGGATAATGTGCTAGCACGCATCTTGATTGCCTGTCCCCAGACTGGGGAATCTGTAGTGGACACATGGCCTTAGTGCCCTGCCTCCTGCCTTAAGAAGCCAGTGTGTCTCCTTATGTGATTCATATCTTAATTGTTGCCCCAAGCATCTCCACGACACTGCCTCAGTAGTAAACGACTTAGGGGTTGGGTCTTGTTGCCATTTTTTTAAATAAGGTAACTTTTCCATCTTGAGGTGCACAAATCAGAATCTTAATCACACACATGAATATAAGTTGCTTTTGTGAGTTTAGGTCCACTTTAACATCTAAAATACACACTTTAAGACACATTGCAATGTCAGGAGGATCTTCCCTTTGACAGCTTCCCCACCTCCTGGAACTCAAGTTCAGCTCTAGCTTGAATTACAGCAGGTGGAAAGGCAGAGAGTAGAACCACCAACAGGCAGATCTTTCTTCTGGCAGCTTCCCTAGCTCCGCCTCTGCCTTCACCAGAGAACTTCAGTGCTTGGCCTGCTGGCCGGTGGATTGCAAAAGCATGACCGTTGCTCTCTGAGAAGAGAAACGTACATCCTATAGAAAAGATTTTTTCAAAATTTGACTAGTTAAACTTTGTGAGTAAATTGCAATGCCCCTGAGCATGGTATTATCACCACACTTGCTGAAGGTGTAGAGAAGGGCCTTTTACATAAATAAAAGTCAGGTTAAAATTTAGACTTTTGGACATAACCTCCCTAGTGCACTGCTGAGGTCCAGATTTGTATACCAAAAGCCCACCATTGACTTGTTTACTAATGTACAAAAATGTTTTAATTATGTTGTAGGCCTGTAACTTACAAAAATATGTCTATACAAGGGTCTAGAAGATAACTTGAATATAGGAATGTTTGAAACACACAATTATGTAAAATATTTACATTTAATAATACATTCAATAAAGTGAGCTACTCAGATGAGTATCTAGGGATTGTGTTTGTTACTCACCCCATATGTAACGTGGTTTTGTTGGTATTTCATATCTGTTTATTGAAAACTTTTACATAACAGAAAAAAATGCATATACATTGGCATGAAACCAAGAAAAAATTTAAATATAAAAAAAACTAAAAAATTGCATCCATCTAAGTAAATAAGAAAGGCCAAAGTGCATATATGAGCGGAAACACAGACACATCTCAAGAGGACCAACCCACCAGAGTGAAGGGGTGCTTAAGTATTATGCAACACACAGACAAAATAGATGACTTGCTGAGCATTAATTATTCTTAAACCTTGTGAAATACACTTGACATTTGTTAAATGATTAAGTTGATGCTGTAATATGCTTTGCAAGAAAGAAAAAGATATGTTTCCCCATACCAATATGGGGAAACATATCTTTTTCTTTCTTTGTTAGGATGTGGCAGACCAGGATATTAATTTGGCTTACCCTTTATCTTTTTTCATATGCTCTGCAAGGTTTGGAAATGTATATAAAAAAGAGAAAAGAAAACACATGGACATCCATGTGATAATCATCCGTTCTTGCTTATAGCAATTTGTTGGTACCACACCTCAAAAGTGTATCAAAGCATAAACCATGGGGAAAGAGGGGAGCAAAGGAAGATACAGGAGCAACCACTACAGTGTCCCTGGATTTAAGGGAGTTTATTTGGGAGGCTTTTAAGGTACCATGATCCAGGGACACTGTAGTGGTTGCCCCTGTATCTTCCTTTGCTCCCCTCTTTCCCCATGTTTTAAGGTTTGGAAATGGTTAATTAATTTTAGGTGTCTGTATCATGGGCATGTAGTACCAGCAGATGCCACATTTGTAACATATTTCACGATCAGCACTCATCACAGCCGGTCTTCAGCAATCTGCTGTGTACCAGACCCTGCTGTAACTCACAATTAATTGTCAGGAACTGAGGGGTAACCATTCGCGGTGAGACAGCACATGACAAAAGAGTCCTATTTCACCTACGGCCTCCCACTCCAACCTCATAGGAATCGCAGTACCGTTGAGGGGGTTGTAATCACAATAGGGGGCCCGGAGCCTGATAGTATGCAAATGCAGCTAGTAGCACTACTGCAGTTACGCATAGCTGTATATCATTCCGCATGCATAGCTGCGGACCTCTTATGTGAACCCCTGTGCATATGCCTTTTTTCTCACTTGCTAAAGTTTAATACTAACTAAATCATGATTAGCATAGTATAGGTGTAAAAAAAAGTTCAACTGCACAAAATGTATTTCCTTTTCCTATTTTTTATTTCTCTGTGATGTTTTCACGATGTTATGGGCTCTGTCAACACCCCCTGCATTAAGCGCATTCCTTGACAGGGATGCCGACGTAGCCATACATATTGCATGCCTACTGCACTGCCTGTTTCCATGAGGTAGAGCCGGTCCGAAAATTGGAAGGTTAAGGTAGTGCACTACGTCAATCTCCAGCCGGCGGACCAGCTCAACTTCTTGGAAACAGCGCTAGGCACTTAATATGGATGGGCTACATCGACATCCCCACCAAGGAATGCACTTAACACAGGGGGTGTCCATGGAGCCCATAATACCATGGGAACATAACCTAAAACTGTTATAATGCATTTATACATGTTTTTTATTTATTAAAATTTGAATTCAATTGGAATTTTTTTTTTTTTTTATCTTTGAATTGTATTGGATACACTTTGTATCCAATACAATATGTATGTATAATTTCAATAGTACAGTTAAATTTACATGGGCCCACGGAAAGTGAATAAGTTCTCCAAATTGGCTCGGCAGGAGATATTATGGATCCATAATGTTGGGTCGGCCTTAATTTAAAATGGGAGATTACCCATTACTGGGGATGCTTTGTATGCTGAGCTATTGTCTGATTGGTAATCTCCAATTCTTAAATCTGGTCATCGAGTCAGGGAACCACTCTGCCATCCTATGGAGTGGGATGGAAGCCACCCATAGCCAACATGTTGCACTTATCATCTAAGCTTTAGCAGTATAGTATGGCATTGAATAACTTGAGAGAAGTTACAAGGGTCCCTCATTTATTTCCAACTGGACATCAGGTCATGGGGCGACTCTCCTCTCCTATTTATGAGTCAGACCACAGAAGATTTTGTTCTATGTGTTCCTTTTATTTGCTTGTGACTTTGTGACTGTTTAGTTTGAGGACCTCAGGTCTTGCCAATATAATATAGCTACGTTAATGGTTTTATTTGTTAATGGATCTAAAGTTATTGTTCGGAAGTTGGATTGTAGAACATTGGTAAATAAGTAAATAAGTGCAGTATGTACCAAAAGATGTGCAATATAGTAGACATTGAGTGGTTCAGAAATAGGGATCAGACTCATACAGGGTGTTTTTAAACGGTGTTAACATTTTAATGTTCTGTTATGTGCTTTTGTATATATTTATATTTTGTGGTAGATAAAGACATTTTTTTTGTTGGGGAGGATGTGGTGGGAGGGAACAATATGAAACACGTGTTCCTCCCAGTGTCATCCTGATTTTTATCAAGTGAATGCACCTGGGTGATTTACAGGGAACTTTGGTATGGGTTGTATATAAAGATCTATCAGCCCCTGGAACCACAGACTCTATGATTAAGTTTGTAAGAACGAAACATGTAAGAGGCATATGGGGGTGACAAAGATGGATGTATTGTGTGTGCTTTTGGTTAAATTTGGTTATTAATACAGGGAGATTTTACTTTTTACGGAGTGCGGAGCTTTTCTTTTTTGAATATATGTATTTTACATTTAACTGTATTTAGTTCAAGTTGTGTTTAAAAATCCCCCCCCCCCCTGGTGTGATGTCAGTGACAGGGGGGGGGGGTGGATCAGCATCAGTGATGCGATTGTTTCAGAGATGCTTCAGTCGTGGAAGTATAGTGCTTTAACCACACCAAATACAGTTTTCTAAGCAGAATACTGTATTCAGTGCTGTTTCTGTTTAAAAATTCTGCTGCCGTCTGGTGTGTGACATCATTAGGTACATCCCACCAGGGGGAGGAGGGATCCGCTTGCTTACCTGGAAACATTGGTGAGGCTTAATAAATGTAAGTTTTAGACATCAAACCGCAATGAATACAGTTTTCTGCATGTGGTTTGAATTTTAAAATCACGCACCTCCTGGTGTGAGGTCAATATGTACGTGACACCGGGGGGGAAGGATCCACTTCCATTCTAGAAGCATCGGTCAGCCAGACATCAGAGCCACCGCTTTAGCATGGAATGGTGAGTGTGTGCCGCAGGGCAGCGAGCAGCATTAGACTGGGCATGAACGTTAGGGAGGTTAATTTATACAAAAACTATATATGCTAGAGCAATATTTTTTACTCAGGGCCTTTGCAATCAACTCACAAAGTCATAAAAATTATAGTCAACAGATATGTTGAGTTTTTGATGAGTTCTGTAGCATCCCTCTGTATCATACCTGTCAACCCTCCCGCTTTGGCCGGGAAAGTCGCGTTTTTTTATGTGGTTTTCCCAGTCCAAAACACAATTCGTGCTAATTTAGAAGGGAGAGGGCGTTACTCTTCCTGCTAATGTCCCACCCCGCACATTATCAGCACAAGCGCGGAGGGACATTAGCAGAGAGAGTAACGCCCTCTCCCAGCTAGATCAGCCGAGAGGTAAGTCCAGCACTTGGAACGTGGAAGAACCACGATCCGCATAATGGAAGTGACGTCACTGATATCACTTTTTGTATGTCCCCCTCTTTTTGTTATTTAAATTGACAGCTATGCTGTGCATTAACATCACTTCACCATAGTTAGATTTTGGTGGGTGAATGGTAGTGGTGGGAGGAAAGTTTAATATACACAGAATAGTGCAGGCCGAATAAAACAAGTTACAAATAATTGGAGAATTACCTAATTGTGTATTGTTCCTGAAAAACAAATTTACACTGCAGGATATTGTGTTCTCTTCTTCTAACAGACTCACACTCAACCACCAATAACTGCTTCTTCTGAACAGATTTGTTTTTCAAAGTTTGATGGCCCCTCTAACTGATCTCCCATGTTTTTTTCCAGTGCTCTTTTGACCCTCTCACCAAAGAACATCAAAAGCTGTAGCTTCCTTGTTGGTCTTCCAAGATGTTATCATTGCTAACTGAAAATGACCTAAATGCCCTTTTTACACCTTTTACAGCAACTGTCTCGTCTGAAAAGAAGAACTGAACTCCATAAAAGCTTTTTGTTAGAAAATCTGTGAATTGCAGTAGCTTTTTATTCTCTGAAGTGACAAAAAAAAAGAACAGCTGTGGTGAATCATTGATGGAGCAGATTTTTACTTATGCCTCAAACATAACCATAATATTTCTCCTTACTCCTACCTGGCATGAAATAAAAGAATTAGAAGTAGGAAAGTATAGAACAGAATTGTTTCTGCATTTGTTTTACCAACACACATTGTCTCATTTTTTACAATCTACTCTAGAGATTCAATGTAAGGCATACAATGGATGACAGTTAAACCCTTTCAGTATATAGCCTGCCATGTCAACCAGTTTGGCTTCCTGTAAATATCTTCAGCAGTACATACTAGAGACATACTAGAACAAACAAGTAAAATATATTCTATGTGACATCATTATAAAGGATTGCAGGTGCTAATGGAAGATGCAACTCATAGACAGATGCATGCTGATAAGCCAGAAAGCAAGAGAGAGTACAAGTGGTCCTACTGGTGTTCCTTTGGATTAGTGATGGCCGAACTGCCCGCAAGGTGGACAGTTTAGCGGCGAACATGGCGGCGAACATGGATGTGCTTAATGATGTAATGAAAAATCCTAGGGTGTCGGCTAAAGACTAACATAAATCTCTGGCACATGCTAACATTTTGTTGACACATCTACAATAAGGAAAACAGTAAACAAGAATAGAGTACATGGGAGGACACCATGGAGGAAGCCATTGCTGTCCAAAAGCATATTGCAGCATGTTTGAAGTTTGCAAAAGAGCACCTGGATGTTCCACAGCACTACTGGCAAAATATTCTATGGACAGATTAAACCATTAAGTTGTTTGGAAAAAACACACAACACTATGTGTGGGGAAAAAAAGGCACAGCACACAACATCAAAACCTCATCCCCACTATAAAACATGGCCGAGGAAGCATCATGGTTTGGGGCTGCTTTGCTGCCTCAGGGCCTGGACAGATTGCAATCATTGATGGAACAATTAATTCCAGAGTTTATCAAGACATTTTGCAGGAAAACATAAGACCATCTGTCTGCCAACTGAAGCTCCACAGAGGATGGGTGATGCAACAGGACAATGACCCAAATCATACAAGTTATTCAACAAAAAATTGGCTTCAACAGAACAAAATACACCTTCTGGAGTGACCCAGTTAGAGTCCTGACCTCAATCCGATTGAAATGCTTTGGCATGACCTTAAGAGAGAGATTTACACCAGACATCCCAACAATATTGCCACACGGTTGTGTGAAGAGGAGTGGCCAAAAATTACTCCAGATCATTGTGCAGGTCTGATCTGCAACTACAGGAAATGTTTGGTTGAGGTTATTGTTGCCAAAGGAGGGTCAACCAGTTATTAAGTCCAAAGGTTCACATACTTTTTCCACCCTAAACTGTGAATGTTTACATTCAAAAAAAACATGAAAACATATAATGTTTGTGTTATAATATTTTAAGCATACTGTGTTTTTCTATTGGTGTGACTTAGATGTCATACAAAACTCCATATAATCCCAAAGGGTTCACTTTTTCTTGCAACTGTACATGGGAGATGATTCAGAAAATAACCTTCAAAATGTGTCTGGGTTACAATAACATTAAAATACAAGAGACAGCAAATTGTATTTTCTACCTAACAATGAAAACGTCATTTAAAAATTACAAGTATCCAAAGCCTTTGAAGCGGATACAATAAGAGATAATTAGGCCTATGCTTTACAAAATATCTATACAAATATTTTGTCAGAGTTTCAGCTATTTACTGATCTATCATACACTGGCTGACATATTTAGAGATGAACTCTGATATTAACTTTTATTTACCGTTGCATTACAGGTAAATGCAGATTTATGTCTAGGAGGAAAAAACCTATAGTTAACTCATCTTTTCCTTTGCCCCAAGGGCTGCACCTCCTTTGTCGCTCCAGCTTTTTCGTTCTATAATATTGAGCTATTGCATGTAGGGGAGGTTAGTGTTCTAAGTGACCACCATTCTGAGGTTTCTTTAGAAGTAACAAGAGGGTGATGCTTAGCATGTGCAGGTTAAGACACGTTAAACTTCTTTTCTGATGGCTCCATGTCATCATACTCATTTGTAGGAGAAGTGCTCCATACTGTCTGACCAACAATCCAGTGATATGAAAACTGCAGTTGAAGAAATGGCTGGTAGCAGTATGCCCTTGCCAATAGTCCTGCCTTAAGCCCCCAAACATGCTGCGATCCACGGCGGATCGGGGGTGACCACAAGGATCAACCGATCTATTAACCGATCCATGTGAGCAGAATTTTTGATTGGCCAGGAAACCGACATGTCAGCATGTTCCCGTCTGATCCCATTACTTTGGACGTAGAGCAGCGTCTCCATTCAAAGTAATGGGCGGCACACAAAGGGTGTCCAGACGATTCTTGGAATTCCCGGCCGTGCGTGATGACTTCGATCTGCCAGGCAGATCTAAATGTGTGTGGGCACCTTTATGGAGCAGCCGTTTGGCAGGCAAAGTCCCCTGAGCCTTTTGTATGATATGATATGAATTTTCAGTTCTTCTTTGCCCCCTGGACCTACATTTCCCATTGCAATAGTAAATAAACATTTACACTAGAATTTAGCTTTAAATTTACTTTCTAATTTGAAACCTTTTATACGGTTTAATATAAAAGAATTATTAGAGATCATGTTATTTCTATTTAGACGGTTATATATTATTCTGATTTTTATAATTGCAGAAAAAACACATTTATGAACTGATAACAATATGTTTGGCGTGCTGCCCTGTTAGCACATGATTTCATTTTAGGAGCATGGCTTTTAAATTATTTAATATGCTGTTTCTAATTTGTAACACTGCTATCCTCATCACTTCTTATTATGGCAGCTGGTTTTACAAGAACAATGATTAGGAGCCTTAACTATATATATATATATATATATATATATATATATATATATATATATATATGTGAATTAAAACTAATATATACATATATATCTGCTTGGATATTTCCCTGGTCTTAGACCATGTTCACACCCATGTCTTTATTTTAATTGAGCAGTTCTTACATGTTCATTGTCGTGTGTTTTTTCATCAATTTTTCATGAAAAGTCATGCAAGTATGTATTGTAGTGCATAATAACAAATGACAATGTAAGGTTGTCATACACAAGTCACACAGGGTTAAATGTTTTCATTTGATTAAGTCTATCATTAACAAATTGATTCCATTAACAATCTAAACTAAAGCACAACATATGTAAAACACATGTAATTCAGGCAAAAAATACGAATTACAATGAATAGAAAATCATGGAGACATCATCTGTCAATAGCTTTACTGCAGCATAACAGATACAGATTGATCTTGAGTCAGGTTGTATTCTATAACTTAATTTAGTGAAAAGCAAGTATATGATCTCATGCCTGGATTCCCATCATGAGAAACCATATGCAAGTTAAATGCAATGTGAACATACCTAATTAAATTGGTGGGTTTCCATCTACTACCATACATATTTTATTTTTTGTATTTACAGTACATTTTTTATTATAGCTTTAAGCTTAATTATAGAGTTAAGGTGTGTTATATATATATGTATTGGTCAATCTCCTGGGTATTGGTCCACAGAAGTTCTCCTCTTCCTGTAGCTGGATAGGGCCTGCATATGTAACTGAATGAAAGTGTCCATCAGTTACTTAATTATATTTTTGGTTTAGTTGTTTGTAGGTGACAGAAGAAAAGGGGTAGGAATGAAAATTTGCACATGATAGCTCAGATACTATAATCTTCATAAAAAAATCATATGTATGTTAATACATTATTATTGATTTTTTATTATAACTGTAATTTTGGGTAAAACTATCTATTTTATATTTAGGCTCTTTTCTCCAGATTGCTCCCTTTTCACAGTTGTGACACTCTTATAATTCATATACTAAGACTGAACAAATTGTACATCTTTTTCAGGTTGGACAGTATTTATGAATATAAAAAAGTTATTATTTACTGAATTGGTATATTGTGTGTAAAGCATGTTTTTTTGTATTTTAACGCCATCAGGAAGCAGATTCTTGACCCCTACATTTAGAATATGTGTCGTAGAGTATGTTATTTTGTATTGAAACTCCCCCAGGAAGCAGATCCATGACCGCTACATTTAGAATATGTGTGGTGGGGGCAATACATGAAGAATAATTCCACCCAAAGGAGGGAGTATCTTGTATCAGAAAAGAGAAGTTAAACTTTAAAACTAAAAAAAACTTTAAAAAAAACTAAAAAGCCCAAAGTCTTTGACAGAAACATCTACTAACATGCATACTCTAGAAATATTGAATATTTGAATCTTACTAGCAGTGATGAGCAGCATAGGCAATATTCAAACATTTCTTCAAATTACAAATTAATATGATTTAATGCAAGGTGTGTTGACTCGGCAACATCTAGTGTCAGAATGTGAATTTGCAGCTGAAAATGTGGAATCACGTAAAACACTAAGAAGAATTTACCGAATTCTTTGTGAATATCTGTATTTATTCATGCGAATATTTGGTACGCAATGCATACTACTTCCACAGAATCTCAAATATTTGAGATTTTAATACAGTATATAGCAGTATATTCAAGATCTTTACAAAAGTCCTGAATATTCGTGCTCAACACTACTTACTAGCCAGATTGTTCTCATCTCTCTGATGATAAATATAATACTTTGTCATCTTTTATGCTTACTAGTTTGCAATAACAATTGTTTTTAAATTTCAGTGTGATATGGAGATTTCAGTGTTTTGGTATGTCAAAAATTGCAATAAAAATATTTTAATACAAGTATACAAAAATATATATTCTATTTAGCATGTTGAATAAATTCTCATGTGGATAAGGTTTTAAACCCCGTACAGAATAGCCCTGACATACAGGTGTAATGCAGTTAGTCCATGATCTCTAATCCCTAGGCATGAGAACAAGAGGTCACCTTAATACACAGTGGTATCATTAAATGCCTTGGTTGTTCTAAGAGACCTACAGCTTGCCCACATTTATTCCCTTAAGCAAAGACCATTCTACCTCAGATATAGCCATGAAACAAGTACCATAAAAATAAGTATAAGGTAATAAGTTACCATTTTCTGCATTTTTCATTGGATGCATAAATATCTTTTTCCTAGTTTTTATTTTTTTTAAAAGGTTTCATCATGATTTCCAAAAGTCATACTGCACCACTGTCTTTAACTGCAGTTGAACACAGAACACAATGCATAATGCTCATGCATCAATTTTTGATGGATCACAGCCTCAAGCTTCTTTAAAATAACGTTAATGGATTTAATGAAAAAAATAAATCCTTTTGAGTCAAGGGAGGAGATGAGAGTGTTGAATAAGCAGATTCAAAGTAATAAGTATCTGTGGGTTCCGCTCCTGCCTCATGAATACTTAAGCACAAGATTTCATTTTGAGCTGTTTCTTTTAAAATTCTGTTGTTGCTTTTCTGTTTTAATATTCAATGCCAAAGGCCATGTGACCAGCATATTGAACAGGTCAAGACTGTGGTTAATATTAATGGCTGATTAAATCTTTAATTTATAAACCTATAAGTAGGGACAGGTGAGTGTGGCTCGGTTCCAGCCTCAGGTAATCGAATCCTGTTTAAAGTCTGCAAAACCTAAACTTACCAAGAAACGCAATTGAAGTCTTTGGGAAAAGGAGTGGATGAAACTTTTTTAAGGCCTCATAGTTTAATAGAATATCAAAACAGAGTTCACAAAATACTTCTTTACACTCCCTAAAACTCCTCCCATCACATATCTTCAGTTAGTACCAAAATATTCAAAATCAAATCAACAGGCAAGTATTTAGCAGATATTGGCTAACTTCAGTAAAGTATGCAACAATTTGTATTAGAAAATACAGAACGAGGTATATAGGATTTGATTTGCTTTGCGGACAGTTTGGCCATCACTACCTGTCACTAGCGATAGCCCGAACTGTTCGCCGGAGAACTATTCGCGGCGAACATCGCATGTTCGCGTTCGC
>CM070035.1:123142820-123161554 GCA_036250615.1 Ptychadena robeensis | reverse complement strand
GCCGGGTACAGAGTGTTGTTGTCTGGGGGGGGGGTTTGGGGGTGCTAGGGTGCTCTCCCGTCCATCCTGTCCGACCATCCAGGGGAGCCCTGAGGTCTGCTCCCCATCTATGCTCCCCCGCTGTGTGCAGAGTGACAGGAGTTGACAGAGGCAGAGCTTCAGAATCCCCCTCGCCCCCTTCTTATACTTCTCGGTGTGTATGAAAGTAGCAGGCTGCTACTGATGACAAGTGTGCTCACTAGCGACATTGTGCATTGTGGCTGAAATTGATATTGCAGGGATACATTAAACAAATTGAACACATTAAATAGCTGTACTTCACCTCATACACAACTGTATTACACTATATTACATTTTTGGATTTCTGGGGGTTGAAAGTCATAGTAGACACAACGTTTTTTATTTGGTGTGCATTTGAAGAGAGGTAGTCTTATACGGCGAGAATATCCCAAACTCTATATTTTAACTGGAAAAGTTGGGTTATACGCCGGAAAATACGGTATTTACATTATTATAATGCACGCTCCTATAAATAGATTTAATAATTGTAATAGAAATTCTCACTTATTTGCTGTAAAAGAAGTTATTTTTGCTAGTTTTGTCAAGTACAACCAAGATAAAAGATGATTTGTTGACAATTTAATAATGTTTGCCATTAAAAATACAGTTCTCTCTAGAAGTAAATAGGCATTGCAGCACGACAAAAGGGATGTTATATCACTGTGCAATTACGTGATATCACTAATGCCAACTAGCCTTTAGATATGACCAAGCCTATTCGGGCCAATAGAGCATTTAATGCAATGACCTTAGGTGTGCACTGCTATTTTAAGTAGGAATGGATACATGCATTTGTAAAAAACCTTAGGGCCTATGAAATTTCAAAGTCACATGATTGCATTCCCCTTGCTTTATTAATCAGCAACAGCTCCATTGGGCTTTGAAAGCTACATACATCAATCCCATATTTTGCACCAAGAATGTCACATGCATAACATAGAGCGGATGACAATATTTTTTTCTATGAATGATCGCATAACAGTATGTGTATGTAGTTAGTAGGCTAGGAGCAGGGAATGTGGTGGGAAAATTAATAATAATTAATAATGGCAGGTCACCCTATCCTAATGCAGCAGAGATGACATTCAGGGTGGGCAAACCTACCCCTATAACAAGAATATTCTGGATCCTGCTCTGCCTATTTCTTGTTCTACTTGTATAGGCTTAGTAAATCAGATAAAGTCTACCTGGTCATGGTCTAACATGGTCATAAACAGCAATAAACAAAACTTTTAATAAGTCTGAAAAAAATCACAATTTCATAAACAACATAGAGCAATGTGTAATTTAGAATACAATATACATTGTTTTATTATTTAACAAAATGTAAAGGAAAATAAATCAGCTGTCACACTATACTTCTAAATCAACATTTACATTTTCGTAATGTTACAAATACCCCGCTGAAAGTCATGAATGAAAGTGAAGAACTTGAGCTCAGGTGAAGGATGCCAACAACAAAGATACAATGTATACTGTACTCAATTATACATTTCCTGGAATTCTGTCTACAGCTGTCAATGAAATGGTTTATGTCCCTTGTATAAATTCCACAGGATACACTGACCAACCCAACAAAAGTCAATAAATACATAAACCTATCAGCATGTAGATACATTTAACTTATGGCAAATATCTAAAATGGGGCATTGTCCAAGGTTTTATTCTGCAGCTCTTTAATCCAAACTAGGGATGGACCGAACTGTTCGCCGGAGAACAGTTCGGCCGCGAACTCGGCATGTTCGCCGATCCTCTTGCCGGCGGACAGTACGGGTGTTCGACCCGTACTGTTCACTACAAGACCGGGCATGCAGCCGGTCTTGTAGTGAAAAATCCAGCTTGGAGCAGGAAGTGACGTTAGTGACGTCACATCCTGCGCCCGTAACCAGGAACTATGCGTTCCAGGTTGCGGTCCAAGGACCGGATGTGACGTCACTGACGTCACATCCGGTTTCTCCGATTCAAATTCCCCGCCCAGAGGTGGGGAATTTGAATGTGTCCGCGAACAGGGCGGACGGCGGACTTCTTTAGAAGTTCGACCCGCCCTGTTCGCAGACACTCCGGGCCGATGTTCGCCCATCTCTAATCCAAACTAGGAAAATATCCCCATTTTAGGCACATTTAGGGTTATAGAACAATAAAAATGTGAAAAAATTACTATACAGCACAGATGTTATATATACTTATAATTTCTACTCCTTATGAAATTATCACACAATTCTGACATATTTGTTAAATGTTCAAGCCAGCTTGATATTTTGTAGCAGTATTTGTTCAGTGTAAATGTTTCTGCTGATCTTTTGAAGAATTTGTCATTGTAGTAATACAATGCTGCTTGACAAGGACTGGATAACACCCCAGTTTCAGATAACACCCCATTCTAGCTTTCAAACTATGCAGTTTTCTTTTGATAAATGAAACATATTTTTTTCTGTAAAACACTAAATCTCCCATACTATATATATTATATTAACTTTTTCTGTAAGAATTTCAAAGGTGCCTTTTGAGGGACCATCCTAACAGACACTCCAAAACTTGGTGTAAGCATTGTAGAGGAGCACATTTCTATGATCAGCATAAGCTTGACTGACATATTATGTAACCAACTTGTTAATAGTGTTGAGCTTGATTATTCGAATCGCGAATATATTTGACAAATATAGGCTATTCGAGAATTCAAAATTTGTAATGGCAAATATGGCGGCGGATATTCATAATTTAGAATATTCAACATATTGTGCATTGGGAAGCTTATGGCCATGCATTGCATTATTCGCAATGCGAAAATAAATACCATTAATTTTAAAGGTGCGATTATAATTGTAAATACATGACCATACACTCGAATTGCATATATATGTGAACATCGAATCAAATATTAGTAGAATTATTAGCAAAATTTTGCGAATTCGAATATTGCCTATGCCGCTCATCACTTGTTAAATGGATTTACTCTGAATAAAGAGTAATGACTTAATAAACAGTGGGACAAAATTACAAACGTGCACAATGCCTACAGTTGAGGATGGTTTTCCTTCTTATTAAATATAATGATGAATAGTTTCATGTGGAAACAAATATTTGCTTAGCTTCCTGGGCTGTTAGCTCGAGTTAACTCGGGGTGAGTTCGTTTACTAACAAAACTCACCCCAAGCTCACATCGAGTATACTAACCTGTCGGGTAGAAGCCCACTGTTGTCCTTCAAATCAGTGAATATTTCTGGGTCCGCCTCTGATTGCCCATTGTGCACTTTTGAAAATATCTCACCACTGGTGAATAACCCATGATTAATTTTTTAAATAAAATGTGTAAATCTAGATGTTCAATTATCATTACTCTGCGGGCCAGATTTGGCCACCTAGACCAGAACTTGAGACCTCTACCATAGAGACTTTAAAAAAAACAGGTTGTACTTATGTGTTAGCACTAATGTTATAGATTTTCAAAAAAGCACAAAACCATTTCCTCGAATTATATACATTCTCTTGTGAACTTCCTCAAGTCCTCAGGTCAATTTCTTGGTAGCAGATGAGGTAGAGCATGGCGTGATATCATTTTATTACTATATAAGGAAAGGGGAAGTTTTCCACATAGCCAGGTTGTTAAATGCTTGTCCTATAAGACACATAAGCATATAAGCTGCTCTTTGTGCTCAATGACACCTCATGGTAAAATGTGGCAGTTTATATCTTAGAAAGATTGTTAAATCATCCTTTAGGAGAATAGGGATAAGATGTATTAAGTGTGGTGTACTGTGGAGCAGGGCTGCTATCAGAAATTTCAGGACCTCATACTAGGTAATTTTTTGGGCCCAGACACACATTTCTGTACCAAAAGCGCTACATAGGTTAATTAACTCACAAAGTCAGATAGTGGAATATTCAACAGCGGCGGGCATGGCACAAACTCAGTAGCAGACTGCTGGGTGCCCCTAGATGGTCAGGCCCAGGCCGGGAAGGCCCCCTGTACCACTTTGGTGCCTTTTTTTTTTAAACAATGCAAAGACATTGCCAACTATTATGTATATACAGTCATGGTCAAAAATATTGGCATGTTTATTTCTTTTGATGGCACTGCAAAAAAAAATCATGACTGTACTTGATTGGTGCCCAACATTATCCCTCCCCTTTAACATTTACAGTATTGGCAAAGGAACTTACAATTGAGACTGCTTGTGTAATTTCATTGTATGCTTTTTATTTTTTTTATTAGCATTTTATTTCTTAATAAATAGTTACTTTTCAATTTTTTTTCTCAGCACCGTGAAGATAGAATCAGAGCAACACAATATATCAGCCATATTTCAGTAATAGGAATCTAACATTCACCTTATTTACTTCCCATTTCTCACATGGCTTGCCTGCATGATTTCTCCGGATTTAGGTCCGAGTAGAAATGTTTAATGCATATCCAAACATTTTGTTTTGTTTCCACGGCAACCCAATCTGATCTCATCCGCATGCCAGCTGCCCCATGTAAAACACTATCCACTTTTCCGCGGGCACTGCAAACAGATGTGGGTAGTACTTCTTTACTACAATGTGTGTCATTTCCTTGTGCAAACCCTCCTGGAAAGTCTGTTTTTAAGCTGATCATCTGTGCTAACACTATCATTTCTTATAGTCTATACATGATTTCAGGATTGACAATGTGGCTTATTTACAGTACTTTTAGTTCATGCGTGCTATGGTATAATTTATCCACTTTAATTATATTGGTCTTCTGACTGTTCCTTAGGAAAAAAAGCACAATATTGGTAGATATAAATATCTTTGGTGTGCTCAAAGGCACAGAATTTTTTGGTTAAATTTAGAAAATTAAGCTCCACATCCCCAAAATTTGTATGCAGGAAATGGATTCTATTTGTCTTTCTCCAATACGACCATAAAGAAAAAGGAAAACAGAAAAAATGGGTACCCAATACCCTAGGGATGTTTAGTGGAGCTCTACGAGTGAATCAATGTACCATCAGTATATTGATTAATACAACATGTTGTTTTAATCAATATACTGATGGTACATTGATTCACTCGTAGAGCTCCACTAAACATCCCTAGGGTAGAGGGTACCCATTTTCTCTGTTTTCCTTTTTCTTTATGGTCGTATTGGAGAACGAAAAATAGAATCTATTTTCTGCAAAAAAAGTACAATGTTAATAGATATTTTAAATTGAACATTTGATACAACATTTAAAAACCTGCTTTTTTTCTGGGGTTTAAGATATATAGTGTATTTTGTTACCCTGAAAGTGCCTTAGGGTAAAGTTTTATGTCCAATTATCGTATTGTTCACACTATAATTAGGGGGGGGGGGTCTGTAAGTCTGTTACTGTGAATATAGCTGCGGGTGGTCAAGCATTTACAATATAAGCATCCTATAGTGAGAAAAATATGGAAATTGAAAGTGAAGCCTGTTCCTAAGGGTGGGAGAGCCTTTGCATTCCCCCTAAGTTAAGTACCTCAGGGCAGCTGTCAGAGCTGTGTATGTACTGGCTCTATAGATGCTTCTGCAGATCTTTCTATGAGAGCAGGCAGGTCCCGCTCATATTCATAGGCAGGGATTATCCACCTGTGGGTAGGTAAAGCTCAATGGACAGGCTGACCATCCCTGCCTGTGCATGTGAGTGGGCTGTAGCTGTCCGCACACATACACCGATCTGTAGAATGGAAGCACTCCCCACTCTGCGGGTTGGAGAATGGAGTTCCGACTGGCAGAGCAGCGCTTTCCCAGTATTTTTTACTCTATTTCACCCTATATAAAGCCCCCCATACATGTTCCGATTATTCTCCCGACTGATTTTTCGTCCGATCGTGTCACCCGATTTTCACCTAAAATGTTATGGTTGGTCGGTCGGCTGGCATGAAAAATCGGAATTCGAATTGTCACCGATCCATCAGCCTGACACTATTTATTAACAGCAGATCGACCAAAATTTACGGACAGGTCCGAAGCGGTCCCGACCACTTTTTCGGATGATTTTGAGAAATCAGGATCGGTCGGGTACATAATTCCGATCACATTGGTCAGTCGGGCAAAATCCGTACGAAAAATCGGAACGTGTATGGGGGGCTTAACGTAGTGTCTTGTGGTCTGCAAAATACGGTAAGTTTCACTTTTGACAATGTTCCCTCAGGGATGTTGGTACCATAACACATATGGCACTTCTAAATGCATAGGAAAAAAAAACAAAATATCATTCATTTTTAAGTGGACTGACCCTAACTTCAGTTTTAGGGCTTTTTTTTGCCAATGGTGGACAGTTAGTGTAAAAAAAATAATACACTCTGAGATTAGGCAGTGTTGAATGCAATTACTGTAGTCTACAGCAAAGGGTCCTATAACATTGTGTTCCCATCAACTTCGTGCAGTAGGAACAATAAATGGAAACTAGTGATAATATACTAGGATATCAGCTTTTGGTTATATTTCTGGGCTTCCTAATAATCTTCAGCATGCAATCAGTCATAGACTGAATATGTTGTCAATGAGTGGTGGTGGTGTTCAACAAAATACAAAAAACAGCATTTTTTGCCACATTGCATAGTAAGCAAATAAATTCTGGAATGATGTGCAGATTTCTAGGACCTTTTTACTAATAGGTGGATAGCACACTTGTGAGTTTTGTGCAATATTGCATGGGAATTAATGTTACTCCTTCATTCAGAATGTAGAAAAAGGTTAAGGGGTCCGGCACAACCTTGCATTCAAATGAGTTCATACAGTGGCAGTTTTAGGCATGGGCAACCTGAACGGCATCATGTGGGAGGGGCCGCATCAGGGCATCGGAAATATTGTATGCTTTCCCTACTGCGTGCCTACCCGGGGAGAGAGAAGTAGAGTAGAGGAGACTGCCCCCCCCCAGTGCTCTCTCTTCCGGGGGTGGAAATGCTTTCAGGGTGTGTGTGTGTGGATGGGTGTCCATAACGGAGTCACCCCATGCTATGCCCCAGTCCTGCCTAGGAGTAATGTGAGGCTGGTGGGGGGGGGGGGGGGGGGGGGGGGGGGGGGGGGTCGGCTGTCAGAGGGGGTACCCAGGGTTGTAATCTCTCTAGGACTGCCCCTGAGTTCATATAATAATAGTTGGAACTCTGTGATATGCTAAGGGTGCTGAAAATAGCATCAACAATGTTGTTCAACGAAACAAAATACCTGTTCATGATAATACCCTCAAACTGCATGGAATAATCTGGAATGGTAAGCAATGGTAATATAGTATTATGCATGTAATCATGCCCTATGGATTTTTGCCTATTTATATATACCCATCAAAAAAATCACAAATACTTCACTGAAAAAGATCAAGTTATTGCATTATTTTGAAATGTCTAAAGCCAGCCATAGATGTCTCAATTCTGGGCCAATTTCGCTGCAGATCGACTGCATCACGTGTGGACAGTCTTTACGAGAATCAGCTGCGCACCCTTTGTGTGACAGCGTTTACTTTGGATGGGGATGCTGGTCCCCACCCAAAGTAAGGAGATCTATATAAAAATTTGTTTGATCGATTTCTGTACCAATTGACGTCCCAATTTAAGTTGGGAGCGTTCGATTTGTGGCAGATTGAGCTAGCAAGCCGCAATTCAAACTGTCTATGGCCACCTTAAGGAATAAGCATCAGGTTTACAGTTTGTTATATCCCCATTAACACATTTCTGGTTCGGCAGCGCTGTCCTATATGTCTATATACTTTGTTCTCTAATGGTATTGATGTAGAAAGAAGAAGGTTGACGCACATAAGTACATCTTTAGACTACAAAGAAGGTGGTGGTCCCTCGGAATAATATGAGCTGGACTGTTAGGCGTTGGAAATGTCTGAAATTTTTTTGGTTAAACCAACTTGTTATATACACAGAGTGTGATGAACTAGTTATCTTGTGCTTGTGGGTGTTCACTTTCATATATGAAGAATAACAACTCTGCATGTGTTATGATCACAGATCCTCCTGTCTGTCTGTAAGCTGCCTTTTTCCTCTGGAAACACGGTGAATCAAGTCTAGGATGAGCAGCAGCAGATAAGGAGTGGTTAGAGGAGTAAATGAGTTTAGCAGCACCATTCATAATGGACTAGAGTGGTGATAGTCTAGTGAGAGGAAGAACAGAGAGGTTGATGTTGCAGTAGTCAAGGCGAGAGATGATGAGAGCATGTATCAGGACTTTGGTGGTCTCTGGGAACAGGAAGGTGCAGATCTTGGAGATGTTGCGGAGATGGAAGTGGCAGGATCTAGCAATGTTCTGTATGTGGGTAGTAGAGGAGAATGTAGAGTCGAAGATGACACCAAGGCAGAGAGCTTGAGTAATGGGGGAAATGACTGTGTTATTTACTGTCAGATGTTGGGTGGAGGCTTGGAGGGTGATGGGGGAAAGATTAGGAGTTCTGTTTTGCTCAGGTTGAGTTTAAGGAATCTGTGAGCCAGGGACAAAGGAGGTAAAGACCGGGGAGATAGGTAAATTTGGGTGTCATCAGCATATAAATGGTATTGCAGACCAAAGGATAAGATGAGTTTGCCAAGGGAGTAGGGGGGGCCAAGGACTGAGCCTTGTGGGACGCCAACAGGGAGAGGGGTGTGACAAGAAGAGGAGCAAAGTCTGGAAATAGTGGTAAGTCAGGTAAGAGGAGAGTGCAGAGTCAAGAATACCAAGTTTATTGGTTTGATGTTTAGTTTTTTCTCTTTTTTAAAATGTGTTAAGGATACACTTTATTATTAACATGGTGTTAAATGTAATGTACCACATCAAATTGCAGAAAAGGGAATATGTGAATTCTTAACTGCCGATATTCGCCATTCAAATATTTGAGCTCAACACTATTCTCTACTATAGAGACTTTTTTAGGCTTAATTTGCCACCAAATCAGTTTCCACCTATGTATTGGCTCCCATGCAAAATATCCAAATTAAAATGTAAATGTTGGGACCCTCAACCCTCCTTAATGGAGCAATTGTGGAAATTCATTAAACACTTAAAATCACCTGAGGAGATTGTTAGCTGCCTGCGTGGAAGCAGAGAGAATGAGTCCAAACAAAAACTGGTTCCCTATACACAAGAGAGAAACTTGAAAGATGTAATGGTAGTATAACTATTCCTACAACCATCTTATATAGGATTGTTTTTTACACGATCTACAGACGGCATCACTGTGAAATCCTATAGCATATGAAAGGAATACTGTCTGGTGGGAGCAAAAAGCACCCCAAGTTATGATGTCCTTTATGTTGAAAGATCTTGGGAAACTATACTATGTAAAAACACAAGCATCATTTGGGTTTAAAATACAATATAAATATTTTAAACCTCTTTTATCTCAAAAATATCCCATCCTTGGTCAACCTCTACAGGGTGGCACAGTTCTGAAGAAGCCCTGCCAAGAAGGGGCAAAATGCATTGGCAATCCAACCAGTATGTACCACATAACAATGATAACATTCTATCGGCACATGGCATGTCACATTTTGTTCTTATCCCACAGTTTTATCATTTACATTAATGTAAACATGTATGTGGTTACATATGCCCCCCCCCCCCCTGTTTTTGTGTGCATTTGTTTTGCAATAAAAATGAATGCGTTTTATTTATAAATTATTTTAAGTGTTTAAATGTTCTTCCACAATGGCTTCATTTATAAACCAGGGTTGAGGGTCCTAACACTAACTTTTTAATTTGGATATTCTCCATTATAGTTGAATGTCATTGGCGGCACATAGTAATTTGGATGTTCTTTCATTTCACAAGTTGTTCTTTTTCTATGCAAACAAACAATATATTAAGCCGGGCATACACATCTCGATTTTCCTGCGTTCGATTTTTAATCCAATCGCCCATCTGATTCCAGAATCGATTTTATTTGTGAAATCGATCACAAACTGCAACATACCATGCATTCAATTTCTGGGCGATTCTATCCTGAAAGTCTCAATATGTCTTGCACGCACACATTTATGGGTTTGGAGTGGTGTTAGCTGAAGAACTGGCCAGTGACCAACAGCACACAAACAAAAGTAATTTTCACAAGAATCATAGATGGATCGCTTAAAACGATCGCATGAGACAACTAACAGCACTCGATTCATGTGCTTTTTAATACAATTTTCAATCAGAACAGATCCGTGCACGATCGTTTTTCTATCTGATTTTTTTGAAAAATCGATCGATTGGACACTTTTGGCATGCAACAATTTTTATACATTTCGATCGCTAGATCGATTTTGTTAAAGGATTGCTAAAAATTTAACAGAAAATCGAGACGTGTATGCCCAGCTTTAGACATGTTAAATGAAGATATTGGCCAAGGAAATCTACCAGCAAAGTATAGATGTAAATGCATGGGTTTTCTTCCAAAAACTAGATTTCACTGAATACGTCTTTTCTTTTTTTATGGCTGACCAACTTTTGTAACCGTCTGTCAAGATGTTTACTAACAAGTGCCATTCAAGTCATCATCACAAAATAATTAGTTTCATGCTGGTAACTGCAAAACTAGTGATCAAAAAGCGCTTTCTATTGCAGGCATCAGCAAAGTTCTAAGAGCATTGTGTCTTGCGATTTCCCAATGCTACATTAAGGCATTCGCCAGAACATTGCTGCCAAGATTGTTCAACTATGTTCTTTTTTAAAGCACCCCAGAGCATTCACACTTGAGGGATATTTCAATCACAAAGCCCATGTAAAAACATAAAAGAATGATGTTTTATTCAGATTACCAGCACACTCTTTGTAAGGTATTGCATATGATAAATCTAAGATTTTTGTACATTCATATTTACATTGCATCCAATTCTAGGAGATAACTCACACACCTTCCCAACTGACATTATTATCCAAGGAAGTAAAATAAAATAAAGTAATCCCAACATAGGTACTGCATCTTAAAATGCTTTATACATAGATTGAAAATAAAAATGTAACTTTTGTAAAAGCTATGCTATGTATATGTATTTGTGCTTTAGAAGTTTTACATGAGCTGGAATGTATTTAACTGTGTAGTGGCATCACTATTGCTGGTAACCAGTAGTTCATGCTAACGTCAACTCCCCAAGAGCACAGTAGAGCAGCATTTTGGGTATGGCCAAATTATGGGAGAAGCTAAATAAAATTGAATCCAAACCTTTAGAATCCCTAACTTATTTAGTTTAAAGGGATTAAAGCTATATCATGCATGGTGCTGTTACACCTCAACTGATGTCACCTGGTACATTCCATACCCCCTATAATACCCCAATGATGGGGGTTGTATCATCCAACAACAGCCAATAAAGATGGCCAACACTTCCCCCTACCCACACACACAGGAAGCCTGATAGAAGATCACTTCAAGGAACCTTCAAGGATGTAACATTGCTGAAGCAAAGGTAAGTATTTAAGGCAGTGGTGAAAAAAACACCATAGCACCCATAGTGGCCACTATGGGGCCTGTAGCCACAAAGAGGATCGCTGCTCTTGGCTGACTGATCTTTTTCTCCTTACTGTTCCCAACAATTAACATACTGGGAAGTGTTTCAGAGTCCAGCTCAGGGTGACAAACTCCATAAAATGTGTCCATAATCCAGTGCTTGTGATAAGTAAACAAGTGACAGCTTCATCTTGTGTGTGTTCTGCTAATTTTATACTAGATATTTCATTTTAAAAAATACAATCTGAATTTGCAAGTTAATCACAAATTCCCTGAACTTAAATCTGAATTTGCAAGCTAATCACAAATTCCCTGAACTTGGTAATATCCCTTACATTTCTGAAGATATAGAGAAAAAGAAAAGTATTGCTTTAGCACTTGTAGTTTTTTCATAAATAAAGTTCAAATTCAAATGGAAATGTTTAAGTTGAATTTTCAAACTGCACATGCTAGAGCAATACTTTCCTTTTTATAGTGTTCCCCAAAAAGTTCTCTACGATTTTGGTAATAATACAGTATTAAGGGGCCTAGCAATTAACTCACATATTAAGCAAGTCTAAAAAATATGACCAGCTCTACCAATTACACCAGACAAACATATGACATATGAATTAGTCCTCCATAACTAGGAGAGGAGTGATATGGAATATTCTAGATCAGAGGTGTCAAATTGAAGTACTCGGGGGATCAAAATGAAACGCATGTACAGCATTGATATTCCCATCTTATCAGATATAAAGACAAACACTGCAACTCTTATGGAGGTCAGTGGTTTGGGTCCATCAACTGATTGCCATGATTTATTAACCCTCCCTAGTAGTGATGGCCGAACTGTCCGCAAGGTGAGCAGTACGGATGTTCAACCACTGGCAAGAAGGAGCTCACTATTCTTCCTCTGGCAGGATCAGGAGCAGGTAGATCTTGCTGGAGGAAGAATCTTTTCACTAAAAGATGGGGTAGAGAAGCCGGTCTTCTAGTAAAAAGCCGGCTTTGAAAACCAGAAGTGATGTTAACACTGTACTCCCCACCTCTGAGCGGTGCTTGAATTGATTCAGAATCACACCAGCCTCACACTGTGCATAGGTTAGTATATGCGGTCCCAGTTTATCTAGATTCGTCTAAACCTTTACATTCTTGTTTGAGCTGATTTCTGTGTTTATTTTATTTGCAATACATTTTTACATAATTGTGTGTTTCAATCTATGTTATAGTCAGGATGACCTTGTTAGGAAATATTTCAGTAAGTTACAATAGTGTTGAGCTCGAATATTTGAATATTTAGCTCCAATATTGCCATTTCGCGAATATATAATTGGATATCCGATTTATTGTGATTGCCGCAATCCCACTCATTGCAATGGACTGCGATTATATAATCGCGATGCGATTTTTTTTTTTAGCGAAATATCGGATATCCGAGCTCCATTGATTTGCATGCATTGATAATGATAATTAATGAATATTTGATCGCAATTGCGATTTTTAGATGACAATTCATGTCCACAAGTGCGGATATTTGAGATTACAAATATGGAATCGAATAATTTGGCGGATATTTGCGAAATTACGCAAATTCGAATATTACCTAGTTGCTTATCACTAAGTTACAACCCAAAACACAAAAAACAATTCATGCGAATCCTATGTGCTACTTTTGGTACAGAAATCTGGATTTTTTTTATTTGCACTTTAGGTGTGTCCGAGGCATGCATAGAGGGTAATGTGGCAAACACAGTACAATGGGCACCATGGGGAAACATGTGTCAATAAACAAACAAAGGCAAGCAGCAAACGTGACGGGGTGAGATAGTGAGTACTAGTGGTTGTAAGGGACTTTATGTGTGTCCGATTGGTTGTAAGGGACTTTAGGTGTAGCCTCGGACACACCTGAAGTCCCTTACAACCACTAGTACTCACTATCTCACCCCGTCACGTTTGCTGCTTGCCTTTGTTTGTTTAGTGACACATGTTTCCCCACGGTGCCCATTGTGCTGTGTTTGCCACATTACCCTCTATGCACCATTTATGCACCCCCTCACTATCACTTCACCACCTGGCTATCTTCCTTGCCTTGGGTCCCATCCACTCACTCCCAATATTTTGGGCTTCTTGGGGTTTTACTGACTACCTCTCCTTTGCATTTACTTTTATATCTGCCAATACCAGATGGGTATCCCACTGCTGTGGGGCGTGATGTTCGGTCTATGCGGATGGGCTCCCCGCTTCTTGGCTTAGCTCCGTGTTTTGGTTTTTTGGTTTTATTTGATGTGAACCTTGATACAGTGCATCATGTGAGTATTGTATATTGCCATATCTCACACTCTTTGGCCATCCAGGTTTTACACTGGTACTTAAACCTACTTTTTTTCGCTTACCCTGCTAGTATGGTATATGTCCCCCCACTCACCCCCTGAAGAAGTTGACGAAAAGAAACGTACGTCGGGGTGTCTTTCTGTGAACAGTTTCTGGGCTCAGCCGCTGAACCTGGATGGGTGCGTGGACGCGCTCAGGGTGACTCAAGGACAGCATATCGCTTTCTTCCTTTTGTTGCACTGTATCAAGCGCTTTTTTTGTGATCCTATGATCATTTATGGACTATGTTATTTATTTTTTTGAAACTAAAATGACATTTTTTGTACATACTATCGTATAATTTTGTTTTCTTGTTTGCTATTTAACTACGTTAAAGTCCCCTAGCCTTTGACTCTGTCAGAGGACATTTCTTGCACCTGTCCGATGTCTGCCAGATTTTTCTGTCTTTTACATGCCCAGGTACAAACCTTTGCTGCTTTGCATAAATTAAATTCAAAGTCAAGTTGAAAATGTCCAGGCCTAAATTTCAACTTGACCTTCAACTATTGTTTGCACAACTCTTCTTTACATCTCCAGAAATGTTGGTCCTGAGTCCTTAGTCCTAAGCTATTCAAAATATATTGTGAAGAAATATTATTTATTCAATCTGCAGTAATAAGTCAAAGCAGCTGGACTTGCTCAAGGTTTCTTGGCGATCTCTCTCTAGACATCCAACAGTTTTTTTCAGTTCAGATCTGTTTTTACAATTATATTTCAAATGAAAAACAACATACCAGTAAACCTTTCTGCGTGCTAATATTTTTCATTGAGCTTTTACTCAATGCACTGCAGATATTAAGGCTACTGATAATGTATGATCTATATCCTATACATTTTTGATTTTAAGAAAAAAAAAACAATCATTTACTGATCCTCTAGGTTTACTGATCTTAACAAAAGACAGCTGTTTTCTGTTTACAACAACAGCATTGTGTTACATCAGAACTACATAATGACACCTTGTATGTCATGATTTCATGCGATATTTCTCCCATTAATCCTGTAAACCATTCGTTTCTGCCAGGCAGGCTATTACCTGACAGCCTGCAGCATACCCGTTGCCTATTTTAAAGCCTGGTTTATAGATATTTTGTTGGAAAGAGTCCCCAATTACAAGCTGACAAGCAAACACAAGATGTTTAAAGGACATTGACTGAAATTGTTTGTTTTGTTGCTGATATACAGTTCTATCTTGCGCTATTTTAGTGCACTGTTCTCTAGAATGTATCCGATGGTCTCAAATAAGAACTTGTTTTTAGGTATTGCAGTTAATTAAACTGTCTCTATATGATTTTTTTATTCTCTAGATCATAACTGTGTTCTGAAGTTATAGGTTCTTTTATTATGTTTTTTATTTGCTTCAGCCCAATATCTTAAAATTAACTACAAAAAGACAAAATGCTGAATTACGTCACATTATACAGCCTACAATTTTATCTTTTAGAATGCAGTACAACACTTACTAAACCTCTGTTTTCGGTCCATTTGGCCCATCCCAGTGAACCCTGCAATGTGCTGTGGAAGATATAATCAGTGTATAGTTGCAGAAATATATTAAACAGAAAATATCAAAAGGGTCACTTTATCTTACACTCTTGTCTCTCTGTGTTATTCCATGGCGTAACTCATCATATGTCATGTCAATCATATTAGTTCAATATTTCCTCAGGTTCTCACATGGATCATGGTGCCTTAGGTAAAATACTTATTACCATTTTATTTGTCAAACACTCTTTGTTGTGCATTAACTTGTTTCTAAGCTATTTCCTAGGTTAAATTAGGATAAGATTTAAATCAAAATTTAAACATTATTGTTTAGGAAACTGATAACAATAATAACCATCATCATTTGGAATAATATAATAACTGTGTTTAAAAAAAATATAAACTATGATCTACTGTATTTTGGAAACACTAAGGAACTTTTAATACACTGTCATGTGGAAACCAACAACAGACATGTCTACAGCCCAGACTGGGTCCTAATCCAATGTTTATCAAATCCAATAACCATTGCAATGGGGCTTTTATGATATCAATATGAAATATTAATTACGTTTTTATAGAAAGAACATTCAATACATAGACTATTGCCAACATAGAGCATACAAGTACAAAAATAAATATGTTGTATTAGCTAAATTTTCATAAAAAAATATGAAATGTTGCATGTCTTATAAAATAATTTATATAGTTGCTAATGCTACCTATTTCTATTGCTTATCCCTTATTATCATTAGTGATGGCCGAACTGTCCGCAAGGCTCGACCCGACCCGCTCCGTTCGCTAGCGAGAAGATGATCTCTATTCTTCCTCCGGCAGGATCACAACCTGTGTGATCGTGCCGGAGGAAGAATCTTTTCACTAGAAGACCGGGCATAAAGCCGGTCTCCTAGTGAAAAAAACGGGTCGGAGCAGGAAGTGACGTCAGTGACGTCACATCCGGCTCCCGGAACAAGGAACTATGCGTTCCAGTATGCGTTCCAGGGACCGGATGTGACGTCACTGGTTTTTCCGATTCAAATTCCCCGCCTAGAGGCGGACAGGCGGACAGCGGACGAAAGGCGGACAGACGGCGTTCGCGGACAGTCCTGGCCGATGTTCGGCCATGACTAATTATCATCATATTCAGCCCAGAATAATTCATGATTATATTCAAACTGAATGTTTTGGAGGATACTTGTTTCTTGTGTGTATAACAAGGTTCAATTTCTTACTTGTGCGTGTAGGATGCTTTTTCTGAAACATTAATATTATGCAAGAAAATAGTGTAAAAAAACTGCTGTAATTCTGCAAAATGGCATCCCCAGCAGCCATGTGAATGTGCTCAGCAAAGTACAGACATGTAATTCTGGCAGAACTACTGTTTGGCCAAAAGGTTTAATTTACTTGTCTGTCTAAAAGTGTCTTTGTTGCCAACAGTGATTTATTTCTGATATTGCTTGAACTCTGCCAGACCTGACTTTGGATTATCCATGACCACAACTCCTGCCATATCATCTGTACTGTACTTTATTGGTTTGAACTTTGTGTATGGCCCTTGGCTTGTTTTCTGGAGTTTTCTACCCAATAAAGCTGGTTAACAGGATATCTGGTGTTGGTAGGGAATATGTGCCCATGGTCATTACAGCATAGCCCATATTAGAGCCTAATGACATGGTAAAAAAACAGTTTTCCAGTACATTTGGCAATATTAAGTATTACAAGTGCACTGGTGTAGGTTTTAAGTAGTAGGTGCCTGGAAACAAAATGACATGCTTCACCAATTAGCTCAGCTGGGGTTCTCCTCTACTATTTACAGCATTGGTATGTAAATACTGAAAATTTTAGATTTTTATAAAACAGGTGCTAATCAGCCTTTCTGTGCAATATAATATTGGATTACATTGGGCTGGAAATACGTCTACATAGAGAAATATAGTAAACCAAATTTCCAGTTTTTCAGACACTTAGCTCAAGACCAGGCACTTTGATTAAACCTTGATAAGTTAACTGTTCATGAGTTAATTATTCACATCATTTTTTGCTACTGCAGTTGTATAGCAATCACATAGCTCTATATATCAGAAACATGTCTCTTTTGTTGTTACTGTTACAGACAATAAAAGCTAATATTATGCCAGCCATTTAATGGATAATATATGATTTTATGTTTGACTCCTTGCATTTGCTTCTTGTTATATATATATGGTTTCACTGGCAGAAGAACACTGACAAGAACTGAATTCAAGTTAATAAGAAACAGCAGGGAAACTTTGCTTTCAAAGGTTTCAAGAGAAATACTTATTTTTACAAACAATAACACAGCTATTCATTCACAAAGTCTTAAAATGTAACACAAACACTACAGTATGTTTCAAAGTGCCACCATTTCCCATAAAAAGACCCGTGCTGGTTGATTCGCTATAAAAAAGGTATTAATTAGCTGTTTTTATACATACCTAGGTTGAGTGACATAATGCATACATCTTGATTGCAATTAATCCTTTTCTTTTATTAGTTTTATTAGTTTCGAGAAAAAAGAGGACCAGGCATCTGATATTTAACAAGCGTATTTGCTGAAGAATATGAATTGGTAAGCAAAACAGACTATCGTTGTTCCATTTTGTAGACAAAAATCCTTAGTCCTTTCAACACACGACGTGAGCTTAACATTTACTTAAGGTAAATAATCCCAAAAAGTGTGCCCCACCCTTAATAAACAATTGTATCAAATAATATTAAAAAGGTATCAGAAAAGCTAAATGGGCTTTACATTACAAGGCCATTGTAATTAAGGCCATATTACAGAGGACTTAAAAGTAACCATAATAATAAGATAAAACATGGTACATCATTAAATGTTTGGCATAATACATCATATAAAAGCATAAAGATATAACTCCAGTCAATGTACGTTCCAAGAAATTTGTAGAACCATAGGGACCTTTTAGAATGAAATCATTACATATTATTAGACAAAGACAAATAGGAAGTATTGTGGACACTGCTTATTTAGCAATTCAGCTTACTTCTTCAGTATAATAATGTATCAACAACTATGTCAATATAAGGTATACATATATATAGTTCTGTATAAGCACCAAGGCCCAATGTGGGTAGATTTCAATGAGCAAAAGGTGTAACCCCGATCCACACTTGGCATTGCTGATCTGTTCCAGTTAAACTGGCAGTGTTCTCCAGAGCTTTGTGCCTGTTATCTCTTTTCCGGATGCATGTAACTGGTGTCCGTAATGGCACCTACGACATGGGGGGAGCACCAAGTCCTCACATCCTCAGAGTCATTGAAGACACCGGGGATGTGTGCTGGATGGGCAAGAAAGAAAACAGAAAATTGTCATACTATCAGGGAGGTTTCAAATGATCACATAGTTGGTTACTGTTAGCCTTTCCCAGGGGTTATGGATGGACTCAGATGAACCGACCAATAAGGGA
>CM070035.1:123124449-123139378 GCA_036250615.1 Ptychadena robeensis | reverse complement strand
GTTCGCGAACATCAAATTCCGGGTTCGCGCCATCACTACTGGCCACACATTAGGCTCTGGCGTCGCTACATTAATGATATCGTCAGTGTGTGGGACAATACTGTGGAACTATTAGAGGAATTTATCTCGTCTCTACAAACTAACACCTGGAATTTAAGATTCACATTTGAGTGGACCTTTACCAAATTATCCTTTTTGGATCTAACTATCGAACTCACCCCCCAGGGTAATTTTCAGACAACTTTGTACCGCAAACCAACCGCGGACAACACAATACTCCACGCGACCAGTGCGCACCCTAAGGCACTGGTACGCTCGATCCCCTATTCACAGTACCTACGGGTCCGCCGAAATTGTTCGTCAGACTTACAATTCAAGACCAAAGCCAAAGAACTTCAGGGACGCCTGATTGCCCGAGGCTATAGTAAACGTAATTTAAAACAAGCATACAAACGGGCTAAACTTCAACATAACAAATCCCTATAATTTTCCAAAGGACCCAAGAAAACTGCTGAAACTACGTGGGTAATTCTAACATACTCTAATCAACATCGTGAAATTAGGGATATCCTTGGTAAATATTGGCCTCTATTATTAACTGATTCTTCTATCAACACCCCTGAGCTAACATTCAGGAGAGCTAGCTCACTGAAAGACCAATTGGTATGAAGCCATTACAGCCTCCCTGGGGATTCCCTATTAATACCAGGTCTATTTCAATGTGGCAGTTGCCCACAGTGCAAATTGATCAAGGAGGGGGATTCAGTTAATCTTCCCAATGGGACCTCTGTGAAGATCCGGACCCACATTACATGTAGAACCCCCGCAGTTGTATATTTTTTAAGTTGCAGCTGCGGGGTGTTCTACATAGGAAAGACCAAACGCGAATTCAGAGCCCGTATACGCGAACATATCGGGGACATTACAAGTGGGAACTTGACTATGCCCATGGCCCACCATATAGCGTTCCACCATGCTTATGACCCCACAGGTATCTCGTTCAGTGTGTTAACACACATAACCCCCAACATACGAGGAGGCAATATCGATACCACTTTGCTACATTGAGAGCAGAGGTGGATCTACACTCTCTCAGCCACTAAATATCCAGGTCTGAACGACGCTGTGTCTATCAAACCTTTCCTACCAGATTGAAAACTAAAAGATTAAAAAATTAAAGAAATACAAGTCTCGTTAATGAGGCCACTTTAGTGATACATAATTTTGTGCTTTAAGCCACTAATTTAAATGTTGAATAAACTCACAACGAGTTTGAACCCCCTTTTACTAAAATTTTTCATTATCAGGACATATGGATATGATCCCACACTGTGACCAACTATTGTGCGTTTATTGGATTTCCGACACACAATTTATGTGGAAATCCAATACACGGTTAAACGGTCTGCCTCCAGTTCAATATTAATGCTAATGTGACTAGATATCGTTATTGATGATTTTATATACTTCTTTCTTCTTATACCTCATTGCTGTATGTATATATACTGTATGTACATAACACATTATCATGCCTGCAATAATGAATGTGGTTGTATTTGGACCAAGACCATATTGATGTATAGCAGATTTCACACTAATGTATAGCAGGTATCACACTAATGTATACAGACCTCTTTTCCTCTGTACCATACTAATGTATACATTTGTACATCCAATTTGTACAATGCTTTATCATGCTCATGATTAGGATTACACCTTGACTGGGACCATGATGACATATAATAGGCTTTTAATTATGTAAATCTGTTATTTTTAAATGCTTTAATTCTGCCAAATCATCCCTTTCTTGACCACACTTAGGAGAACCTGCCCGCTGGACGCACTTTTGAGGGACCCACACTCTCTTATAGCGCTTTCCACCCAAGCACCTATCTGCACAACAGGGTACCTTCCCCTTACCAACTGGGGAACCCCTCCACCGGGATCTCTCCTTGGCTCAGTCCAGAGCGGGACCCGGATATCGTTGGACCCACAGCCAGGGCTGGCAATATCTGCCCTTGCGCGTGTTGTCCAATGGGATGGGGGGTGTGGCAGGGCTCGGGGCGCACCTGAGCCCTGACCTGCCTTTGCTAGTATGAGGCTGTGTGCATGAGGCTTGGAGCGCAGTTGCGTCCCAACTGACTGCCGCAGCCTCAACCCCTCCCCCCCTACGTCATCGGGAGCGTGCCTGCCCTATGTACTGCCTTGTACGGGCGGTCACGCAGTCGGCGCGCCACGGCCGGGGGTCTCTTTCACTGGCAGGATCACCAGGTACCCCGACCATCCACCATTGCTAGTAAGGGGTCCCTTCATTTACTCTGGCGATCGGGCGAGACACAAGGGTGGAGATCAGCCCAGCACCTTCCTTGATGATCGTGTCCCTGATTGGATCGCCATGTGCGAAAACCCCCCCTTTCCACTCTCCCTCCTTCCCCTTCCCTGACACAGCCAGCTGTTGGGAATACCATTAATCAATGGTGTGAGCATTTATAGATGGCTGGAGCAGAGGCTTGTGATCAGCTGACCGCTTTGATTGTTTGGCACTCTCTCTAGGATGCTGTGCTAGGGGTTATACTGCCACGTTTTTGGTGAGCCTTTTGAACACCATCGGTCTTGACTGAATTTCCTTTCAACGTTTTTCTCCATGTCAAGTTGCTTTTGTCTTTTTTCCTTTCCTCTTTCTCTGTACTCAGCATACCCTTAGTCCCCACCTTCAACCTGTTGCCCTACTCCATGGCACTGGTGATCGTGGCAAGACTATCTCCTTGCAGGCTTTCTGTCTAATTTGCTCCTGGATGCTCTACCATCAGGTGGGTAAACATGAACGTCTTTAAACTGGCAATCACGGTACCTTTGAGATGCCTTTATGACGATCGGCTCTGATTCCCTTCCCTCTGTCTCCAGACCCTCTTTTTGCTCAAGCAAATAGGACCCAATATAGGCCGCCCCCCCCCCGCATCCGTCCGGGGTGTGCTGGTCATGAGAGTGAGCCCCTCTATTGTGTGGACCCAGCCGCCGGGCCTTTCCCACATTCTAGTCAACAGTTTGGACGCCTTTCTATACACGCTACCATTTTACAACGAACTACACAATTGTAAGTACAGCAACGGCATTAATATAAGGAGTTTTTACACTTTGTGGGCTATAATATACCATGATCTGGCCATTATAACTCATTTAATTTGTTGATTTGTAAAAATTATTTACATATATTTCTCCTAAAGCCTGAGTTATGATGTACCTAGTCAAGGTTATTATCCAACACTTTAAATGAAATATGACTTGTATAACTCACTATCTATTATCTTTCCGTAACCACTATGTACCTAGTCCAGGTTATTACTTAACATGCTAAATGAAACATGATGTCTATGTATAATCTACTATTTATTATCCTTCGTCAAAAAATCTGTTTTACATATATCTGAAAACAACACTACAATGTACTGTATATACAACAATAGAATTAACATATGCAAATTAGTAATCCAGATTCTTGTTGTTGACCACCTCCCTGAGGAAGCCCCTTTGGGCGAAACGCTTTGGAGGACATACAAGATTTTCTTTGATTACGACCAAGCTGTTTTAACATTGTCTGTATGTTTTTCTGTACTTGCACTTAACCACACCCATGACGGGGAATATGTTTTAATTACTATACGGGCCAGTGTCGGGCCTCATTTTATTGTTATATATTGATCCACAATTGGTAACTAATAAAGACCATTTTATTGAATTACAACTATCTAATTGTTTATCGGTGCCTGCAACGCCAACTTAGCGGTCCCCCTACCAGGGGACAAAGGGTGAGGATTTTCCCCACCCTAGGGCCATTTATTAGTATATTGCTATAGCTTCGTAATTGTGAAAATTCAAGATTTTTACATCAGTAGTGTTGATCAAGAAAAATGCGAATATTGGTACTTTTTACTGCGAAAATCTTTTGGAGATCATGAAATTTGTTGCGAATATAAAACATTTGCAGTATTTTGCAAATACAAATATTGCCTATGTGGCTCATCACTATATACCATTAGTTGTAGTTTGCCCATAGATTTTTAATAACTCATTTCATAATCTATCCAATAGCAGGCCACATTAAAAGTGAATGTCAATCTATTCCTCAAGCATCATACTTCTCAGTTGATCATGAGGGTGTAAATATATTTTCAAATATCATAATTGTGACTACTTGATATAATAAATCCATTATAATGCTAGGGCTGCTCTAGGTCTACATACCATAAAAATGACAAGGTCATTAAGTAATTGTGATCTTCATAAAATACATGCTTTACGAAAAGTAAAATACATCTGAGAGCTGTCTGAGATCATAGTAATTGCCTCTGACTTGTTTCTGACCTACATCTGAAATTTTTCATAATTTTCTTTAGTATGAATTCTTATTGACTTGTCTCAGGCAAAAACATGGCAGTTTAGACATGGCAACTTAGAGGATGTTGTTGCTGGATGTGATAAACACAGAAGACGACTCCATGGGATCCATAATGATTCAAACATTGTATTCCAAATTCTTACAACTGCAAAATAAATGCATGGCAGGAGAAAACAGCGGACAGAGGAATAAGTGCTAAATCTATTTGTGAGAAAATAGCCTTATCTGCCAACCAGGTTTTTATCTCACAATTTTTCCAATATATGCCACCTTAAAGTGAACCTATGCACTATAAACACTACATGTCACTCGCATGCAATCCCCCCATTATATGAGTCATTATTACCTTCATTGCGAAAAAGATTTTTGCAATAAAAAGTGCCGATATTAGCATAAACATTACTGATGTAAAAATCTTGAATATTCACAGTTACAAAGGTATAGCACTATATTCCAGATCTTCACAAATTCTCAAAGTGCCAATATTCAAAATAAAAATATGTGATTCAAATATTTGCAATCAACACTAATCAGAAAAAGTCATTTGTTCTGAGCCACATCTCCCCTCTGATGGCATGAGCTTTTCTGCTGGGTGCAGAGAGAAGTAAGGAAGACACTCCCTTTCTGAGTCCTTGGAAAACTGTTTTTGAAAAGAAAAATCTATCTATCTATCTATCTATCTATCTATCTATCTATCTATCTATCTATCTATCTATCTATCTATCTATCTATCTATCTATCTATCTATCTATCTATCTATCTATCTATCTATCTATCTATCTATCTATCTATCTATCTATCTATCTATCTATCTATCTATCTATCTATCTATCTATCTATCTATCGTTCTTTAGTGACAATTTGTAATATTGCCTGAAAATGTGTTATTTGAAGAATGGTGCCACTAGTAGAAACAGAAACTGCTGAGGCAGTAGCAAGTAGGGATATATTTTTTTAGTTGTGGAGCACTTCTCCTTATCAGGCTGGTTGAAAGGTATGTAAGTATAGTATAGGTCAATTTTAAAATATAGTGGTATATTCCTTGTGCTGTAATGCTATACAATACCAGTACTTTTCTTTACAGCATTAGGGTGCCACTGAAATTGAATACCACTGCAAGATATTGCAATTGTATGTTGTATCGACATGCACAACAGTATACCGTAATCAGAAAAAGTTATTTGTTCTGAGCCCCATCTCCCCTCTGATGGCATGAGCTTTTCTGCTGCGTGCAGAGAGAAGTAAGGGAGACACTCACTTTCTGAGTCCTTGGAAAACTGTTTTTGGAATTACAATAGTTTTTATTAAAGTTTTAAAAAGAGTAGACACAAATTACAGATGGTCATCAAAAAAAAAAACAATTTTTTTTTTTTTTGAGGAAAACTGTTTTTGAAAAGAAAATGCTATATATGCTATACAATACAGGTATTTTTCTTTACAGCATTAGGGTGCCACTGAAATTGAATACTATGCAAGATATTGCAATTGTATGTTGTATCGACATGCACAACAGTATACCATAATCAGCAACTGGTAATCAATAGACCCGTAAAACCCTTCTACTGTAATCTTCAGTGTCTGGCATACCTCTCAATTTCTCTGTCCAGGAATATGGGCGTGATGTCACTTTTCCGGTTTTCCCATCCAGACTCTGCATTCCAGATGGCGATGCAATCTAGATTCAGGCCCAGTCCAAAGTATTTTGACTTATATAGTCTGGCACATCGTCATAATATATCAGCACTGTTATGATATTGTTATATTTAATTAGAAAATAATGTATTTAGTTGTATTCATTTTTTGAAGTGTATATAAACCTTATTCCCTGAGGAAGCCCAATAAATAGGGTCATTTAGATTCTACAGACCAATTTTATATGTATACATTGTTCCATAAATTATTGTTATTTTGATAGACTGTTCCTGTTAGACTGTGCCCAATCGTACCTTGCATAACAACATGAGCATGTATGACACTACAGAATTCACAATACAAAGGCTCTGTGAACTACTCCTGTTACCTTCTGGTAGATCACAGTGCATTGTAGGGCTATATCTGTTACCTTCTGGTAGACCTGTAATGCATTGTAGGGCCATATCTGTTCATGGAAAACTTTAGGTACAAACTGAAACATCACTTAGGGCTTGCCCCCACTTTGGAGGCTGGCCACTCGGTGGCACGGGCGCAAACGGTAGATTGCTCATGTCTTGCTACTAGTTCACTAGTCAATGTAGCCACCCCCGATCACCTGTTATTGCGTCCATTGAGAATGGATGGACACTGTTAGAAATTGTGTCCACATACGATTTTGGACCTCATCCAATTCATGTCTATGGCCGCGATTCATGGAGATTGGCCATAGCCGCCCACAGCTGGTGGCTAAGAACGCAGGAACCTGCAGCCCGCCTGAGTTGGGACAGGGCTATTTAAATTAATGGAAGTGGATGTCCGCGGTCCAACAAGTGGGGACAAGCCCTTAACTAGAAGTAACTGAGCAGGATGTATTGCATAAAGGAAATATGATGGATTTTGTTTTGAACATATGGGTTTGAACATAATTTATGCAAAAACTACATTTGCTAGAACAATACATTTTTTGCAAATGTTCCCAACACATTACACCATCAATTTTGATGATGAGAGCATGTTCAGTGGCTCTTAAATCAGCTCACTAAGTCAGCTAGTCCTAAAAATGCGACCATCTCTAAATTACAACCTTTGAATTGAAATCACCAGGTCAAAATTTCAACTAAAATATTATATACTTTAATTCCGACCATGTCTAATGAAAACCTCTCCTCCAGGAGAGCTGGTGGACAGGAACAGAGAGGAAATCTTAATGAACAGGACAAAACATTAAAGAAAAGAAAGTCAAATAAATCCTGAAATAGAAGCAATGCAACAGACATTTTATACTTTATTATGGGCAGTGTTTATATTAGAGAGCTCGCTTGGATAGATGTGTCTCTGAAGTGACAGCAGTGACACGTCATTCGCCAAGACATGGCTGCGCCAATAGCATGGACAGTCTTACTTAGATGAGTTTGTCTTTGTCTGTAATATTACAGTGCCTGTAAAATAGAAGTATCTGAGTTAAATCTCTACAGGTTTTCTAATATCAATAACTGGGTGCACACCTGGATAAACGTATATATCTCCTTGACATCATTCATTAATCTAGATCACTGCTATGTATCTATTGGTCAGTTTCTATCCATACTGGACAGAGATCTATCGAGAAGTAGAGATTCAACCAAAAATTCAACCATTTCTAGTTAATTGCAAAGCCCCTGAACATGGCATCATCACAAACTTGCTGGAGATATAGAGAAGGGTTGGGGTATACTACAAAGAAAAAGGTGTTGCTCTAACACAAATAGTTTTTGCAAAAAAAAAGTTCAAAGTCAAGTAAAAATTTAGAAAATCTGAATTTTGACTTAGAATTTTAACTTAATTTATGCAAAAACTACATGTGCTAGAGCATAAATAGTTTTTTTTCAAATGTTCCTACAACCCTTTTCTACATCAGCAGAAGTTTTGGTGATGATAGCATTTCCAGAAGCTTTGCAATCAGCTCACAAAGTTAGCAAGTCAAAATAATTTACCATCTCTATCGAGAAGGCCATTGTTTGTCCAACATTACAGAACAGTCTCAAATGCAGATAGTACTACATAAAGGCAGGGCTGTCATCAGAAATCATGGGGCCCCATACTCAAAAATTGTGTGTGTGTATGGGGGGGGGGGGGCATCTCCTATAAGGAAAGACTAATCTTAGGGTACATAAATCTTAACCAAAGACTTATTACATTGAGGCACAATAGACTTTTGAACCTTCCTTTTATTGTCTATTGGCTTTCACATAGTGTCCAGTGCCTGCAGCACATGAGTCATTAGATGAACACTTTAACTCACCCTTTGTTGCCAATGGCTGTGTACGTGTGCATAAATTACATCTGGTGTGATCATCAAATGAGAGAAGGACCATAGATGTTTTCTACTACAAAATGGAGGATGGTGGTGAAGACAGTGATGCTGGCAAACTCTAGACTCTCTGCCAAAACTGGATGATGATTACAGTTCCACTTTTCACTTTCTGCTATAAGTCAATATTTGTTTTCTACTCCACACTGCTACCATTTTTGACAATAATATTGTAAGATTTCATTGTAGAATGAATAACATTATAAACCTATTATAGGAAATGGAAAATAATGGACCCATCAGTTGGATCTACTTAGTTAAAAAACAAATTTACACGATGAACTTGATTAAGGTTGTAATTTTGCCTCTAGTTTTGAACAGTTGGAGGCATTCTTATATCTCATTCTCAAATACTCAGTTGGTAAGCTCCAGTGCTTAAGTTTATGGTTGAGCAGGTCTAAAGACATTGTGTACATTATAAAGCAGGTCTATGTTTCATCCTCTTTGTATTAATTGTTGTACAAAAAGTATATGGCAAGGATGAATACATATAAAAAATTTCTTGTTGGAGTTTTTTCACGCCTTATCTGTTACCAAAATATTTCTTCTGGATGAACATGTGCTTTATCATCAAAAAAAAAATCTTTTTAATTCACAAAATGAGCTGTGCACTGTTCAAAGTAAATGGCTCATCACAAGTCTGCTGCAAATCAATTAGAAAAGAAAATGAATCACCGAGTCTGGGCTGCAGCAACAACCCTTGTCTAATAAATAGCAGCAGGGGTCACCTCTTATATGTTATTTACTGACAAGCCCTTTTGTGACCCCTGCTGCTATTTAATAAACAGGAAGATTTGGCATGGAGTACTGTGATTCATTTTCTTTGCCGACTATTTTTGTCATGTGAATTGAAGGTGATTTACAAACAGAGCAGATCGTTCACATAGCCTAGTGAACACGATAGGAGGATATTAGGAAGGTGAAGCTTCACCGAGCTACCTAAAATGGAGTCTATTATTATGTTTGAGTTAGGTCCTAGTGCTCTGGAAAAGGATTGACTAATGGCAGGATAAAGGCAGCCTGGATGAGTGCCTAGTCATGTGATCTCTGACACTCAATCGCAGTGTATATTAAATAAGGGCTAAAGGCAACATAGGCTATTACATGGGTATAAACTGTAATGGTAGGAGAAGAGGGCCCTGTCCAATTAGGCTCACAATCCAAGGGGTTGGAGGACAGTGTTTACAAAGGAATGAGAAAATGTGTAGGCCGGACTAAAGAGGTGGGTTGTCAGGGCTTCTTTGAATGTGTTAATAGTGGGAGCTAGGGAGAGAGTTTCAGAGACTAGGGGCAGTCCTTGAGAAGTCTTGAAACCGTGCATGTGATGATGTTATGGAATAGTCAATGGAAGAGGGGCCAGTAAGGGGTATATTTATCCACTGTTATGTTGGAGATGTAACTGGAACAGGAGTTGTGGAGTTATTTAAAACGTTAGCTTTAAAACGAAAAAGAAATGGTTTAACCCATGCATGCTTTTAAAAGCAAGCTATCTTGGGTGGAGTATAATATTTTGGTAGAAGACGTTTGCTTTTTAATAAAGGACTAAACTTCAGCCTCAAGAAGGACAATTGTAGAAGTAGAGAAAAAAGGAACAGGGATGCATGTTGGTCCACTGGGCATACTGATCTAGCTTGAATGATCATTTGAATAAACAACAATAAAGTATGTGAGTAGAATATGAGAGTAATATCAGCTATTTTTTTGGGTTCATCGTCAAGAACAGTAGTGATGTTTAAAGCAAACCAGAAATCAACTTGATAAATAGGTAGACATCTTTTCTAGCAAAGAAGCATTCATTTGGATATTTCGGTTTCATCCATGCGTCTAGTTAATCATTTAGCTGTAATCCTGCAATCATTCTAAAGGAAAGGTTCATTGGACAGGTTAAGAGATGTTCAATGTACGCATTACAAGTAAACGGAGTGTGCTATGTAATCTAACAATTCCAACCTTGCTATTTTAGAATTGATTACTCCACATAACTGAAGCATGAGGAGAAGCACTGTGTGGAAATGCTATTTCCTGATCTGGATGTCAGTTTGGAATAGAAAAATTCTGTTTTGCTAATAGCTCTATGTTTTGAAGTGTGATGCTCCAAGCATAGTACATAGCTACTGTATGTTTGCTCATTTCTCATTCCACAAATGTGTGTTATTGGATGTCCCTGCTGTTTACCTCTCCGTTGCCAATTGCAGTTGGAAACTCAATGCCCTATAGATGGCAGTCTCTACACGTCCGAAGCATTTCATTTCATCTGCTTTCCTGTTCTCTTTTAGCCAAGACACAAGTTTTCTCTTTTTTTATATACATTTTTATTGATCCTAATTCTAGTGTGGCCTATTGCAGTGAAATAACTGTTTTTCATTTTGCTTGTGTCTAATATCTCTATATTTATCTATTAAATAAGGTTATACCAGGCGATGAAAATGTTCACCACAAAGATGGTGTACAAAACAGATGTGGCCAAATGTTTTACTATTTTGACAAAATTTGGAAAGACAAGTCAATGATTTGTCTAAAACAGCTTTTCACAGTCATCATGTCATTAGGATCACCAATTTCTGCTAATGCAAGCCTGTAAAGTTTGATGTTGTATAACTAAGTTGGGGATGGAACTAGAATGGAAACCACCAGAAAGGTGTATGTTAAAACCCTAGTACAATGTTGCACATGTACCAGTGGGGTAGCAAGTATTCAACACACTCAGTATTTAAATAATTGCAACATACAAGCATCAATGGGGATTCTAACCCTATTGGTAACACACCAGTACAGTATGTATACCTCTTCTTTTCTTACAGGTTTCTTTTAGATCAGGTTGGTCATCCCACAGATTGTTTTACACACACAATTACATTTTCCCAATAACAGAATGACAAAATACATGTTGTGACTTTTCCATAAACAGTCCTATATATTTCTTTATATTTAGTGAGGTTTTGCATATAAAGAAAATCATTAATTATTGATATGTATGAGTATACAACGGGCATGAACATGAACATGGACTGGCATAGCCATGGTTTTTAGGTCAGTAGTTTACAATGATTTGACGTAACACTCTAATGAGTGGCTTATCTAAATAAGCACCAATGGGTTAGTTGATGGTAGCTCTGCATACACACACAATTGTAAAGTCTATTTAAAGTTCTATTGGGAATTGGTGTGTTGACTTGGAGATTAAACCTTGGTAGTTTGCCCTTACGATAGCAAAGGTGTCACTCTCTCACAGTGGGACTCCTAGAACTACTATGTATTTAATATAAAGTATAACCCTTCAGGCTGGCACCATGATTTGGTTTGGCTTTGAACAAAGCAATTGTAAAGCACTGAGAATGCTGGCAAGAAAGTCATTCTACTGGAGCTCCCAAAAGATGAGATACATACCGTCTTTCAACTTTCTGGTAACCATGTTAAACTAAAATATTAATTTTGAATGGAGTTTTAACTTTGGTATAGTAAGTCAATATCTGTTCTTAAACAGACCCTCAATGAAACAGATTAGAACAATTCAGCTGGAAATGTAATTATGTGTAATAACTGGCTATAAAAGGAGTAACAATATGAAAATACAGTAACCCTAAGCAGCCAATCAAAACCAAGCTAGATGTAATGCATTTTATACTATTATTACTATAAATAGTAACAGTTCTACATTAAATAAAATGAAATGGATTTCCACCACAAGGATTGAAATGTATGTTAATGTTTTAATTATTTGTGAAATTATACATTATACATTTATTGTGTTTGAGCAATGTTCCTGACCAGAATAGACATTAGGAAGTAATTTTCCGGTCCTTTAAATCTAATTAAGCTAAACCGGTCCATCAAATTAAGGGTTGCAAGAGACTTCTAATGCTAGCTTAGAATGAATGACTTGGTTGAAGTAGAGTGTGTGGTGCAGGTTATCAATCATAAGGCTCCTGTCCTCACTCTAGGGCATATAGGTCTGCTTTGTATTATGTTCTTGCCTTCAGTACCATAATATCCGACATAGGAAATAAGAAAAAAAAGTGTAGCCTTAGACAAATCCAGACTGCTTGTCATGTCCCTATAAGTCACTGTCTTAGGTTGGTAATGTGATCAGCAGGAGATTAATTTAACCGTTCTCCCTGTACAATCTCTTTTCCTCAACCAGCACAGTGCTTATTGACAAATCTCACGCAACCAATATGACAGAAGGAACACAGAGTAATTTTTGACGGTACATGGAGAGAGGTGAAAAAAAAACAACAAGTCTATTGTATGAGCATCTCGACCTATGTCTGCCAACCTGCAACCTGGCATGTCTTGGTCAAATCATAACGCCTTATCCAAAGGGAAGTAATGGAGCGGAAAATAATCTACATTGTGATTGTCTGATCTTTTTTTAAATAATAAAAGCTAATTTATTCTCTTCCCTTTACACAAGTTAATAAGCTTATGCTCCATGGGAATAGGTGATTATAATGAGCTGACAGGACCAGTCTTCTCTGTGCTTATTCATTCTCATTGATAACTCATTTAACCCAGATCCCTCAATAAGATCAATTCTTTCATTGAACAATCTTTCTCTTACACAATTTTTTTTAAAGATCACCCCTCTACACTTTGCTGCCTTATGGTCATCCCCTCCCCCCTTTTTCTATCACTTAACACTTTCATGACCACCCACCTAGCTAACCAGCTCTTTTAACTCTTAGTCAGATCACATAACCCTGACATAGTTCTTCTTATAGAGTTATCATCTACTTTATTCACTTTTGGCTTCTCATTCATGATGAATTCTTCACATGCTTGATATTGTCACTTACAACTGCCAATTACTTGGTAGGGTAGGTGAGGGAAAGAGTAGTAGCTCTGAGGTTTAAAGTTCCCAAGACTTACAGGTTTAATACAATCTGAAAGGTTTTAAGGTGGAGATGGAGGGCAGGCATGCTGATGGCCAAGGGAGGAGGGCATCATTCTGCTTACCTGACAATGACATACATGACCAGAACGTTTCCAAAGAGCCCAACCACGCAGATCATGGAGTAGAGAGCAGTGATGATGATTGCTATGATGATGGAGTTGGTGTCCTCAGGGGGAAAGTCAGGTCCATTGCATAGAAAGGACTGGTTCCCATCTAGCCTGGTCATGTTCCCCAAGACACCAAATGGACATCGCATGTCAGAAAGGGTGGCATTACCACCTAGAGAGCCTGTGGTAGTGTTGAGTAGACTGTCAGCAGGTGGCAAGGAGCTGTTGAAGGGAATGTCCATTTTGACTGTAGAAAGCGATACTTCAGAGGTAAGACAGGCTAGGATGTGACTGCTGCATGTATCCACAGTCCCTTCAGTCTCTCACATCTTCCTCCTCCTCTTTTCCTACTTCCCCCATCTCCTCTCCCCCTCCTCTTTACAGTCACAGAGAAAAACCTTTCAGCCTGCAAGTAACTAGGCAATGACAGAGAAGAGGAAATAAGCCTATGCTCTGGCTGCAGCTTTGATGCTGAATAGAGCAGTCCTTATAGCTGCATTCAGTGGCCATGTGTTGACATCTACTCTAGATGCAACCTGCTGGATCCAAACCGATCCTCTCTCAACTCATCATCACAATTCTCTCTCAGCCTCTCTCGCATCCACTGCCAGCCTGTCTATACAGGATCATATTCACAAGGCTTGTAGATAATGTTATATTTGCCCAAAAAAAAACTTGAAGATTACACCAGAGGACTTCACCTAACATAATAAACCATCATTTGTTCTAGCAACTCTGGGAGAGGTTCCTGATCTCCTGATGCTGATTATCTCAATCCTTTGGTCATGTTAGTGTTACTGCTGCCAGTGTGGTAGAAGGTTGTGATCAGTAAACCTTGTGGGAGCCCATGTAAGCCAGAGATAAGGTTGTCTGTTCTCCCTGTATACATAGTGTTTCATTTACCTTGGCTGTCACGACTGAAGCGTAGAGCTGAAGGGGACTCAGCGAAACAAGCATTCATTCCCACTGCACACATTACAGGCATCAAATGGAAAGCGCAGCTTTTCCGCACCGTTACTTCTCCACGGTCCCACATTCTTCACCACTGAAACAAACACAACACATCCACATTATTGGAAATACACCCATTGGGAAAAAAAAATAGATATCATGGAATAATAGAATATGTTTTCATAAATTAACAGATATCCTTTCATTGAACTATCATTAACTTTTTTTTTATGTATCATACAGTGCTTCATATAGCACATAGAGAAGTTATATGAGCTTAGAATCGAATGTCCCTAAGGGCTTGTTTCCACTTGGGCGATCACCCATACATTTCAATGGGGCCAACTCCACAGCTGAAGTCCCTGATAACGGTCATAGAAGTGAATGGACGCGGTTAAAAATCATGTCTCCATCCATGGATCCTTAACTGCAATCATTCACTGTCTATGGGTGCAATTAGGCAGGAAGTGGCGGGGGTGTGACAGGACATATTGCCCCCCCCCCACTTTCAGGTCCTTGCCCTTGGTTTGAATTGCTGGAGACCGCTAGCACCCAGTGATCTCTAGCGATTCAAACAAAGGGCACGGACCTCCAGGCAG
>CM070035.1:123071201-123093188 GCA_036250615.1 Ptychadena robeensis | reverse complement strand
CCGTTTCCTGTCCTCAGCGTCGGGGATAAGGTATGGCTCTCCTCCTCCTCTATCCGTCTCTGTTGCCCCTCTAGGCGATTGGCATCTCCTGAATTTTGAGAGATTGACAGCAGGTGTGTCTCCAGGATGGCGCCCCTCCCTGAGGGGTGGTCCTGGAGACTCACTTCCTATTTAAACCTGGGCAGTCCAAACAGTCATTGCTGGATGATTGCAGCTTGCTGTGTGACCCATGCTTCCTTGTATTACTCTTGAACCTGCTCTCCCGTGTACCGACCCTGCTTTGCCTCTGACCTATTCTGACTTCTGGATTCCTGACCCTTGCTTGTTTACCGATTACTCTAACTGTCTGCCGCCTGCCCTGACCCACGCTTGGATACCGACAACTCTTGAACGCTACCTGCCTCGACCATTGCTTGTGACCCCGACTTCGCTTCTGTCTTCCTCCTTAAAGGGACTTCGCCTAGGACCTGTCTTTACATCTTCCTGGAGGGGTAAGTCAGGGAAGCAGGACCTGGCCAACCGGGTGCGGGAAAAGACCACAGGGTCCCCTCAAGGGATCCCTGCCTATCTCCCGCTAGGGGGGCTCTGGGGGAAGACCCCCGGTTGGCTTAGACTCCCTGCTCCTGACACCCCTGCGCCAATCCAGGTTGTGTGGCGCAGTGCCATAACACCGGGAGAAGGAGGCTGCTTTAATGCATTTGAAGAGGGCCTTTGCTTCTGCACACGTTCTGTGTCATCCTGACACCTCCCGCCAGTTCGTCTTAAAAGTGGATGCTTCCTCCATGGGAGCCGGTGCCCTCTTGCTTCACAAGGTCCCTGAGGGCAAGATGGTTACGTGTGGTTTCTTCTCCAAGCTGTTCTTCCCTGCGGAGAGAAACTACTGCCTAGGAGACAGAGAGCTGCTGGCTGTGAAACTTGCCTTGGAGGAGTGGCGCTATCTGTTAGAGGGAGCCCAGCATCCGATAATAATCCATACGGACCATAAGACCCTTACATATCTACCGACTGCCCAGTGCCTGAACCTTTGCCAGGCCAGGTGAGCACTCTTCTTATCCCGATTCGACTTCGAGCTCCATTTTCGGCCTGCCAGAAAGAACATCAAGGCTGATGCTCTGTCTCAGTCATTTGACTCCTCCGACCAGCCGGAGGAGCCCCAGTACATTGTTTATCCAGCCCGCCTGGTCACAGTGGCGCCTGTCCTGGTGAAGGACATACCTCCTGGGAGAACATTTGTACTGCCTGCCTGGGGGCATGACTCCAAACTGGCTGGCCACCCAGGGATCCGTAAGACCTGGTGGCCAACTCTTTCTATGGATGTGCGGGATTATGTGTCTGCCTGCACCAACTGTGCTCAGAACAAAGTCTCAAGGACCAACCCCCCCGGGCTGTTGTTACCTCTTCCTGTTCCTGATACCCCCTTGGCAACACATTGCCATGGACAGATTTGCCTTCCTCCGATGGTTATCTGGGTGGTCGTGGACCACTTCTTCCAAGATGGCGCACTTTGTCCCTCTGCCCAGTTTGCCCTCAGCTGCTGAACTCGCTAAACTGTTCATGAGCCACATATTCCGCTTGAATGGCTTTCCCAGGCATATTGTTTCCGATCACGGAGTCCAGTTTACCTCTAAGCTCTGAAGGGCTCTTTGCTCGAGATCGAGCTGGACCTTTCTTCCGGTTACCATCCCCAGACCAATGGACAAGTGGAGCGGGTCAATAAAATTCTGGAGAACTATCTCCGCCATTTCGTTTCAGCCCAACACAACAACTGGGTGCAACTGCTAGCGTTGGCTTCTACAACAACCACTCCAGCGAATCCACTGGATCTTCTCCCTTCTTTATTAAGTATGGGCAACCTCCTCGTACTCCTCTTCCTGTCCCTACTTCTTCTGGGTTCCGGCTGCGGATTCTACTTTCAGGGATTTCCTCAGCATTTGGCGTAGCACCAAGGACTGCATCACCAGAGCAGTAACACATATGAAGTCTAATGTGGACAAGAGAAGAAGGAGACCACCTCAGTTCTCGCCTGGTGACAAGGTTTGGCTCTCCTCTATACACTAGTGATGAGCGGCACAAGCAACATTCGTATTCGCGGCATGCCGCAAATTTTATGGAAAACATTCGGAAAATATTCTCATTCGGCAATATTTCGGGTTTTTTTTGTATTGCGAATATCGGCAGTTATTATTCGCACGCGCAATATATGTTTAACATGGCGCAAATTTTTATGCAAATTTTAAAAGTGACGATTTTCGCAATATTCGCATCACCCCAATATTCAATTAAAAAACTGTTGATGGTGTTGCTAAGCTCTTGTTGCAGCCTTCCCATTGTCCACTTGCATTGAGAGGCATGTGTAATGGATAAAAAATACAGAATATCCAGAATTGTGAATATTTGGCAATATATTCACCATCTTCGCGAATTTCCGAATTGCCGATATTCGCGATTGATATTCGGAATCCGAATATTCGCGATCATCACTACTAAACGCATCCACTTGCGGGTTCCCAGCTTCAAGTTTGCTCCTAGGTTCCTGGGACCCTTTGTAGTTCTGAGAAGCATTAACAAGATGACATACAAGTTGCGTCCGCCTCTCTTTCTGCGTGTTCCTAATGCCTTCCATGTGTCCTTATTGAAACCGTTGGTCCTCAACCACTTTCGAAGACACCTTCTGCTCCTGTTCCGGCCTCTGAGGGCTCTGATGGGTCATTCAAAGTCAAAGACATCCTAGAAATCAGGAAGCATGGCAAGAGGAGTTACTATCTTGTGGACTGGAAGGGCTTTGGTCCTGAGGAGAGGTCTTGGTAAAACATTCACGCTCCGGTGCTGTTAAGACTTCTAGACTTTCTAGATTGATCTAGAAGGGGGTAGGTACTGTATCGGTGGCTGCAGTACGCCACTGCAGCCTCCCTACTTACCGTTGCAGATCTGGGTGCCCTGTTCAGCGGTGATTCTGTTATTTCTACCCACTTCCTTAAACGTGTCATTTCCTGGGATTTAAGGTATTCGTCATGTGACCTGGCTGACCAATAGAGGACCTCCTGCAGCTATATAAGAAACCCTGTCCTTTCAGCACTTTCAGCCTTACCTCAGTATTAAGGTCTCTGTGTTATGCTAAGCACTGCCTGCCATTGCTGTTCCTTGCCTGTGTTCTGAGACTGTTACCTGTTAACCCTTACCTGTCTGCTGCACCCTGCTACCTGATCTGTTCCTGCGCTGCCCGCCCTGTTACCCGCCCTGGCTGACGACACCTGTCCCTGGAGCCTTCCATGCTGTCCCCTGGACCAGCTGCCTCATGTTCCTACCCTCGTGTTCTGACCTGGTGTTCCCTGTTCTGTACATTGCTGCAGTCATCTTTACCTTTTTCCTGACTAATCTCCCAGTTCCTACTGCTGAAAAACATCTCCATAACACCATGCTGCCACCACCATACTTCATTGTAGGTATGCTATTGGCCTGGTGATAAGCTTCTCTCATCAGACCAAAATTTGTTTTTTTCTCATGGCCTTAGAGTACTTCAGGTGGCTTTTGGTAAACTCCAGTCGGGCTGCCATGTGCCTTTTTCTAAGGAAATGCATCCATCTAGCCACTCTACCATATCAATTTTAAGCTTTTTTTTTTAATACATTTTCCAAAATCTCAAGTAAACTGTTTTCACATGGTCATTATGGAGTGTTGTTGTGGGATTCTGAGGGAAAAAAAATTATTAATTTTGGAATATGGCTATGACATAGCAAAATTTGGAAAAATTGAATGCCCTGTGAATACTTTTTGGATGCATTTTACATTATGCATATATGATGCTGTCTCCAAGTAATCCAAGGGCATCTGTATGAAATAACGTGGACTGAGTTGCAGGAAGGCTGAGTTGCAAAGGTAAGTCCACAGTTCAATAACCTATGTAACCTAAAAATCATTCGAACACATTTAAGTATTGCTGTATTTTAGAGTTATGTTACACTATAGAGATACGCATATATATGTAAGTTTTTGGTAACATCTGAGCTTTCTGGGTCTGCACAACTGATTTAGTTGCCATAAGTGGACCCTATTTTACTTAATAGATTTCTACTGTTACATTTTAGAGTAGGAATAGAAGAGTAGGAAAAAAGTTAGGAGAAATGGAGTGAGAAATTCCCAAATCAAGTTGGTGGGAGCTTCAAGGCAGGCAATAGGTCAAGTAAGGTAGGACTGATTAATGGGAGTTTTACTAACTCTTTATGTTGCTGGGACACGAGTGTGTACTCGTGTGCCAACAATTGTGATGAGCGAGGGCTTACACTACAGGTTTTCCTGTCTCCTGTCTTTGCGCCAGATTTCTTTAATTCCTGTGTGGTCGCTCTCTGTTACCATTGGGATACCGGGGACTAGTTCTCTTCTTCCGTCTCAATAGACTTGTCAGAAAAAGAGGTTTGCCAGGGATACATTTTAGAGTAGGACACCCAAAACTGTGAGCTAGATAGGAAAAAAACATTTAAATGTTGATGGTGATTATGATGGTAAATAATATTGTTTCTTGCCTTCTGATGAGGACCCTGGGTCTCCTTTGAGAAAGGGAGGACATATATTTTATGCATAATACAGTTTTTGAACATAGTATAATTTTTTTTAATATTAACTTTTTTTATTGAACATTTTATAAACATATCAAGGTAACAAGAGATTCAGAAGAAAAGAGCAGATTTTGTCTAGTTGCGAACTGTGTAGTTGTAGGAATAACTTTCATCCTTAGTATTTACAATTTCCTGCAATGGTAACAAGTTTAATTGTTTCATCATTTACAGTTGCAAGAAAAAGTATGTGACCCCTTTGGGATTACCTGGAGTTTTGCATGAATTGGTCATAAAATGTGTTCTGATCTTCATATAAGTCACACCAATATAAAAACACTATACAAACATTATGTTTTCATGTTTTTATTGAACATAAAATGTAAACATTCACAGTGTAGGGTGATGTCATTATAATGTGATATTACAGTTTTTTAATAAATTTGTTTTTGGCCAGTTAAAAATATTACTTTAGCCTCTTTAAAATACAGTGGTATCACAATGTCCTGAAAGTCCCTTAACATTTTGTTGTATCCTTTGTCTATTAGGACCCTAGAAATGCCTCTTCATTTAACATAACTTTTGGGATTATATATACAGTTTGGCAGGTAATTGACATTAAGATCAACTGTTGAATACATTGGCACCTTGATATTGGCACCATACTTATTGATTGTTTTTCTTATTGAATAGTTTTTATAGCGTCCTTAAAGACTCCCTGAGGAAGCTGGCATCGGCGAATGGTCCGTTTAATTGTCAATTTGTGCAGAAGACTACCTAGTGGGCCGTTAAAGCTCACCTCATATTTTTGTGTTTTAAACTGTGAACAACGATCTGGCACGAAGCTAATAGGTTTATATATACAGTTTACATATAGGTATACAGTTTTTTTCCATAGCCACAATGGATGGAAGTCTGCATTGTGTGTACAAAATGTATTTGAAACTCTAAATGTTGTCTTGTAAAGAATACACATTTATGTGTTTTTGGACAATATTTGCTTATTCTTGCATTCAATGTATTTTGCTCAATGTAGCCCTTGTAAATCTTTACACTACTCATATAGAGTTCTTAATGTATTCTTTTCCTGAAATTCATACTTATATTTAAATCTAATAATAATAACGAGAGTCCAGACTCACTAGGCGATGTAATTGAGTTCTCTGTAGTAAACATTCTGGCAGCCTTAAGTGCAATGTCTTTTTTAGATTAGTCTTAAGTGGGTTTAATGAACAGTTTTTACTTCTTGATACACCATGGCATAAAGACCTTAATCTATTAAAGAACAGCAAATTGAACGCTATTCCCGACTGTAATAAGTGTTCAACATAGCATACTTGTAAGTGCTGAATTCATAAACAACAAGAATTATGTAATGGATGAATATAATCTTCTTGTAATTAGTAGGGTTAAACAGTCTATAATTTTCTTTATTGCTGTTTAAGTTTGTGGAGATCTGTTTTTTTTACCAGAAAAGATGAATTGTTAGCTCAATAGAGAAAAACAGTAAAAAAGTTGAACCCCTTGAATATGTTAAAAGGCTGTAATGAATGTAGTATTTATTAGTTTAAAATGCACAGAGTTTAATAATCTAAATATAAAATGCAATCTCTATTTTAGAAGGAGAGGTGCGCAACATTCAAAATCCGCATCAGGGTGCTTACAGTAAACATTACTGAGAAGATAGCCAAAGGTAACGAAGAGGACTTTATCAGTTTCTGCTTCTGTTCTTTTGGAGTATCGTTCACTTTCCCAATCTGTGATCATTTTGACTTGTTTTAAGGACATAACATCAAAGTTGAATCAGCCTGTTTTTTTCCCACTTGAAAAACATGTTAAATAAGGAAAGCTAGGAATACAAATGACAACCAAAGCCAAACACAGGCGTAAGAAGTAGTGATAGAAGGAGGAGACATTATGGTATCTTCTCATTTTTCTATCTATAGGCTTGGAATAATTAATGAATAAAAACAACATGGGAGATAGCTAGTAACAATTGATTAAACACACCAACATTAACACTTCCACTCAACGGTTAGAAAACAGAAAGATATAGGTAAAGTGGGACTTTTATTGCATTTCTCACACATATGTGAGACTGTACAATGAGTAATTACAGCATAAATCTACACTGATTTTCCAAAAGGAAAGCTGCTTTGAACATTTAATGTTAGCTTTTAAATTACACAGTGACATGCAATTATCTATTGTTTGTATGACTAACAAGAAATGTTCTTTATTATGCTGTATATTCCCTTATTTTCTATACAGTGAAAAGAAAGCTCATATGAAGCGTTTAATGGTGAGTACATAAATGTGTAAAAATAAAAATGCAAAATACACTGGTGTTTTAAACTAACAACATTTCTTTTATAATGAATATTTGTGTATGACACAAGGAGGTAACACAAGTCTTCCAAATCCTACTTTCAGTATTTTGTGTAGTCAGGAAAAATCAGTGCCCAAAAATACCACTACAGCACATATGGTTGCAGTGGAGCTGAGGTAGGTAAAGTGCCCCCAAACTGATATTTGGAATGAGAGAAATCACTGCCTAAAGGTGGGTTTACATGTGTAGATTTTTTCGATCTATCAACAAAGAACGAACAATTTGTTGGTTGATTGAACACAAATCTAGAATGGCCAATTTGTTTGATGGATACATTTTGTTCGACCTCCAAAAAATGGTTCGAAAGGTAATCGAACAAAAAAATCTAATGCTACATTCAATAAATGAACGAACGATGTTTGACAATGACATCGAACAAGAAATCTAATTGGCTGTAGATTGAAGAAAAAATCTACACGTGTAAACCCACCTTTAGTGATGTTCCTTTCCTGAGCCTCCAAGATCCAAGTGCATGCTGATGAACATGTGCGGGATGAAGACAGGTAAGTAATATGTTTTACGGTATCTTTTTTATTTTTTTATTTATCCAGTATGGATCTGCTTAAATATGTCTTTAATATGTAATGATGTTTGTGTCAATAACAATCTGACCCCCTTACCTTCCTTGATAATGAGTAAAGTGGCTTGGGGTTTAAGAACCTGAGCATAATTTTCATTGAAAAGACTCATCCCTTAGCAAACAGTTTTTTATGGCCACAATAACAACATGCCTCTTTTTCAAAATAGAACCCTTAACAGATCACATCTAGTAATGTTTCGACATGGGTGTCTTTCCAAGTTTTCTATGTCATAAAGCTAACTGTGAATGATAAGATGCAGCATAAAGCAAAAAAAAAAAACATCTTACATGGGGAGAGGGTTTTTCCCAAAACAACCGTTCATCCTCTCTCAGAGGAAAGCCGTCCAGCTTTTTTCTGTCCTCCAGACAGTGTCCATAACTATTCCCACTGATTTGGTCGGGTGACCTGGTTATAATACTGCTGTGCAGCCAACAGCCCCCCCCCCCCAGAGGTGCCCTCCCAACCATCCTGCCTATTCATAGTCAATGCTCTGTTAGCAGTCTAACAAAGTTGCAGTCCACAGACTGCTATTTAAATCCTGCACTGTGTCCATCCAGCACACTAGGGGTTACCTAAAAGGGGACGCAGACCAAAAATTGGCGACACGTATACCCCATTCAGGACCCATCCCTGGCATCCTGTAATATATATATATATATATATATATATATATTAATAAAAGCTGTAGGGGGCTGCAGAAAAAAATAAGAGTGGAGGGCCCCAGGGACCCCCCCCCCCGACAAAATTAGTAACAAGGTAAGGAGCAGAGAAAGAGAGGTATAAGCACAATTGTATGATGTATACACTATAGAAAAAAAGGTAATTGACTTACATTTTGGGTTGCTGGTTAAAAGAATTAAAAAGGGTCCTTTTTTGCCAGCAACCTTTGAAGAAAGCATACTTGTGGAGATATTCTTCACTATCTCCACACAGTGATGCAGTGATTTGGCTTCAGAGCTGGTCGCACTCTGGTTTAATCTGTGGTAATCCGAAAGTTTTCTGTGGCTAAAACCATGCTTCCGGAGGGAGGTATAAGACAGTAGTAGATACCCACGTAAAAAGAGGTCTTCTTTTGAAGATAGTTAGATTTTATTGAAGGTTGCATAAAACAGGTTTTTCATTAATGCTAATGTACAGGCGTTTCCTGACTATGGGTCACTGGTATGTGGGTGTGGAGTCTTGGCAGGATATAAATAAGATTCCCGCCCAAAAATTCATTGTGCGTGGTCCTTTAAGTATGAGACTGTATATAGTATACATATGTGCATATAGTGGTGTTTGTGTTGCTAATTCTTTTTTCTGGCGCAAATCTTATTTGGTCATGCCAAGACTTCACACCTACATGCCAATGACCCCGAGTCACAAATTGCCTATACATTAGTGTTGATAAAAAAGCTGTTTTATACAACCTTGAATACAATTGAACTATCTTCAAAAGAACGGGCGCATCAACCTGACCTCTTTTTACGTGAGTATATTCTACTGTCTATATATATATTAGTATGTCTTAATATAATAATAATAATAAAAATATTATTATGTAGAAAATCTATCTCTTTTTAGTCGTATAGTTTAAGATAAACAGACAGATAGACAGTCCAATTTTGCTTTGCCCCTAATCCATTAAAAAACTGCTGTTAACAAATATCACAGGATGCTAGGCACTGCCAAGGGAAACATAAACCAGTAGCAAAAAAGGTAAGAAAAAAACATACAGTGAGGAGATTTCTTTTCTGGGGCTTTGAGGGCAACATTCAAATGCACAAATCCATTAAATAACATGCTTGAGCTTGTTTTGTAACAATACAATTTTCACAGACATTCCCAGCAACAGTGTATATTTGGAATTGATTTTTCCTTCTTTTACAATTAACTTGGCTCACATACAGCATCAGCACCTCAAACTGATATATTTCAAATGAAAAAAAAAGCCCTTTATAGGTACTTTGGGCTAGAACACCTGATTTTTATCATGTGGCAATAAGCATAAATTGACCGGTAGCCACAATATTTTCCTTTTTGAAAAACAAACTCCATTTTGTACAAGCTGCATAATAAGGATGGTATTAACCTCCCTAGCGGTTTGCCCGAACTCAGTTCGGGCACAGTTTGATCGCTGATCAAACTGTGCCCGTGCCGGGATCGGGCAAAACCACTCTGTAGAAGAGCCGCCGACACATGGAGCCCTTCCGGCCCCGTGTCTTCAGCGTCATCTGTGACATCGAAGGGGGCGGGGGGGGGCAGCGCCATAGACCTCCATGTTAATGGAGGGGGCGCCGCTCTCCTCTCCACACGCCGCCGGCCTCTATTTGACGTCGTCGGTGTGCAGAGAGCTGGGCGGAGAGCCGGCAAGCACGGCGGAGTACAGTGAACTCCGCCGCGATTGCCGGTGCCATGAGGTTTTCGTGCCATAAAAAATGGCGTGAAAACCTCAAACTGGTTAGGGTTAATACCAGAGATTTGCAAAAAATTACAATATCCTCAAAAATGTCCTCTATTTTAGTGGTTCAACTTCAAGGTGAAACTAATATATGAAATACAGAGATAAGATGCAAAGCAAGATATTTCAAGCCTTTATTTGTAATTTTGTTGATGGTGGTGCCTGGCATTCCAGAGAATTTTGTTTCTTATGGTCTGAGAGTCCCCAGTTGCCTTTTGGCAACTCCAGGTGGGCTGCCATGTGCCTCTTACTAAGGAGTGGCTTACGTCTAGCCACTCTTCCATACAAAACTGATTGGTGGATTGCTGCAAAGATGGTTGTCCTTCTGGAAGGTTCTCCTTGCTTAGTTTAGATGGCCAGCCAGATCTAGGAAGAGTCCTGGTGGTTTTTAACTTCTTCCACTTACGGTGATGATAGGGGCCACTGTGCTCATTGGGACCTTCAAAGCAGTAGACTTCTTACTTACTTACTGTAACCTTCTCCAGATTTGAGCCTTGAGACAATTCTGTCTCAAGACCTCCATACACCTTTAGATCACTGCATACAATTTCCATTATATCTACCAACAACTATGTGTTATAGTGGTCTCCCTATTACAATACATGGTGATTGTACAGGTTAGAAAGTTGCTCACATCTTATTTTTCTTGTAAGAACAAAAATTGATTGTACAGACATTTTATGGTAAGATTGTAAGGTGTATGGGGTGCTTCAGAGGTCGACAGACGATTACCTTGACTTCATTCTTGGTTTGTGCACTGTCAACTGTGGGACCTTTATATATACAGTATATACTTACAGACAGGTCCATAAATATTGGGACATTGGGACATATACACCATCACCATGCTTTAACTGCAGACTGTCAGCTTTAATTTGAGGATATTTACACCCAAATCAGGTGAAAGGTGTAGGAATAACAACAGTTTACATATGTGCCTCCCACTTGTTAAGGGGCCAAAAGTAATGGGACAACTGGCTTCTCCGTTGTTTCATGGCCAGGTGTGTGATATTCCCTCATTATACCAATTACAATGTGCAGATAAAAGGTCCAGAATTCATTTCAAGTGTGCTATTTGCATTTGGAATTTGTTGCTGTCAACAGATGAGATCCAAAAAACTCTATCAGTGAAGCAAGCCATCATTAAGCTAGCCATACACTCTGCGATAAAAATTCCGATCCAATAAAACCGACCAATGTATCCCGACGTCGGAGTCGTTTTAGATCGTAATATTCAGTAAAATACTGCCACATGGAAAATCCAATTTTGGATCGATTTTTCTGGTTTTATCGAAAATGTCATCGAAAATAATCACAGTTTATATCGGACAATATTAAATAATAAATATATACTGTATTTTTCGGACCATAAGACGCACTTTTTCACCCCCAAAATTGGAGGGGAAAAGTTCCTGCGTCTAATGGTCCGAATGTGCGACCACCCGCGGCCATCCGGCCACCGGTGATCGCAAATCGGCTCCCCGACAGCTTTGCCGGCAGATAGATCAGCTGTGTGCAGAGGGAGAGGAGATCAATTGTGTGATCTCAATCCGCACACCTCCTGCGTGCTGAGAGATCACACAGCTGATAGTCTTTGTCAGCTGTGTGATCTGCATCTGCCGGGAGTACTGTGGGGAGCTGAACTGTATTGGCTATATTTGCAGAGCCTATTTGCATAGCCAATGCAGAGTGTGTGGAGCAAGCTGCACTGGCAAGCAGCTTGCTCACACACGCAGAAGAGAAGTGACAGGGAGACCGGAGTGCAGATCCCCCTTCCTCCCTCCCCTCTCTGTGCTCTGTGTGAGGAAGAAGAGATGCTGAAGTCTGCTCTCTAGTGACACCATTTTAGTGGCTGAATAGGGGTACTGCATGAGATTTTTTCACATTCATCTAAACAAATGAAATATTTTTTTCTGATTTCCTGCTCTAAAAACTGGCTGCGTCTTATGGTAAGGTGCGTCTTATAGTCCGAAAAATACGGTATACATAATTGTAATTCTAAATACATAGATATTAGGTAGATACATATTACAGATAAACAATATATAGAGATATATATTGATATGTTTACAGACAACAGATATATGTGTAGTATATACTATGTAGATGATATTTATGTATACATGCTGTGTACTACCATACTACATATACTACTAAATTTGAATACAAGTGTAATATATCTTTACATCAAAACCTATAGCTAAAAAACAAAATCTTGGGAATTTATGAATACCATGACATTAGAAGGTGCTACACTGAATGTATGTGATCATAAAAAATGAATTTACGATCTAATATCATAAAATAAAATATACACTTCAACTTTAAAAAACCTCTCCGGTAAGTTCAAGTAATCTATATTTATTAGTATATATATATATAAATAGTTTTACATTGCGACAACTAGTACGTTGGCTGCTATGCTGTATAGCCACCATGTCAGCATCAGCAACATGCCGGTAGCGGAAGTCTTAATATGCTAATAAGCATCATCGGCACTAATTGGTCGGTAAAACACTATGCACTTGCCCGATGTTCCCAGACCAATAACATTTTTTCAACATGTCCAATAGATTACGATAGAAAAAAACAGCAATTAGAATCGTATTTTATCTGTCATACCATGTGGACATGCACAGATTTAATGCCGATAAACTGCTTTCATTGGTCGGTTTTAATAGATCGTAACTTTTATCGCCGAGTGTATGGCTAGCTTTAGGCTGAAAAAAGAAAACAAACCCATCAGAAAGTTAGCAAAAACATTAGGTGTGGTCAAACAACTGTTTGGAACATTCTTAACTTTCTGGGTGTTCAGCCCAAGTTAATTCACGCTAAATAAAGTTGCTGAAATGGATCAGCCCGAATTAACTCGGGCTGCTGTTACCTGCACACAGATGGCTTGCAGGCAGCCCGGAGGCTTCCTGCTCTTCTTGCTGTGTCCCCCAATGTCTGAACTTCAGATCCCGGTGTTCGTTTTTTTTTTTTTGCTCTTTATGGTTCTTCTTTCATTCTGACATTGATTGGAGCGATTTTGCCCCCAATTCAATTCAAAATGAAAAAAAATACATAAAAAAAAACCAAAAAAACAACAACATGTATTTGTTATTAGGAGTTTTCTTACATGTTGGATTGTATTGGATTGATTTTTCTGTATCCAATCAAGTTCAAAATAAAGGAAAACACATAAGAAGTAAATACTTTGTAAGGGCTTGCATCCACTGCGTCAGACGCAGAGAGGACACTTCCAATTCTAATCATTGGCACAGTGTCCACTCTGTGCTATTTGAGTGGCACGTCTGCAGTGATGGTATGAAGCTGCTTTGTCTTCATTGCAGCACCGAACATTGCCGTCAGAGACACCAAGACGCGGAAAAACAGCGCTCGTGCTGCATGTGTAAATGCAGTACGGCCATAGTTTTTCTGCATTTTGTCTCAGCTAAATCAATAGGGTGCACTCCCGCCAATGTGGCAGGAGCAAGCCCTAAGCAACGGGCAAGCTGCAGGTAATCCACCAGCAAATGTACCAGCGCGCGACATTGTTCCCGGCGAGGTGTATCAGATTGCCTGTCAGTCTTAGTTGATATAGAAATTAAATTCAAGTTTGAGCAGATTTTTGTGTTTTCTATTAAACTTGATCATTAAATGTGAATTTTTAAGTGTTTAAAACTTTATATATTCAAGATGTATACTAGACCTGTGTTTGGACAGATTTTGGTCAGTTACAGTTACCTTTTTTGAATGATAAACAGCGTAACGCTTTTGGTACAGAAATCTGGACCTCGGTGAAACGCTCAGGAGGTTAAAAAGAAGGAATGCATCAGTGACCTCAGCAACACCAAAAGACCCGGAAGACCACGAAAAACAACTGTGGTTGATAATTGAAGAATTCTTTCCCTGGTGAAGAAAACATCCTTCAACAGTTGACCAGATCAAGAACACTCTCCAGGAGGTAGGTGTATGTGTGTCAAATGTCAAAAATCAAGAAAAAACGTCACCAGAGTGAATACAGAGGATTCACCACAAGTTGTAAACCATCCTATGGACAGATGAGACCAAGATCAGCTTGTACCAGAGTGATGGGAAGAGAAGAGTATGGAGAAGTAGAGGAACTGCTTATGATCCTAATCATACCACCTCATCAGTGAAGCATGGTGGTGGGCATGTATGGCTGCCAATGGAACTGGTTCTCTTGTATTTATTGATGATGTGAGTGCTGACAAAAGCAGCAGGATGAATTCTGAAGTGTTTTGGGCAATATTATCTGCTCACATTCAACAAAATACTTCAGCAACCAAAAGAGTTTTGTTAAGGGGAAAGAAGGGGAATGTTATGCAATGGGCAAGTCAATCACCTGACCTGAAGTATGGATTTGGAAGGGAAAATGGCAGAGCATCACCGGGGATGAAACCTAGCATCTGGTAATGTCTATGCGTTCCAGACTTCAGGCTGTAATTCACTGCTAAGGATTTGCATCATGTATTAAAAAGGGAAAGTTTAATTTATGATTATTATCCTGTCCCATTACTTTTGGCCCCTTAACAAGTGGGAGACACATATGCAAACTGTAATTTCTACACTGTTCACCACCTGATATGGACCCTCAAATTAAAGCTGACAATCTACAGTTAAATCACATTGTGTTTGTTTAATTCCAAATCCGTTGCAGTGGTGTATAAAGCCAAATTTTTTTAAATTGTGTCGATGTCACAATATTTATGGACCTGACTGTATATATATACTTCAATTAAGCTGCAGAAATATCTCAAGGGTGATAAAGGGAAACCGGATGCACCTGAGCTAAATGTTTGTGCTTCATGCAAAAGGATGTGAATACTTACGTACATGGGCTTTCTCAATTTTTTTTATTTTAATAAATTGCCAAACATTGTAAATTGTAACATAACAAAATCTGGAAAAAAAGTGTGTGTGCTGTGAATACTTTTTAGATGCACTGTATATTTAGTCTCAGATTTGTTGCTACATCACATCACTGTTTTTATTGGCACTTTTGATTCAACTTTTTTATACTTGCTTTTCTATATTAAAAATAAAATATAATTTCACATAATGATACAAATGGTAAGGATCAGTTTCAGGAACAAAAAAAAAACCAATTTAACATGTCTAACATATTTACATATTTTTTGGTTGGTGACCATTAGTGTTGAGCAGCATATGGTATATTCGAATTTGCGTAATTTCACGAATATACAAAGAAATATTCTAAATCCATAAAATTTGATTCGTCTGTATTCTATTGCCTTACATTGCGCATGCCCGTGCGCAATGATTCGCAAAGATTTGCAATGCAGCTTTACAGCTTCTCTTCTTCATTCTGTGATCTTAGCCAGTACGAGCAAAGTGTGTATTGCGCATATTCATTCACAATGTGCACACATATGCGTGATGTATGCCGGTAAAAAACTGTTGAAGCATAATATGATGAATATCCGCCATTGCGCGCACATTCGTGAAATATTGCGAATTCTCGAATGACAGATATTCGTCGAATATATTCGAATTTCGAATATTCTCGCTCAACACTAGTGACCACCATTGTAAAAAAAAAAGAAAAGTACTTAATGATACATATACAAGCATAATTGGAAACAGATTGATACACATATATGAAGATTGTGAGGAAGTTCAAAATGTGAAAAAAAAAATTTTTTTTTGCTCTTTATGGTTCTTCTTTCATTCTGACATTGATTGGAGCAATTTTTTTGCCCCCAATTCAATTCAAAATGAAAAAAAATACATAAAAAAAACATGTATTTGTTATTATGAGTTTTCTTACATGTTGGATTGTATTGGATTGATTTTTCTGTATCCAATCAAGTTCAAAATAAAGGAAAACGCATAAGAAGTAAATTCTTTGTAAGGGCTTGCGTCCACTGCGTCTTTTTCCCCGCGGTAGACGTACATCCGTGAATACAGATTGATACACATATATGAAGATTGTGACTTGTAATAAGATGTAAAGATAAATCATAACATTTCAGTTAAAGTAGACCTATCTTTATGAGTTTTAATTAATTATTCCCTGAAGAATGACCATATACAGTGGTATAAGTAAAAAATATTTAGTTTTCGCTCTTGTAAATGAATGTGCCCAGCAATAAAATACACAGAGAATTATGTTCGTTTGTTACTAGAAAAAGACATATGCTTAGTTCCTAGTGATCAATCAATATCTGTAATCAAAAGCATTCATCAAATCCAGTGATCAAATATTATAACACTATCATTTTAAGACAGCTCATATGGAGAATGCTAACAGCAGGGAGTGGATTTGACCACACAACCGAAAACATAATGGATACTAGGCTGGCAACAACAATTTATCTATCAGTTAGTGCGCATGGGAGTCACAAGGGGTCTTCAAGAGAAAAATTCTCCCTACAATTGTAATTAATTGATTAATGAAACAAAAAGCTAAAAAAGATTAAGCATTTTCCATTCAAACTTAACAGCACCAATTAAAAAAACATTTAAAAAATCTCAGCAGGGCTCCGCTGTACAGAAAATTGTCTGCATGTAATAAATGACAATACTGCAAAAAAAAGCCTTCCAATATGTCTGAAGTAATATATCTTGAATCGACCTCATCGTGAAATCAATAGCCCTTCCAGCATATGGTGTTTCATGCATATATATCCCACTGTAGTTTAAAATTTTTATCCAACTAAAGACTAAAAACTATTTTGCACTTAGCTCTAGACTTCTTATCTACATTTGACAATTAAATAAAAATGTTATTAATAAAAATGTACCCTCTTTTACTCTACTGCTTCCTAATAAAATTGTGCCTCCATCATTTCCTGCCCTTTGATTACTCAACAGAGATGCTTAAAGACGAAATAACATCCGCATCGTGGGGGTCCCTGAAACTGTCAAGACGGGTGCCCTGAGGGATCTCTGCACCAAGGACATCCCGGCTTTGCTGGGTCTCCTACCTCCTTTTAAGGTGGAAAGAGCCCACAGAATAGGTCCCTTAAGCTAGCCATACACGTGTCGGATTCCATGTCCAATCGATTCATCATCCGATCGATTCCAGCGATTCTGCCGGGAATCGCAGGTGTGATCAATCGGCCAATTAAGAGTATCCATCGCAGCATACCACCTTGTCCAACGGATTCCGGGACGGATCCGTGTCCGATTGTCCACCTCACAAATGGCAACTCCCGGACAGAATCGCATGAGAAAGACCAACATGTTGGTTCTCCGTCGGATCCGATTCTGAGCCCCTGATCAATCGGACGCGAACGATCGGACCAGGTGGGCTGCATGCGATTCCGGCACGATCGTTTCGCGTGCACGCGCCCGGAATCGATCGTGCCGGAATCCGGTGCGAATCCGACACGTGTATGGGGGCCTTTAGACCCAAACCGCACCTCACCCAGAGTTATCATGGCGAGATACCTGGACTATAATGAGAAGGCCGCGGTCCTCCAGGCATATAGGCTGCAGAAAGGCCTCAAATACGGAGATACCAGATTGTTGCTGTTTTCAGACTACTCGGTAGAAGTCTCTAAGCGACGCAGAGCTTTCAGTGGAGTGTGCTCGGCCTTATTTCACAAGAAAGTAAAATTTCAGCTTGCGTATCCAGCGACTCTGCGTGTAAAGGATCAGCAGGGAGTGGATTGCTCCTTCACAGACCCTAAGGAGGCGGAGAAGTTTCTTCAGCAGCTACCGGAATCATCGCCGGTGACTACGTCTCGTATACCGAAATCGACGACGGCGGTTCAGAGCCAAGATAAAACGCAGCCTTCACCCAAGACCCAACGCCAGCGTTTCAAGACCCCAAAGAAGGCTAAGTCAGACCTGAAGAAGGACACTAGACTGCAAAAGGGTCGCTGACCTGCATCTCACTGGACTTGGTCATTCCCTTGGGTAGCGGGCGCTGAGGACTCAACGTGTGAACTCTGCACAAGGGACTGTGTGTTTTAGTTTACCTTACCCGGTTTCTTGGTAGGGGTAATGCGGGATACCTCCCCCCCCTCTATTAGACATGCTATGGCGTACGGGGTAGGCACTACCTTGGGCACCTCAAGGCAGGGGATCTAACTCCTGTTGACAACGGGTGGGGAGCGGGGGGAGGCGGGAGGGACGGCATTACATGGGGAAAAAAGAGAAGCCCCAAAGGATTTGGCTACCATCTGAGGCTGTGGGGCACCCGCATCACCGAGGAGATACCACTGGCTTCCATGCCTTGCTTGTGGTCTCCATCACTGTTTATTGAAATTGTTTATTATGGTTTGTTTTACTTTTAGTTTAAGTTTATGTTTGCTATTCCTGTATCAGTATCGGATACGGTTGACCGTCAGAACGGTGTCGCCACAATATGCTTGCCTGTCTTATATGCTATATGTCTGCCCTTTTGTCACCACGAGGGGATTAACTTAGTATGCAACAGAACAGGGCTGATTCGCTGAGGGTGGTCTCCTGGAATGTGAAGGGCCTCCGGTCTCCCGCTAAGAGGAATATGATCCTACGTCATTTGAAAAGGTTGAAAGCAGACAGGGCCTTTTGCAGGAGACTCACCTCGCCGAATCGGAGGCATCTAGACTTAAAAATTTTTGGGTGGGGGCGGTGTACGCATCTTCGGCGGACAGCAAGAAGAACGGGGTTATAACACTTCTACATAGGAACCTGCGTTACACGGTTGTCGGCCATAATGGGGACGATAAGGGTAGGTTTCTGCACTTAATGCTGAAGTCGGATCTCCGTGAGATTAGTGTCTATAATATATATGCCCCTAATTCCCACACTAAGGCGTACTTTGGTGATCTAGCGCAGTTGGTCGTTCAGGACCTGGCTCCGCTCAAACTTGTTGGAGGTGACTTTAACGAAGTGATGGTCCTGGAGGAAGACAGAAAATCTGACTCCTGCCAAAGGCTATCGCGACCAGGACGGACTTTCCCCCCAACCCAACTACATGACTTTACTACATAAGTACACCTCAACGATGTATGGAGACAGGTCCACCCGACAGAGAGACAGTACACCCATATTTCTCATGCACATGACTCGCTGTTGCGGATTGATCATATGTTGATTACTCACCCCCTCTTGACGACTTGTGTCAGTCCAGAGATCCGCGACATACTTATATCGGACCACACCCCAGTTAGTGTGGATCTCCTGGAGCGAGACCCAAGAGGCCCAGACATCATATGGAGATATCCCAGTCACTTAAAAGAGGATAAAGATTTCCATGACTACCTGTCTAAGAAAATTGCAGAATATAAAAGTGACAATAAGCAACATGTGACGGACCCAATCCTATTTTGGGAGGCCTCGTTAGGGCCTCAAAACCTAACAACTTTATTTCGGCGATGCGTGCTGCAAATGGGGAAATTGTCACGGATCAGCAAGGCATTAATACTGTACTGGCAGCTTTTTATGACAATCTATACAGGGAACCGGGAGCGGACGCGACGGCTCAACAGGACTATCTTGACCAGACTGACTTACCGACTTTGACAGCAGAACAGTTGGAGACGTTAAATGTCCCCATTACTGCCGAGGAGCTGTTGGATGTGATTAGCAAGCTTCCCTCTAATAAGGCTCCGGGGCTGGATGGTTTCCCCCCGGAGTTCTACAAGTCCTTCAGTTCGGATACGGTTGAGCCCTTGCTGAGACTCTACCAGCACCTGTGGCAGCATGGTACGTACTTCCCCACGGCAAATAGTGCACACATAAACCTGATTCATAAAAAGGGAAAAGACCCATCTCTCCCAGGCTCCTACAGGCCTATTTCCTTAATTAATACTGACACGAAAATTTTGTCTAAATTACTGGCCAGGAGACTGGCGCCTATTATGCCCTCCATCATACATGTAGCCCAAACTGGGTTTGTACAGGGTAGACATGGAGTAGCCAATATTAGAAAGACACTGATGGCACTGGACTTTGCGACTACCAACCCACAAGACGACGTGGCCCTTCTCACGGTCGATGCCGAAAAGGCATTCGACAACGTGAATTGGGAATGGCTTTTCAGAGTCATATGGAGACTGGGGTTCTCTGGCCCCTTTCTGACACTGGTCAAGGCCATGTACGCTGCACCCTCGGCCAGGATCAGTACTCCGGGATTCCTGTCCAAGCCATTCTCGCTTCACAAAGGCACTAGGCAGGGTTGCCCCCTGTCACCTTTGCTGTTCAACCCTGTTCTGGAGCCACTGATCAGACAGTTGGAAGGGGCTAGCCAATTTGGGGGCATACCGTACCAAGATCACGTACTATAATTTGCTCTTTTCGCCGACGACATCCTCTTATTCACTAGACATCCCTCGACTGACATCCCCTTCCTAGTAGACGCCCTCACTGCCTATGGCCGCCACTCGGGATTCAAAGTTTATGTCCAAAAGAGAGAGATTTTGCTGCTCTCGGGGTCCAGGCCTAGAGAGTGGTTGACCAAGACGGAGTTTGGGGTGGCGGACAAGTCCATCACCTACCTGGGTATAGCTGTGGGGAAGACTGCCTCCTCGTTGTATAGCCTGAATTACGGGAGGCTCATCCCGAATATCATTAAGGAGCTGGATTCATGGGCGAACCTACCGCTGTCTCTATTTGGTAGGTGTAACCTGCTGAAAATGGTGACGTTTCCAAAAATATTGTATCCGCTCCAAACTATCCCGTTGCTCTTAAAGCACTCTGATGTGCAGAGGCTGGAGAAAGCTATATCACAGTTCATCTGGAGAGGTAAAAGAGCGCGGATAGCGCTAAAGAAATTACAAAGTCATAAAAGCGTTGGGGGGATTAACCTCCACAATATTAGGAAATATAACTTAGCCGGGCTGATGAGGCATGCCATGGACTGGTTTAAGGAGTCTTCTTTACACTCCAACTACCACTTAGAGACCACGATTGGAATCTCCATGGCACCTGAAAGCGCTCCTACACCCAGTAGCCCGACTCCCTGCTCCCATTAAATCTAATATCTTAATTAGAGACACTGTACTAGCATTTAGGGAGACTAGAAAAATCTTCGGCTTGCCGTATTACCACTCCAAATATCTGCTGATAGTGGTTCACCCGCTGTTTCCTGGGGGGACGCAGACGAAAGTGTACCATAAATGGAAGGAAAAGGGCATTGTGCACTTTAAAGACCTACTCGATGATAGCGTGGACTTTCTTTCGCAACACACGCTGAGGTCACGGTACGGGCTGGTGAACAAGGACATGCATCCGCTATTCTATTTACAAGCGACGGCCTATTGTAAAGATCTGACTAATAATAGGGCACTGTTGACCCGTGCGGATGCATTTGACAGCATGGTGGAGACCCCGAGACATACTCTGTCCAATCTGTATTTCTGGTTGTGTTCAGGACCCACCGGGAGACCGGTCCCTGTGGCGAAGTCAGGGTGGGAGAAAGAGTTTCCTCTGAGTGACCTCTCCGAAAAGATTATTAAGGGGTATGGTGTGGTTCGTAGATGTACAGTATCCGACAGTATCGTATAGTGCACAGAGCCTCTCAGGGGGAAACGAACACCTGGATTTCCATCTGTCCCAAATGCAAAACAACAGAGTTAAAGGAATAGCTTTATCTGTGTTTACTTTGTGTTTACAATGTTTTGAGTATGGTGATGTATGCACCAAGACTGTCGATAAATGATTGTGAACAATGTCAATTGTACATCTACTTTGCCGTTTTTGTTTTTCTGTAAAATGTTCAAAAATTTTATAAAAATGATTAAACAAAAAAAAAAGAGCATTTAAACTGTGCACTGTGTGTACATTATATGCGCCACAGACAAACACCTCATTATACGGAAAATCTCTAAAAAAAGGCAAACATTTAACATCATGTAAGACATACTGTCAGGAAGTACACATGAGTCACGTCATCATGTCCCCTTTACAAGCCTAAGGAGCTATGTTTTCATAATTGAAAACATTTATATAGCCTCATTTTGTGGCAGTTGATTAATGCACAGAAGACTGGCATTTGAATAAGGATTAAATATAGTGACTGCTGCAGATGAGAGTACAGCAGACATTATTTTTATATTTTTGAGC
>CM070035.1:123016095-123071191 GCA_036250615.1 Ptychadena robeensis | reverse complement strand
CCCCCCCCCCCCTTGTGACAGCTCAGAGGTAAGTAACAATTCTATTTATTTATTTATTTATTTATTTTGTTTTTGCACTTTAGGTTGACTAGTTGAATGAGATACATAAAATTCAACATTAGCATGGAAATTGCATGCAGACCTACGGCTGCAACTTTAGCCTCTACACAATGTGTATGTTAAAGTTAAGCTCTCATTAAAAATCTCAGACAGGTATTTAGCGTTATTCTACACTCTTAGAGTGCAAAGAGTTTAATTCTGCTGCACTATTCATGACTTGGGCAGGGCTGACCTGAGGAGAGAAAAGAGAGAAAAAAGCACACACAGATTACAATGGCCTCCCCCCTACACCCCTTAAACTAATAAAATAAATACACCTGACACCAACTTGTATTTTCAAAGTGGATACAAAATTCTTCTTCGCCACAGCCTAATTACATTAAATAAGGTACATACAAAACATTTTTTAGATAAACCCGTCCAAAGGTCCCAGGAAGGTGTCCCCACTTCCACACTTGACAATCGCTGTGCCGGCCACTAGTCTTTCAAACCACCGCTTCAGTGAGTACTACCGTTGCATTGGCTCCATTCGTAACAGCTGAACTTTAAACCAAAAACCAACCTATATAAACATGAGGGTCATTGATCCGCAAGAGCCCAATGTGTCTTATAGCTGGTGCATGCTAAACCACCAGCAGGTCACCCCATAAGGTTTAACCATCAGTCTCTTCATGGACACAGTCCTGGACCCGCGGGCTGTGACAAGGAAACTGCAAAACCAAGAGAACAGTAGAACTAAAAGGAGAGGGAGGATGGGTTTGATTATTATTCCGAAGAGGATGCCCTGCATTCACTTCATTTCACTTCGTCACTTCCATTGCCTGTTGATGGCCAAATAGGGCGGAACTGACTCCTCTGTAAGCCCATCCCAGTCAGGGACCCCTGCGCTAAGGTGTCCTGGCTGGGGGTGCTGATTACTAAGGGCCTGTCACAAGTTTGGCGGCCGGCCGCAGGCTTCCATTAATTTAAATGGGCTTGTCCCCACTTGGGGAGCTGCGGGGAGCAGGGACAAAGAAACGTGTGTGGAGGTGATCTTTACCGTGTCCAATAATTCTCTATGGGTGTGATTCGGGGTGATCGGGGGTGGCTGCATTGATGCTCCATTTTTTAAAGCGACGATGGTGGGCGTTCAAGGCCCTGCCGCGGCCGGCCGCCAAAGTGGGGACAAGCCCTAAGGTATTCTTCATAAAGAATCAGAGGGACCGGTGGCAGTAGGATATTTTCTGAATCTACAGGTATGATGTTCCCACAGGCAATTGTTCTATAAATTTACCTTTAAACAAGGAAATCTGTTTCAAGGGCCCAGTGCCCAGTCGTTACAAATATACAAACATTTTTCACATTTCCGTAGACTTGTATGACAATGCACAACCCCTAACTTACAAATAAAAGTGAAATGGTGAGTATCAAATCATAAGTATTTTAGCAGAAATTTTTATAGTATTGTTCAGTAAGTGTTAAAAATAAACTTGTTTCCAGCTTGAATGATGAAATAATTCAATACTACACAGGTTACACTGTGTTTTTTTTTTTTATGAGTCCTGTGGTTTAGAAGATTTACACAACCTGCAGTTTCTTTCATAGCAGATTAACTTGCCAAAACGGAGCCTTGTTTACTGAGCCAACCTGAAAAACAGCCTTGATACATAAAACATTGCTGAACAAATGTACTTTTTTTTTTTTTTTACCAAGGCAGAGCCAACCAATAATGTATTGTTGCTGCAGTTTGTTATATAGAGTTCAGCTGGGCATACAAGGCTCCATTTCTTGCACGTTCACAGAGCTCGGTTGTGCTCAAATCTATAAAAAATTTCAGCCATCCAGCCTTCCTTCGAGCGGGAGCTCGGTCGCACAGGGTTCCAACACGTTGGAAAACTTTGTTTCATTTCCATTACTTTGCATGGGGACCAAGGTTATCGGATGGACTGGCAGCCGCAGAAGTCCTGCGGCTTAATATCGGGCCAGCTTGTCCTCAGTGCAATGTTGTCATCGTGCTGCAGTCGGGTTTCCACGATCTGGAGGAAAGTCAAGCCCTGAGTATATACTATTCACATACTGTAGAGCAGCGGTTCTTAAACTGGAGTGCGTGCACCCCTAGGGGTGCGCAGTCTGACCACCAGGGGTGCGCGAGAGAATGTTTGTAATGGCGGAAAACATATATATTTTATTATTGTTATGTATTTATCTTGGGTAAACTTAACATGTCATATTTTTGAGAGAAAAGAAATTCACTGAGAGAGAGAAAAAAAAATCACATTACAAATTGTAATTTACAATCTATGCATTACTCATCTCGCAGTGTCACGTCTGCATCACAATAGCCCCGCCCTTTCACATTAGGCGCTACATTCGTAACCAAATTTTTTTTGGCTTACTAAATTCATCAAAATGGACACCTGGTTAAAGACTGGCACTTTAAAAAAGTCAAGTGACAGTAGGGACGAACCATCTACATCGGCCTCTTCTATGGAGATGTGCAGTGGCCTTGAATATATGGACTCGAGGATAACATACGAGGTGAAGAGGCGCAGGCGGGAACAGAGAACTCCAGCAGAGATGAACTGATAAAGAGAAGTCAAGTAAGAAACGCAAATATAACGACAGTTACATTGGTTTTGTGTTAACATGGACTGGAGATGCAGACAATCCAAATCCGCAATGTGTAGTCTGCAGTGAGGTTTTAGCTAATAGCAGTCTTAAGCCCTCATACATGGTTCGGCACTTGCAAACAAGACACAGCAATTTGCAAGACATGCCTGCAAGTTTTCTTCAAGGAAAATTGGAGGAACTGCAGAAGAAGAAAAAAGTTACCGCATAGCTAAAAGAGGTATGCCCCACACAATTGGAGAAAATCTTTGTTTAACCGTTGCCAAAGATATAGTAAACTGTATGCTCGGAGAGAAAGCTGCAAAGACGCTGGAAAAAATACCTCTCTCCGACAATACTGTGGCTCGTCGCATTGCTTCAATATCTGCGGACATCCTCTGCCAGCTAATAAGCAGAATAAAAAACAGCAAACTCTTCTCACTGCATGTGGATGAGTCTACTGACGTAGCAAATCTATCTAATCTTCTGGTCTATGTCAGTTATTTATTTGAGAACACAGTGCATGAAGATATTTTTTTTGCTGTCCCCTTGCCACCTGTTCAAGATATTTTAAATTTGATGGATAGCTTTTTCAGAGTAAACGAAATTGACTGGGCGCACTGCGTTGGAATTTGTACAGACGGGGCGAAATCAATGACGGGGAGGCACAAAGGAGCATGGTGCAACTTTTCGGTTTCCTGGGTACACTGTAGCGTCTAGCGACAAAAAACATGCCAGATGAACTTTTGTCTGTACTTAATGACGTTGTGAAAATAGTCAACTTCATAAAAGCTCGTCCATTAAATTCACATATTTTCCATACAATATGCAACTAAATGGGCAGCGAGCACGAAACTCTTCTGCTGCACACAGAAGTGTGCTGGTTATCGCATGGAAAGGTCTTGAAAGATGACATCTGGCTTCAGAAGCTGGCGTATCTGGCAGACATATTTTCTACTCTTAATGAACTTAATTTAAGTCTGCAGGGCCTTAGTACTACCGTTTTTAACACCCAGGACAAAGTTGAAGCACTTATTAAAAAGCTAGTCTTCTGGGCTAACTGGATAAATAGAAACTCCACTGAGTGATTTCCACTGTTGTCTGAATTTTTGCAATCCCGGGAAGCTGCACTAAGTACTCATGTCAAAGACCTCATAACTGAACATCTCAACCAGCTTAGCTAAAATCTAAGGTCTTACTTCCCCCCTATGGACCAGTCTAAGATATGGATTCAGAATCCTTTTGATGTTACTCCTCCAAGCCCACATCTCTCATTTCAAGAGCAAGAACAATTACTGGAGTAATCATCTGATGGGAGACACAACACACTTTTTAAAAATAAGTCGCACGTGGATTTCTGGGCTTCAGCAGTGGTGGAGGATCCAGGATTGTCAAAGCAGGCACTGAAAGTGGTGATGCCCTTTGCAACCACATACTTATGTGAGGCAGGCTTTTCTGCACTGACATTGTTGGAAACCAAACATTGACAAAGACTAGATGCTGAGTATGATTTGAGAGTAAAACTGTCATCCATTGAACCACATTTTGATGATCTGTGTGCAAAAATGCAGGCTCATCTATCTCACTAAAAAGGTAGGAAGCAATGTGTTTATTAAAAACTGAAATGTTAATATTTTCTAATATACAGAAAATATGTGTATTTTGTTATTGTAGTTGGAAAATGTGGAAGGGGTGCTTGAACAGTGTCAAATATTAGAAAGGGGTGCACACAGCAAAAAGTTTGGGAACCACTGCTGTAGAGAAACTCCTTTAAGGTTGCTAAACACTTCTCCATCTCTCTGTGCAGTTTTCTTTAGATCTACAAACAATTATGTTGTGTAGTGAAGGGGTCTCCATGATTGGATACGAAGTGATTAGGAAGGCCATCATATTACATGGCTTTGGTAAAACTAAATATTAATGTACGAAAAGTGTACAGTAATTTTGTAACATGCATAGTGACCCTCCTATGACCCCTTACTAGAGGACTAGAGATGGTGGATCTATTGTACAGCCCCTGAACATGGTACCTCACCAAAATTGTTGGGTTGGGTTACCCTTCTTTATATTTGAATCTTTCAATTTATCATCTGATTAATTCTCTACATCTCAAAAAATTTTGGTGATGATACCTTTGCAACTTAGCCAAAGGCTCCACTACGTTTTGCAGAAACTCGGAAAAAACGTGTTTGCAGCATCTTTTGTATGCATTTCATTAATTTTGAATGGGCATCTACCAAGTAGACACCAAGTATGAGGTAAGCCATGCTCTAAAACTGCAATGGGATGCATGCACATCATGGATTCATTCAAAATGCATGGGAAGCATACAGAAGACGAGGCCTCTACATTTTCCAAGTTTTCAGCTAAATGTAGTGGAGCCTTAGGCTAACTCCCAAAAAAGAGTTGACGTTTTGCACACATCTATTTTAGGGACACGTTAATAGGGTAGGGATATGGGAATTGAACCTCAGCCTTTTCAGAGGATGTGGGCATGTGACACTTTCTGACGTGTCAAAAGTCTTGTTCTTCTGTTCAGGTTTTTTTTGCATTTCACGTTAACTATTCTACAATAAATGTAATAATAAAGTGCACATTTTCTGATGCTACACAATCTCTGGCAAATATCTAGGTGTTTGTGTCAATCCAGTCATGGGTGAACTTTTCCTTCTATGGCTTGTTTATCAGATCACTAACCCACATGCCATTAAACTAACACAGAAATCTGTTCTATCTATATTTACATATTGTTATTATTTAACTAGCCATGTTTTTTCATCTTTGCCAGTAGATATGTTTTATGCTATATAACATGTACGTTTTTGATTTTATGAACGTTCATCTTTAGAGTGTAGTCCATGTTGTGGTCTGTAGATGCCACTGTTGTAACTGATGTGCAAATAATAGAAGAAACAATGATATATTTTGAGGGAATGTAAATATTTAAAATAAATGAAGATGAATTGTTGAATTAGAAACATCAAATATAAACTGGTGAAAACATTTAAGTTAAAGGGGTAAAAATAGAACTACTTAAAACAGGATTCTTCTATGTAACATAATCTTTTTAACATATAGATGTGCTTAAATCTTTATTAATACCAGCTATATCTTTTTGCATTGACAAGTCCATACTAGAAGAGGAAGATGTAGAAATGTGAGCTTATTACCTCCTATTGCATTGTACAGTGTTTTCAGACTTTCTTACAAGTGATGTGATAACGTCATCATTGTGGCAATAGTCCTTTCCTGCCCATTCAGTAGACTCTAGTAGGTTGGTCACCAACACGCTTTACATAAAATGTCTAGATATATCTAGGTTAATTACAAACAAAACATTGCAACACTTCAAGATTGACTGCACAGAAAAATAGGCCACAAATCTTAGCTCACCGTGCAGCTGAACTCACCTGATGAACTGTGCGTCCCTTGCTGGCCAACCCCTATTATTGGGACAATCTGTTAAATAAAAAAAATTCTTACCTGTAAGGAGATATTTGTGCTTTTTCCCCGTCACTCCTCTTCTCTCTGAAAAGCCGGCCACAGATGTCTCAATCCATGGCCGGCTTGTAATGCTGTGATGAGTCGGCTAAAGAACTGACTGGAATCCTGCGTACTCCACTAACCCAGGGATTGCAGATTGTAGCCAATTAACTTCCTCCCCCTCCAAATTAATTGACCACAACAGGATCGGCCACAAAAAGTACAGACAGGATAGATTGCTATGAAACTGAAAGGTGGGCACCCCTGACTCTACTGAAGAGGTGAGGGCGAGCAGAGCGCGGAGGAGTCCGAGGGCCTGCAAGATGGCGGCGGGCGGCGGCGGCGGCCGGAAGACTGGGCCTCCTTCTCACTGTGGCGCCGGAAGTGACGCGGGCACGATGCATCGAAAACCGGAAGTCCCAGGAAGTGACGGCATCGGAAGGGGATCCGGCCGGGAGCAACCAGGAAGAGCTGCGATCGTGCAGGCGCAGGATCGCGGCGTGACGCAGCGCCAGGCGGAGGGCGCAGCAAGGATGCGGGGTGCAGTGGTCCCGGCCTGTGGAGGTGTGCAGAGGGGCCGACGGGATGCTGTGGCCCCTGAGGACACAGAGTCTGGAGAAGATTCGCCTGCGCCTGGGATGGCCAGCACGGATGGAGAACTGAGCTCATCTGAGGAGGACGTAGGAGTGACTGGGTCGGCACGTGATCTGCGGCTGGAGGGGCGGTCGGCTCCTCGCAGCCTGGTGAGTCCACTGTTTTTACTGAAATTTTTGCTGGTTTGCGGGGTTTGATAGTAGGGGGCAAGGGGTGACGCGGGGACCTAGGTCTAGTAGGGGCAAGCGATGTGTGGTGAGTCGGCCCTCCGCTGGGGGGGGGTCGTGAGTGTGGTAGCGGCATTGGTGCAGTTGTTGTCGGGTAAGGGTCGAGGGCGTCGGCAGGTCCGGTCCCCGGCTGCTGCGTGGGCGTCCAAGGCAAGAGCAGTGCTGCCGGTTGTGGTTGCACCAGTGGTGGCGATCGCGGCTGGTTCCGGTGCGGAGCAGGCTGCTGGGGTGGCAGGGAGTGATGCTGCGGCCGTGGCGCAGGATAAAGATAAGGATAAGGGTGAAGCTGACGGCAAGAGTAAGAGTAATTTGAAGTCAGCATTTGCCCAGCCTGGGGTGGTTACGGACAAACTTCGTAAGGAGGTTGAGCTGGGACGGATGTGTGGCCCGTTTCAAGTGGCGCCATTTTCTGACATGGTGGTGTCCCCTTTGGGAGCTGTTCCTAAGAAGGAGCCCAACAAGTTTTGTCTTATTCATTACCTTTCATTTCCAAAAGGGGGTTCTGTTAATGACGCGTTGCGGGATGAGGATTGTACTGTGTCGTATACTCGTTTTGATCAGGCAGTACAGTGGGTTAGGCGATTGGGTCAAGGGGTGTTGATGGCGAAAGCGGATGTGGAAGCAGCATTTAGGTTATTGCCAGTTCACCCCAGTTGTTTTAGTTTATTAGGTTGCCATTGGTCTGTCGGGTATTGTTGCCTACGTTGGAGCACATGGCGGATAGGTTTGGAGTTCCGTTGGCTGGGGACAAAACGGTGGGGCCTGTGACGGAGATTAGTTTTTTGGGCATTGTGATCGATTCAGTGGCTATGGAGTGTAGACTTCCTGAGGATAAATTGCAGGGGTTGCGAGATGAGATCGGTCAGGTGCGGGAGTTGCGTAAGATTCAGCTATGCAAGTTGCAGTCTTTATTGGGCAAGCTCAATTTTGCGTGTAGGATTGTTCCGATGGGGAGAATTTTTAGTCGGCGGTTGGCAGCGGCCACCGCTGGAGTGGTGGCACCTCGTCATTACATTCGGTTGACTAAGGACTTAAGAGCTGATTTGACAGTGTGGGATTGTTTTTTGAGAGACTACAATGGACGGTCGGTTTGGTTGGATGGTCCAGTGAGCAACTGGGACTTGGATCTGTTTACGGATGCAGCTGGATTGGCCGGTTATGGTGCTTATTTTCAAGGGCAATGGAGCGCTGAGGCTTGGGGGGAGGCCGGGTTTTTGAAGAACCTGGTGCTGTTAGAGTTGTTCCCGGTGGTAGTGGCGTTTGAGCTATGGGGGTCGGCCTTGAGTAACAAGAGGGTGCACCTTCATTGTGACAACTTGGGTGTGGTGCAGGCCATTAACAACGTGTCTGCGTCATCTCCACCGGTGATTTGGTTGCTGAGATGGTTGGTGTTGAGATCTTTACGTCTGAATGCTTTTCTGTATGCTGTGCGGATGATGTGTGGCAGGTTGCCCTGGAACGGTAGGCGAGCTGATCAGGAGGTCGGTGAGTGACGCTACTTGGGTGGCTTATCAGAAGGTTTGCTGTTGATTTTTATTTGTGATAGCTATGCGCGTGGTTTGTCTGCGGCGAACATCACCAAGAAGATGGCAGGCATGGCGTTCTTGTGTAAATTGTTGGGTAGGACTGATGTTACCAAAGTTTTTACGGTGCGGCAGGCACTGAAAGGTTACCGGAAGGGTACTGTTGTCTCGGATAAGCGCAGGCCTGTGTCATTTGCATTACTCGGTCGTTTGTTGGGGGTGTTGGGCGAGGTTTGTTTCGATGGATACGAGCTGCGGTTATTTACGGCGGCTTTTACTTTGGCGTTCTTTGGAGCAATGAGGATTGGGGAATTGGCCAGCCCTGCCAGGAACAGGTGGGGGGGGGGGCTGTTCGTTCAGGATGTAGTTGTCGGCGCGGGCAGGCTTCAGATTTGGATCGCCAGGTCAAAAACTGATCAGGTGGGAAAAGGGGCGTGCTTGACGGTGCGGGCATTGCCGGGTTCGCGGTTGTGCCCAGTGGCCGCTTGGTAAGGTGGATTGGTGTACCAGGAATGATGTGGAGCAGGGTGGTGCCGGAGGTACATATGTATGCGCGCCTGGATCGCCCTCCTGACGTGTTACTGTTGCATGTGGGGGGTAATGACCTGGGTATTAGAGGTAGTAGGGAAATTGTCCGAGATATCAAGTTGGACATGTTACATTTGATGGTCACTTTCCCTGGCCTGGTTATCATTTGGTCAGACATGGTGGCACGTTTGACATGGAGTTTGGCCCGGTCGGTTGCTGCGGTGAACAGAACTCGGCTCCGGATTAATCAGGATGTTTCCCGTTTTGTAGCTCGTAATGGGGGAATTGTGGCTCGTCACAGGGAATTGGAGGTAGATACGGCCATGTATTTGCGCCTAGATGGAGTGCATCTCAACGCTGTGGGGATTGATATGTGGTGCCTGGGGCTCCAGGACGGGATACAGCGTGCGGTGCGGGTGTGGAAGAGCGCACATTGATAAGGTTTCATGATTGTGGCGCTGTGGCGGGTTTCGGGTCTTTTCAAGGTAGACAGTTCAAAGACAAGGTTGGTGGGGAATCATCTGATAGTGTATCCCCCCTGGGTGTAGGTCAGAAGGAGCTGACCAAGTCTGGTAAGCGGTCTCAGTGGGCTTGCGGGCAGCCTTAGTTGTCCTCCAGTCGGCGGCGGCTGAGGGCCTATACAAACTTTGGCGGCAGGCACTGGTGACCTGTGATTCATTGGGTTTTGCTAGATCGTGATAGGATCCTTAAAATGCTCGGAACCAGAGTTAAAGAGAATATCAGATGTGATATGGTTTTGTTATGTTATAATAAAAGGCGTTTTTGGCCAGTTAAATCCACTTCCGGTCTTCTGGTGTATTTATTTATTAGTAAATAAGTATAATGTATAAATATGCGCTAATAAGATTGTCAGACAGGGGTGAAGGGGCCCTAGGGCCTATTCTAGTCAGGTGTAGTCATGGCCTTGATAAATGTATGCCATTTCTAAGATTAGTTTGTCCTTAAAAGAAAAGTTTATAAAGGGAGGTGGGAGCCCTTGCCCATCTACGTTCTGAACCTGCTGATACTTTGACAACAAAGACAGACAACACTTATTACCAATTTTTCTTTTATCGAATGTGTATAGACAGTGCCCAATATAATGTCCAGATGCTTTAAGTTTTATAAGAAAAAAATTATGTTAGATCTAATGATATGAAGCTTGGTATCAACACACAACAATATTTGCTCTTTGACTCTTTCATCCTTTCAGAATGAAAAATACTGTGTATAGTATGGATGAAAGCACACATCTATTAAATTGAACCCTAACATAAATAAATTAAAGACCTATAAAGTCAGCAATACGTGCTTATAGCAATACCTGTACACTTCATATTATACACCATATCCTACATGGATATAATTTAAAGCTCAGAATGGTTGTATGACAATACAGGGATCAATTTTGTGTGGGCTCCATGCTATTTATACAGTCAATTCCCCAGGGAACTGGAATTCAGATAAAGGTTTTTCCAATCCAGTATAATTCCCAACACACATTCTGAGCATGTTCATGATCTAAACCGAAAATCGACAAAATCCTTGTACTATTTAACCATTTTATATGAAAATTATAAATTCAGATGATTTAATTAAGAAAATGACCGTATACTGGACCAAATTTTATTTTGCACATCCCCTCTATTTATTACAGCATTTTATGTACAGTTTCAAAATCCCACCATTAATAAAAGTATTTTTCCCCCCTATGTGAAAGTTTAAACACAATTCACACAACTTATGTTTTTAAATGGACATTTACTTCCCTGTACTATCATACCTGTCAACTATGCTGTTTTGGTCGGGAAAGTCACGTTTCTTTATGTGGCTTTCCCGCTCACATCCCAATTTTTAGAAAATCCAGGATTTTTTAAATCAGGGACGTTTTGATGGGAGGGGGCGTTAACTCCATGTAAGTTCCCACCCTGCTTGTGTTGATAATGTGCGGGGTGGGACATTAGCAGGGAGAGTAATGTCCTCTCCCTCCTGAATCAACCTTCAATTAAATCCATTACCGGAAGTGACAACTGTGGCATCATATCCTGCATTTGGAACACGGAAGAGCCACATCCCAGATACCGGAAGTGACATCATTTCCTGTATTTTTTCCCTTATTCTTGCACATTAACCTTGACAGGTATTGTAATATTCGTTATATAATTACATAATTATTACTCAGTTCATGTGGACTGTTTCAGACATTTCCTAATCATTTACCAATTTTTGAGTGCTTTGTCTCTTTTTAATTATCATTTCACTGAAGTGACACCAACATTTTCTGCCTGTGCCCTATCTATGTATACATTGCTAAAGGACTTGCAGCAAGAGGACTGCCATCTACCTAAATTACCGCCACTGACCTCTCCCATTCATGAACGGCACAATCTGGGGCTTACACAGAGCTCTGCCTGCAGCCCTGTGTTGTGCCTGTCTGTGCTGGCATAAAATAAAATGCAGACAATTCAGGATGCTGCACACATGTACTGGGGAATCTTCTTACTGATGCACTTTATGCCATAGCCTAGGGGAATGGTGAGGTTGGGTAAAATGTGGCTGGACAGCTGGAAAGACTACAATCATAGCATGCCTAGGGTCAGCCTTTATTAGTGTAATGGCAGTGAATGGCTAAAAGAAAGAAAATTGGCTAAAAAGACCTACCCATGGTATAGAGTACTCTGTACTCTGCTGCGATAATATTTTCAAGATCAGCAATTTTACAATACGTTTTTCTTTACATATCTTTGCTCAACCAATTCACCCCATTAAGCTCTTTACATAGTCCAGGGGGTGCAAAGTGTTTTGGCTGGTGTTTGGGCTTAGAAATGCTTTATTTAGGTAAACACTGTATGCAGACAAGCAAATCAATAATATGAGAAATAATAATGTACTCAACCGGATAGGGAAAGAGAAGTAGGACATCCATATTCTTCTTCCCAGATTCCTCGCATTTAAACACTTAACAAATGTATCCTTTGATGAACTACTGGATTGACATGGCTAATTTGAAGGCTCTAAGTGGACGGAAAAATGGAAAGTAATACAACAATTATGTTTACTAGCAGATTTGTAGTCTAGGTAAAACAGAACACATAGAATTACAAATAGGAACATACTTATCCCTTAGAGACTGCACACATCAGATGCAATTAACCTTAGGAAAGCACTTTGGCAGACAATATTTCTGACAGTGACAGTGTTGTGCTGACCTTTGCCTTCCAAATAATCTACCAGTAAACAAAATTTACATGTAACAATTAGTATTATTATTGAGAATATAATTTAGAGTTTTAACAGCAGAAATAAATTACTAAAGACCTATTTGCAGGCAGACGTCCAGTCAGAGCAGGTATAAACAAATCAAATTGTTTACTGTATCATTATAGAGTAGTGTTGTCCAGCTCCACTTCTTGAGGGCAAAGATCGGCACACAGCTTTGATTTCTCTGACAGCACTTAATGAAGAATGGCTTACAGTTGGTAATCATGCCAATGTTTTATTGCTCACAAAATATAAAACTGTTTTAATTAATCATTTTAAATTTAACTCTGAACCTGTTATTAAGAACAGAAATCGTTTGATGTGTAAATTGTTCCAAAAATAAAGTTACCGAAGAGTGTAATTAAATGCTAAACCTAAATCCCCCCCCCCCCCAAGAAACTTTTAAATAACATTTTTACTTACCTCTAAACTGTCCTTATTGCTCAAAGTTGCTCAGAAACCTAAAAAAATATACTTACCCACCCTGCTATTGTCCGTGGAAGTCAACAAATTTACTTCTTCCATGAGTTTATGATGCAGTATGCCAGATACAATATGTTTCAATGAACAAAACTAAAAGCAATAAAAACATAAATAGGCGTGAAGAGCAGCAGTTTAAGAATGTCCCAGTTGACACATCGTTGTTGTCTTGGCGTTCGTTAGAGGAGACATGAGAAAGGAGGAGTAACTGGGGATTAGTGATGGCCGAACTTTGGGGCTTGTCCAACACCCGTAGTGCTCTTCAGCTAGAATAAGTGTGAACATGCATGTTCGCGGCCGAACTGTCTGCCTTGCGGACAGATCGGCCATCACTACGGGGGATATACAAAAATACCTCATTACAGGTAAGGATTTTTGCCCCAATAATAGGAGGTTGAACAGCAAGGGACAAAAGTTTATCTGGTGTGATTTAAGTCTATCCGATGAGTGTAGGTGTGTATGTGTAATGCTTTGCCTCCACTAGCGCTCGAGTAAATGCGTTGATATTTACACAGGAGTTCTATTAAGATGCATTAGGGATGCGTTTTTGATGTAGCATGTCAAATTTGGGGATTTAAAAGCAGTGGAGACAAAGCCTAAATATGTGTTTATGTCTGTGTATATCCTCATGTATCTGTGTGTGTCTGAATCAAATAACGATTTGCAACATGTGTTTATAAGCATTGGTACACTTACATATGGCTAAACACAATACAAAAATAGATATTTTACGCCACGTAAGCAGGCTCAGAAATTCATGTCCATGGTTTCACATTTGATTGACAGTACCATGTGTAGACATGTCTCTGTTATGAGTAGAACCTTCCCATAACATATTATATACATCTCAGGATCTGACATCTGATTTTTTTTATGTTTACAGAACATTTTTTAGTAACTGCAAATAAGAAAGGCAAAAAAGATGGGTTCGAAAATTCTGGTTTATCAAAGTAAAAAATATACCCTCCCAAACATCTAAGAAATCAGATACCTTGTTCAAAAAATCAAGCATGTGTGTCACCCTAAGCTGGACAAATAAGATATAAAGTATGTTAGGCTAGATTTACAGGGATATTTGTAGGGCATTTGAAAAAATCATTAAGCCCTATCAGGTCCTTAATCAAACAATATTTAAAGGTGATTTTAGGCTTTGTGGTTACATAGCGTATCCACAATCCAATATTCTCATAGACCTGGTATTAACTGAAAGTGGAAGGCAATGCTCATTTGTAGGCTTTCGCTTACCAGGCTTTGCCATGCTCTATGCCTAATTAGGGTCTGCTATGCCTAGAGGGAGGTTCATGCTTATTCGTTAGCATCCCTTTACAGGCCTGCCAAACCAAAAGGGTCTGGTTGTGAAATTAAGGGGATCTCATCTCGTTTCCACACACAACTACAGCTTTGAGAGCAGATTTATGTCAAAATATATTTTTTGCAGAAAAGGATTTGAGCATTCAAAATCCAAACACCTTATAGGGGGGTGTCTGAACTCTGTTAAATGCGGCATGGTAGACATGTCTATGTGAACCTAACCTAAGGGAGTCACTAAGGTCTACTCATTGGCATTTAGAAGGCCAAAAAATAGAAGCCTGTGTTTTATTATTCATATTAGTAAGATACAGGGAGTGCAGAATTATTAGGCAAGTGGTATTTTTGAGGAATAATTTTATTTTTGAAACCATTTCTCAATGAACCCAAAAAACTCATAATATCAAAGCTGAATATTTTGGAAGTGTTTTGTTTGTTTTTAGTTTTAGCTATTTTGGGGATATCGTGTGTCAGGTGACTATCTGCATATTATTAGGCACTTAACAAAAAACGAATTATAACCCATTCAATATTATTTTTTTTACCAGTGAAACCAATATACTCTCAACATCACAAACTTCTGACATCAACAAAACAAAACAAACCCTCAATATAGCCACCTTCTTTGCAAGGACACTCAAACCTGCATCCATGGATTCTGTCGTTTTTTCTGTTCAACCATCACATTGCATGCAGCGCAACCACGCCTCCCAGACACTGTTCAGAAGGTTACTGTTTTCCCTCCTTGTAATCACACATTTGATGATGGACACAGTTCTCAATGGGGTTCAGATCAGTGAAAGAGGCATGTCATTATTTTTCTCTTTTATACCCTTTCTTGCCAGCCACCTGTGGAGTACTTGGACCGTGTGTGACATTGTCCTCATGAAAATCATGTTTTTCTTGAAGGATCAGACTTGTCCTGTACCACTGCTTTAAGGTTTTCCCAGAAACTGGCAGTGACGGGAGTTGAGCTGACTCCATCCTCAACCCGAAAATGCCCCACAAGCTCATCTTTGATGATACCAGCCCAAACCATACTCACCTCCACCTGTCTGGCGTCTGAGTCGGACTGGACTCTCTGCCCTTTAGCCATGTGCCCATCCATCTGGCCCATCAACTCACTCTCATTTCATCAGTTTCCTAAAACCTTAGAAAAATCAGTCTTGAGATATTTCTTGGCCGCTTCTGACGTTTCAGCTGTGTGTTTGTTCAGTGGTGGTGGTCTTTCATCAGTCCCCTTTGTCCTTGGCCATGTCTCTGAGTATTGCACACCTTGTGCTTTTGGGCACTCCAGTGATGTTGCAGCTCTGAAATATGCCAACTGGTGGCAATGGCATCTTGGCAGCTGCACGCTTGACTTTTCCTCAGTTCATGGGCAGTTATTTTGCGCCTTTGTTGTTCACACCGCTTCTTGCGACCTGCGACTATTTGAATGAACCTTGATTGCTCGATGATCACGCTTCAGAAGCTTTGCATTTTAAGGTGCTGCATCCCTCTGCAAGATATCTCACTATTTTCTAAGCCTGTCAAGTCCTTCTTTTGACCCTTTTGCCAAGGAAGGAAGTTTGCCTAATAATTATGCACACCTATATAGGGTGTTGATGTCATTAGACCACACCCCTCTCATTACATAGATCACATCACCTAATATGCTTAATGTAGTATCTTACGAGCCTATACAGCTTGGAGTAAGACAACATGCATCAAGAGGATGATGTGGTCAAAATACTCATTTGCCTAATAATCCTGCACTCCCTGTACATGTGTTATTATGAAAAATAGGAGGATTTTTTTTACTAGAATCCTTACTCAAAGTTTTAATACATATTAGTATACAATTCTATGCAATAGGTAAGATCTAAAAAAGCTAACTGCTCAGTATTGTCCCACACAGAAAAACCACTATGCAATCTATAACTGGTCTTTTTCTGGGTTGATGTCTAAGGTCATTCACCCAACCCACCATGCTTTTAGGGACATATACCATAGTTTGAAAATGCACCAAATGTAGCACAATGGCACCATTATCTGAAATATTTACAACACATTGAGCACTGGAGGAAAGAGAGAATTTGTGATGTTATGCAACCAAACCCAATAGCACATAGGAGGGATGTATGTACAATGAGCTGCTACAAAGGAGAAAAGGAAGGAGACAAGGTAGTAACCTAAAATTAAAAAGAATTAAATTTAATAGGCTCAAAGTAATCAAGAATAGAGGTGATACATCTAAAATTCTTTACATTGTATTTAACCTTTAACCAGCATATACAACATATTCAAAATGTGTATTTCTTTGTCGTAATTTATCACCATATCAGGGAAGCTTTTACATGCCGCTTAAGGATGCTACTTGCTTGAAGTGAATGGCTGTCTCAATCAATCAATGGATTCATAGCAGAATTGATGGATTTATACCCCTGAATTGCTACCCTAATCAGGTGCATTGTAATGTTGTATACTGACTTGATTTTTATAAATAAATCCATTTTGGACCCACAGATATAAAATATTCTGATGTTGGTCTTAAAATTTAAAATATCAGCAGTGATCTTCCAGCTAGCAGCATCCAGAAATGCATATAGAACCTCTTTAACATAATTGTAATGTTTACAAACCTGTTATGACAAAGAAATATGTATACAGCTAAGGTGCTGTGCTGTAGTGATGAGCGCCATAGGCAATATTCAAATTTGCGATATTTTGTGAATAATTCTGCGTGTATTCCATTCAAATTTTCGATTAAATTTCGATTCAAAAACATTCCCATTGCAATTGCCTCCAAAATGAATGGTGACATGCTATATTTATTTTCGCATAGCAATGTTCGTAAAGATTCCCCATGCATAATATCGTGAATATTCGAGATTGGGAAATTCCGCCGCCATATTCACGAAAATTACGAAATCTCCCATAGCCGATATTCATCGAATATATTCGCAATTTCAATATTCAAGCTCAGCACTACTGTGCAGTTGCTGAATTCATTATGTTTTTACGTGTGTCACTTTAGTTTACTTGCATGTATGTTTGTATCTTATTTGTTCATATTGGTTCTTTGATTTAACTTCGAGCTACACCAAGCTTCTAATTGGACTTATTAATGAGAGATTATGAAAGCTACTGTTGCTGAACTTCTTATAAAGAATACTGACTGTATATGACAAAAAGCTAACTACTGTATACACTGAGTATCAGCTGAGGTACCTAATTTTGACTCTCAATTAACCTAAAAGAGATGCCGCATCCCAACTTGAATCAAAGCAAAAATCATTTTTTTACATTCCACCGTGTCCTGGTGGTGTAGGCTGCTTGGGGATTTTTAGGCATTAAAAAATAGAGCCAAAAGGAATATTCATATAAACAGTTTGATGCAAGCTGCTGAATTCACTTGTAGATGTCATTGACACGAAAAGCTTGAGGAGAGATATGTTCAGAGATTCACTGGATACCTTTGTGTTGGTCAATGTTTGGGTGTACTTTTGGTGCTTAAAGCGGACCTACCACCTATGTCTATATGTATGTTTTTTTATTTTGAGTGTAAAACTGCTTTAAGATTGTTCAAATCACATGTCTACATATTTAATATCCCCCAACTCACTATGCACTAGGGGTCACACACATATGCACACCTAAATTTATGGGGGTACATGGGCAGATATTCTAATAATAACATGTAAGGCACTATGGGCCACACGGTGATTACAGGGATCACTTCACACATTTAAAGATTCCCAGTCAATCTGTTACTGATTTATCACATGATAATTAGGGTCACCATGGGGATCACTCTGTTACTAATTTATCACATGATAATTAGGGTCACCACCACCACAGGGATCACAGGAGTCACCTCACACACTCACACAAGGACAGTTTTTTTAACACTGGTAGATCACATTACAAGATTGGCATAGGGTACATATACACTAACATATCACCTCATGATTTTTTAGATATTCACAGTCACACAGACACAGGCATATCACATGACACTTAGTATTACCACAGGGCTCACAGGGGTCACCTCACACACTCACTATTACACTAAAATGATGAGATCACACTTAAGCAATGGCATACACACACAGACACATTTAATTACAACTTTTAGGCACTACAGTAGTTGTCAACACACTTTAAATTAACACCAACACACATTAACTCGTAGTCACATTCCAAGTAGTCACAGTTACACAGTTACATAGTGGGGTATGTCACATCACATATTCATCATGATACACACACATGCAGGTAATTACACACAAGCATATACACTCACAGGGATGGTTTTTTTCTGGACACATACACAGGTATGCAATTACACACTTCACACAATTATATACACTCACAGGGGTGTTTCTTGGCTTTTTGTCTTCTACACCTCCCCCATTCCATTTCCCATTTTTCCCTTTCCTATTCTCATAAACGTCATTTTGGGGAATCACGTTTCTTCCCTAACCTGAATATTCTGGTTTACTCACTATAAACACAGATCCCTAAAGTTAGCCATACACAGGTCGATTTTGCAGTTGATTTCTGCTCGATCGATTGCTGAGTGCGCTCACGACTCTCCCGAGTGCACCAATTGTAATAGGAAAAGGCTCCCCTCCAGCAGTCTTTCCAGGGAATTTTGTTCCAGCAGTACCATGGAGCATCCAAGTTATCCTTAGAACAATTAAGAAAGGTGGCAATTCATCGCAGCAAAGTCAAATAGTGTGTTGTCCCTTGTAGAAAACATTAAAGGTGCCAACAACCCAACTTCATTTCAACGAAATATCTCTATCTAGAAGTTTCCCTACTCCACTAGGGAATGGGACAAGGGGACTTTAATGGCACAAATTGTCATCAAATGATTTTTTTACATATTCAGTTTTATTTAAACAATAGTTGTGTTGTGTTGTCTTAGGATTGGCCAGGTTTCAACATATGAGTTCCAACCTTGTTTGGATCAGTGCCTGTGATTAGTGATGAGTAGTAGAGATTAGCGAGAACTAGGCAATATTCGAATTCGCCTCATTTCAAGAATACCCACAATTATATTCGATTCGATATTCGTAATTTCAAAATATCCGCGTTTGTGGACATGGATCGGGGTCCAAAAACACTTCACATAAAAATTGCTGTTACAAACACATAATCCTTTACATAAGCAATTGCTTTATACTATTGCTGGGCATTATCTCGACGCGTTTTGCCGTATTGGCTTCCTCAGGAGATCCAGCCCTTGATAATCTCTGAATCTATTGGAAATATCACTATTCACAATGAAGTTAAGATATTCATACATATGTATACATATATATTCACATACTCATGTAGGTAATTTGAGTTCTCACTCAAATATGGAGAACCTGATGCAGACCACCGTGGGGACGATCTCCCCAGCCACCAACAGGAGTGGTAAGAACAATGAGGAACAACTTCCAAGCCAATGGAATCCCAGGACACCTCCCCACCAGCTCCAACAGCATGGTCACTGGCAATTAAAAATGGCAACTGGGGTTAAACCTAATCAAACAAAAACCACCTTCACTAAAAAGCATATCCTCTTATCTAGACCACTGAACCCAGATGAAAGTGTGTGTGAATTACTAAAATAATAGGTAATAAACATGTGAAGTGTGTACTGTTATTATTATTATTATTATCATTTATTTATATAGCGCCAACATATTAGGCAGCGCTGTACAATACATTAGAGTGGAGATACAACACACAGGTACAGGTAATGACACAGGAGGAATAGAGGACCCTGCCCGGTTGGGCTTACAATCTAATAGGTTGGGGAACAAGGTATACAATAGGTGGGGAGATGGGACTGGCATGGTGGGATGTTAGGAATGAGAAGATGGATAGGCGAGACTAAAGAGGTGGGTTTTTAGGACGTTTTTAAAAGTGCCAAAAGTAGGAGCAAGTCTAATGGGACGAGGGAGAGCGTTCCAGAGAGTATGCAAATTAAGCCTGATCAAATGAAACTATGTGTCTGAAAACCTAAAATGGACTACTGGCCCTGTGCATGTGTGTGTGTGTATGACCATATAATGAAATCCAAAGGGGGAGTAAATATTTGCAAAATGTCGAAATGGCGATATTTGACCTAAATATTTTAAAATCTAATATTCAAGCTCAACACTAATGAGCAGCATAGGCAATATTAGTATTCACAAGATATCAAAAATGTTTTGCCTAATATTCTCAATAAATAAGTAAATTAAAGAATTTTGTTATTACCTTCATTACGCAAATCGGCACTTGCACATTGCGAAGATATAGCACTATACTCGAGAGTTCTGATATTTGCAATAAAAATTGCGCTTAGAATATTTGCAATCAACACTACCTGTTATAGTGTAATTTTGTCTGTATTGCTCTGGGTGCAATCATCTGTGGATTGACTGCTCACATTTGACCCTTGACCTCCCTTGCCGTCTGTCTGCACTGTTTTTCTCTTTTTTTCACTCAGAATGACTTGGGCAGAGATGAGCTGTGAAAGAAGCACAGTTAATAAATATGCCTAACTTCCTTGAACAATAAATTATTCTCCCCTTCACTAAATTTCCCAAACCCGCTAAACCCCCAATTAAAGCGAAGACATCAATATCCGATTTTAATTGTGGTTAAATTCTGGCCACAGGGAGGGTTGGAGTCTTCGTCCGGCAGGGAAAAGAGACTGATCCCCTTCCACCGATGGGTTTTATTCCCATGCGGCTCTGTCCCTGATGTGGCGACGTTACTTCTCCATCTCGCCCCAGTCAGGCACCACTGGCTGAGGGTGGGAATGACCTGGGCAGGGATGAGCTGTGGAGGAAGCACAGTTAACATATATGCATTGAACCATAAACGACCCCCCCCCCCACTAAATTTCCCAAACCCCAATAGAAATGAAGACACCAATATCTGACGTAAATTGTGGTTACATTCTGGCCACAGCTTTATTAAACTTCTGAGCTTTGTGCATGTGGTGCGCTTTTTTAAAAAGTGTGCCACAGGCGATTACATATTATGTTGCTGCCATATTTTGCTCTTTTGGAGATCCCAAGCATGATTCCGGCATCATTGTGGTCAGAGCTAGGTGTGAGCAGACTTAAGCTGCAGCTCACATATAGATCTGCAAAAGGGTGATCCGTCCATGGAAGGATCGTCCCTCTGAAGGGCTGTGTATGTGAGCAGCAGCTTCTGTCCGCTCTTACACAGCTATGCAGAGTGGGAGAAGGAGGTAGGGAAAGCCACTGACAGCTTCCCCGCCTCAAGTAACTCCAGGTTGACTGTGGAGCTTTGATGGGGAGAAATGCAGTTCCCTGCTATTTTTACCGGGATGGGATGCTTCCTATACAGCAGAGCTGTATAGCTGACAATCTTTACATGCTGACCATCTGCTGCAAAATGGCTTTAATGGCATCACAAGTTTGCCCAGGGTCTTGTCTGAGCAGAGCATGCTCCTTTGCCAAAACCCCTTTTCCTCTTCTTACAGGTGCCATGCCTAAAAGGGGCCCATTGCTTTCTTTTGTTAAACCAAACCTAAACTGCATCTGGTAATGGAAATAAAAAAGGACCATATGTTTTTTTGTTTGTTTGTTTTTTATAAAAAATAAACATTAGTAAACAAAGAAAAGCAAATAAAGGGCTCACTCCCTCCTTTCCATGCATGACTAGTCAAAAAACATGACAGGTGCTCTGTACTGTATGAATTAGGGTACTTCACCTATTATTAGATGGTTTATTATGATAACCCATTATATATTTTCTGTATAAAAACAGATTCACACAAGTGTGCTACAAAGTACAATACACTGCACAATGCACTGTGAATGCCTTTGATGTGATGCATGGAAGTAAATAGATCCTGTTTTGTCTCTTCAAAAATGGCAATAGTGTTTTGATTAAAGAAATCAATCAACTATAAAAATCCCTATTTGGTGGATATAAATGAATAAACACGATTTGTAGTTAGAACGTTTTGGAGTTCTGGCATATTCTACATGAGCTTTCCACATTACTGTTGTGTAATGTCATTTCACTCTATCGGCAACAAATCTGCTCATATATATATATTATAACCATGATTTAATTAATCTGAGATATCCATATATTATATAAAAAACATTATTATCGTTATTAAAAAACACATACACCTTTATGAATGTTTGCTTGTTTATTACACTTTCAAAATGCTAAAAGGTAAATTTTATGCTTCCGCTGTTTGTTTTTTCTTCAGTATACAGAGGCAAACAGAAACCAGAAACCACATTTGATAGACGTCTTTATAAATTGTTTTATTCAAGTTATCTGTCACATTGATGAAATAATCAAGGGCCATCTTGAAACATGGTTTATATTCAAATAATCAATTCAGTCAGTCAGTGCTGAGTTGTTAGGTTATTGGCTTTTCTTGTTTTTATTTTATTTAATCAAATACAATTTACTTCTCAGCATTATTTCTTAGTGGCAAATCCACACATCATGTAAATGTCACTCTACCCAGAGATACTCTAGCCAAAGATACAATCTGTAATTATTTATTTGGCAGGCAGGGGCATAAAACATTTCAATGATTATCACAAAACAAAATAAATTATAGTTCTTGGGTTTATAGTATTTAAAGGGGCCTGTTCTACAGTGCAAATGTAGCCCATTTATTCTATTATAACAGCCAATTAATCCCCGCCCCAACCAACTCAACAAATGTTTGAAGAACACTGTTAACCTCCCTGATCCCAGAAATCCAGATTTCTGTACCAAAAGTGATACAGTGTTTTGCATGGAATTTTTTTTAATGCTGTAGACTCATTGTTGGTCTTACGTCTGGCCTCCAAAAATGACTCCATATCGCTCTTGGTGTCCGACAAGTGTAGAGAGTAGACGTCTTGCAGAGCTTGAAGCCATGGCAGCAGCAGAGTATTCGGTATCCAGGCAGAAATGTCAGGGCAGGGGGCAGGCGTAATCATAGTAGTTATTCAGACAGATATTAATGCAGGCGGCACGTGTAATCTTAGTCGTTATTCAGGCAGAGGTCAGGCAATAAGCACAATTAGCATAGGCAATAAGCACAATTAGCATAGGCAATAAGCACAATGTCACTCAGAAGCAATCCAGAAAAAAACTGTTACATTTTAAATCTGTAAGGGCTTGTTTCCACTACAGTGGTTGGATGTGGATGGATGCAGTTTTATCCGCACGACAGCATCCCATGCAAATGTTGTGCCTGGCCCTCGTCCTTGCGCGACCGCGCCCATAGGAAATGAATGGACGCAGTCAATGGACGCGTTTGGACACGGATTTCAGCAAGCGGATGTGGATAAAAATGCAGTAGGGTGGCGTTCAGAACTGCGTCCGAGCACAACCGCACAAGTGGACACTGGCCTTTGTATTGTCTATGGTTGCAGTAGTGGAAACAAGCCCTAACTTTGGATTTCTTTTCTTTTGTTTTCTATTTGTTTGAATTGATTTGTATAGATGAAAAACTGTATCCGATCCAATTCAAGACAAAAGAAAACAAATGGACACAAATAAAAACAAATTGAAAGAAAAAAAAATGTCATGTACCTTTAAAACATTTTAACTCCCGCCCGCTTCAGTGACGTCATCGCCGGACCAGGAAGAAGCCATGCAGGAGAAGATCAGAGGCACTGGGGACCACGCTGGATCTGGCTGCAGATCACTCCCACTGCACATTTCTGCTAGCCGGAATTTTTTTTTTAATCTTTAAAATGTTTTTATTTTGTTTTAATCTCCCGGTGACGTCATCACGCCGACGTGGAAGTAGCCGGCAGGGGAGAGAGACCGGACCCCATGGGGGACATCGCAGGATGCAGCAGCAGGCTGAAGATCGCTCCTGATGTGCACCTCTGCTCGCCCGAAGCCAGTGACGCTATTTGCTATTTGGCTTCGGGCATAGTGCTAGGGTGGTTAATTACCAACAGCAAAGGAGATACACTGTTTTGTGTGGTTTTTAGTGAAACCATGGGACAACTTAATGAAGCTGTATTCAGTGCTTTCAGAAAGTATTCCAGCATTTTCCACATTTTATGTTACAGCCTAATCCAAAATGGATTAAATTATTTTTTTTCCTTCTACACACAACACCCCATAATTATAACGTGTAAATATTACTTGAGATTTTTTAAAATAAGAAAGAAATACGAAAATTGAGAAAATTGTCATCAAACGCAAAATTTAATTCAGGTACATCCTGTTTCCCCTGACCATACTTGATATGTTTCTGCAACTTAATTGGAGTCCATATGTGGTAAATATGGTTGATTAGACACGATATGGAAAGGCACACACCTGTCTATATTTGGTCCCACAGTTGACAGTTCATGCCAGACTACACACAAAGTCCAAGGATTAGTCTGTAGACCTCTGAGACGGGATTGTTTTGAAGCAGAAAATCTGGGAAAGGTTACAGAAATATTTCTACTGCTGTAAAGGTCCCAATGAGCACAGTGGCCTTTATCATCTGTAAGTGTAAGAAGTTTAAAACCACCAGGACTCTTCCTAGAGCTGGCTGACAGAAGTCACTCCTTAGTGAAAGGCACATGGCAGCCCGCCAGGAGTTTGCCAAAAGGCAACTGAAGGACTCTCTGACCATGAGAAACAAAATTCTCTGATCTCATGAGATATAGACTTAACTCTTTAGTGTGAATGTCAGACATCACATTTGCCAGACTGCAGCAATGTACAGATATATCCTGAATGAAAACCTGCTCAGACTGGGATGACTTCAAGCTTCGGGACAACTATGTGAATGTACTTGTGTGGCCCAACCAGTGCCCAGACTTGAACTGAATATTTCTGAAGAGATCTGAAAATGGCTGTGCAGCAATGCTTCAAATTAATTTAAACCTGATTGAGTTTGAGAGGTGCTGCAAAGAGGAATGGGCAAAACTTGCCAAGGATAGGTGTGCCAAGCTTGTGGCATCATATTTAAAAGGACCTAAGGCTGAAATTGCTGCCAAAGGTGCATCCAGAAGTATTGAACAAAGGCTTTGAATACTTATGTACATTTGATTGCTCTGCTTTTTATGTTAAATACATTTGCACAAGTAGACTTAGTAGACTTTTTTCATGTTGTCATGATGTGGTGTTGTGTGTACAAGTCTGAGGGAAGAATTAATTTAATCAATTTTGGAATTCGGCTGTAACATAACAAAATATGGAAAAAGTGATGCAGCACTCTTAAAATTGCAAAGCTTCTGAAGCGTGATCATCGAACAATTCAAGCGTTTCATCAAATAGTCAACAGGGTCGCAAGAACGCGTGTGGAACAACAAAGGCGCAACAAATAACTGCCCCTACTGGAAAATGAGAGAAAGGTCAAGCGTGTCAGCTGCCAAGATGCAACGCTTTGCCGACCAGGTTTTGGCCCATATTCAGGAGCTGCACACATCGACTGGAGGGGTCCCAAAAGCACAAGGTGTGCCACGATACTCAGAGACATGGCCAAGTGTATAGAAAGGACCGAAGAAGACGATCTCACCACACTGTCAACAAGTACCACAACAGCTGAAACGTCAAGTACTGTGGCCAAGACAATATCTCAAGACTGATGTTTTCTAAGGTTTAAGGACTGAGGAACTGAAATGAGAGCATGAGTCTTGATGGGACCAGGATGGCATGGGCAACGTGGGCTCGGATTGGTAAATGGGCCAGAGAGCGTCAGCCTCCGACCTCAGTACGCCAGCAAGGCGGAGGTGGGAGAACCGCGGGTCCATCAGCAAACTGTGATGCTTGGTACAAGGAGGGAAAACAGTACACCTCTCTGCTACACAGTGTCTGGTTGAGGACTGTGGGGTCGCTAGCTAGACCACGGAGCCCCGACCCCAACTTTGGCAGTGGCAGAGACGTGAACAGATCAAAACACTGACAGAATCCATGGTATGGCAGAGCTTTGAGTGCCCTGCAAAGAGGAGGGACGCGGATATATGGTCACTGATTTGTTTTGTTTTGTTTTTGAATGCATCAGAATGGTATATTGTGTGAATGTTGAGCTATGTGATATATGGCCGTTTCAACGGGTAAAACTAAAGTCAATTGAACAATGACGGTAATAAGGCGTCGAGACCCCACAGTTGGTCTACCGGACTCCTTTTGGAGAAGTTAAGTTGCCTCAAAATTATGCACAGTAATAGGCACCTGACCCACACAGATATCCCCCTAAAATGAGCTAAAACTAAAACAAACTAAAAACGAACTCCAAAAAATATTCAGCTTTGATATTAATGAGTGTTTTTTGGGTTACATGAGAACATGGGTTGTGTGTTCAATAGAGAAAATATTCCTCAAAAAATACCACTTGCCTAAGATAATTCTGGCAACTCCCTGTATAAATGTACAGTTTCTTACTTCAGAACTGAGAAAAAAAAAACACATAACAACAAACATACATACTCCGGCATTTAAGTAATTTTATTGTTATATGCCAAGTTATTACAACTTAGGAAAACAACGAACCCCCATACCGACTTTCCCGTACACCAATCCTTTCCTCTTGTACAGCGATGTGCAAAAATTTTAAAGATACGGTTAAAAAATGTCCTGTATTTCAGCAATTCGAAACTAAAAAGGTAAAAAAACCTGATATATGGACATAGACTGATACATGCAAAGCAACGAATAGTTCAAAGTCCATTATTTGTTATCATTTTGGGATATGATACAAGGCTTTCAGTTTATGAAAAAACACCCAAAAATCTAAAATCTCAGAAAATTGAATATTACAGGAAATCAATGAAACAAAAGGACGGTTACTAAATTTGGGGAAAATGTTGGACTGTTGAAAAATATAATCATACATTAGTACCAGTCACTTGGTTTGGGCCGCCTTTTGGCATCAAGATTCTTTCGCCAATGCAAGCGGTCGTACCCTGGTATGCATGATACACACAACAGTGCGGGACGACAGTTTTTTTTTTTTCCCCCCCATTACTGAGGATAAGACTGAGGAATGAGACTGCAGATTACCTTGTGTTGACAAAAACACTGTCCGGTTTCCCTGTCCATACCTATATAGTGATGGACCCGAATGTTCGGCCGGCCGAACTGTTCGCGTGCGAAACATCGCATGTTTCGCCATCTGCCATGTTGGTTCGTCGAACATACGGCGAGTTCGACCACTATCCCCATATTTTTTTTTATTGGACAACACTTGACCCTGGAGCAGGCTCAGCAGCATCACAATACAGAGCCAATCAGCAACCCACACACCTCACGGACCACCCCTCTCTACAGTACAGGAGAGACGTTCCAATTTGCACCATCTGGTGGCTGAAGGGAGAGAGTTAGCGTCGAGATAGCGCTTCTGCTGCTGTAGGGACAGATTAGCTATGGGGAACGAGTAGAAGCAGTCCAGTGCAAGCGTCTACTCACTCTACAGTTATTACTACAACTCTGCTGTCAGGACATGAGTCCGTGAAAACGCCGACTGGGAACACCCAAAAGCTCCCTTATTTAGGGACTATTTTTTCGCTACCCTGGTTTGTCCTGCTGTGGGCTGCTGGCAGTGATTTTTCAAGCCTCATACACACAGTGCCTACTGCCAGTGATCCTATTTGGTGGCACTTGTGTTACCCCAGGGGATTTTTCACCCTATTTTAAGGGCTATTGCAGTGCTTCTCACCACTTACCGCCTTGTGCCAACTGTGTGCGCCCACACTGTCCAGTGCCCACCCATAATTGTCTGGTGGCATTTGTAACCCCAGGGGATTTTTTCACATATTTTAAGGGCTATTGCACTGCTTTTCAACACTTACAGCCTTGTGCCAACGTGTGTGCGCCCACACTGTCCCAGTGCCCACCCATTAACCTTGTCTCGGTGGCAACTTGGTAACCCCAAGGGATTTGCGGTTTTTCAACACGCCCGCGTATTTTAAGGGCCCCACCCTATTCGCCACTGGCGTTTCACCACCGAGCCCCTCGCTACAAGCCCGAGTTGTGGGGGACACCCAACTGTGTGTGCCCGACCCACAGCTGCCCACGGCCCCACCATAATTGTCCTGGTGGCACTTTGTAACCCGCAGGGGATTTTTTTCACACTATTTAAGGGCTGAGTTGCACTGCTTTTCACCACATTACAGACGCCGCTTGATGCCAACCACCCCTGCTGTGTGGCCGCAAACACTGCCCAGTGCCCACCCATAGTTATCTTGGTGGCAGCTGCATGTTACCACCCACCCCAGGGGAATTTTTGTTCAGCCCTATTTTAAGGGCTATTGCAGTGGTTCTCAACCACTCCAAGCCTCTGTCGCACACTGTGTGTCGCCCCCACACTGTCCAGTGCCCACCCAATAATTGTCTGGTGGCAACTTGTAACCCCGAGGGGGATTTTTTCACACCTATTTTAAGGGGCTAATTGCACTGCTTTTCACCACTTGACAGCCTGGGTGCCAACTGTGTGTGTCGGCCCACACTGCCCAGTGCCACCCACCCCTAACTGGTCTGGTGGCACTTTGTAACCCCACCGGGGATTTTTTTTCACCACTATTTTAAGGGGCTATTGCACTGCTTTTCACACACTTACAGCTCTGTGCCAACGGTGGTGCGCTCGCCACACTGCCAGTGACCCACGCCATACATTGTCTGGTGGCGACTTTGTAACCCCCAGGGGGATATTTTCACACTATTTAAGTAGGCTATGTTCACGGCTTTTCACCATTACAGCATACAGCCTGTGTCCAACTGTGTGTTGACGCCCCACACTGGCCCAGTGCCCACCCATACATTGTCTAGGAGCGTGTTGCGACACATTTGCCCTAGAGACCCCAGGGATTGTTTCATTTCACATATTGTTAAGAAGGGCTATTGCACTGCTGCTTTTCACACCCACTTTACAAAGTCCTGTGTTTCCAAACCTGTGTGTGCGCCCACACTGCCCAGCGACGCTTCCCACCCTACCCCCAAACCTTGCCTGAGTCGAAGGTGTGTCTACCGCACGTGGCCATTTTGTAACCCCAGGGGGATCACACTATGTTATTGTTTTCACCCGTCATTTTATGGCTTATATTGCACTGGTTTCATTTCAACACACTTCATACCGCCTTGTGCGCAACGTGTGTGGTTGCCGTCCCACCACTGCCCAGATGCCCACCCATAGTTATCTGGTGGCACAGTTGTTACCCCAGGGGAAATTTGTTCACCCTAATTTTAAGGGCTATGCAAGTGCTTCTCACACCACTTACAGCACTTGTGCCAATCTGTGTTGCGGCCCCACACTGTCCAGTGGCCCACCACAAGACCCCCCTCCAACTTGCCCTCATGGGCGTGGCAGACTGTTGGTAACCACCGAAAAGAGGGCGAATTTTTTCGAAGACAGGACCCTATTTTAAGAGGCTATTGCACTGCTTTTTCACCACTTACAAGCCTTGTGCACACTGTGTGTGCGCCCACACTGCCCAGTGCTCCACCCATAATTGTCTGGTGGCACTTTGTAACCACCCCAGGGGATGTTTTCACACACTATTTTAAGGGCTATTGCACTGCTTTTCACATTCACACACCACGTTACGCCTTGTGCCAACTGTGTGTGCGCCCACACTGCACACAGCGTGTCCCCACCCCATAATTTTACTGGTGGCACTTGCCATCAACCCCAGGTGATTTTTTTCACAAACTATTTTAAGGAAAAAAGGGCTATTGCCACTGCTTTCAATTCAACCACTTACAGTCCTTGTGCCAAACTGGTGTGTGCGCCCACACCGGCCTAGTGCCCACCACATAATTGCTGGTGGCACTTTGTAAAACACCCAAGGGAATGTTTTCACAAGCTAATTTTAGAGGGACGTCATTGCACGGCTACCACTTTTCAGAGCAACTTACAGACCAGTGGTGCAGACTGTGTGTAGCGCCCACAGGGGGGCTGCCCAAGTGCGAGCCACCCATACAGATTGCCTCTGAAGTGCCCACCCAACGCAACATTGTTACCCCAGGGGTATTTGTTAACACCTACTGCCTTGATAGCGGCATCTCAGCAGTGCTCTTTCATTCACCACGGACTTACCAGGCTACACGCCTCTATGCCAACCGGTGTGTGCCCCAGTGCCCACAGCCACAGTTAATCTGGTGAAGAGGGAGTCACCAAACAATTTTTTTTTCACTCCCCTATCAATCCATCAAGTGGCTATTAGTACAAAAGTGACACGGCTTTCCCGTCCACTTACAGGGCCTGTGTGCCCAACGTGGTGGTGACCCAGCCACAGTTATAGCTGGTGGAAGGGTAGATACCCAAGCATTTTTTTTTTTCACCCTATCCAGCATAACGGGTATTAATAAAAAGAATGCACCGGGCTTTCCGTCCAATTACAGCCTTGGTGCCAACTGTGTGTGCCCAGCCACAAGTTATCGGTGGCAAGTCGTAATACCAAGAGCAATTTTTTTTCAACCCTATGCAGATAAAGGGGATTAAGTAAAAAGTGCCAGGGCGTTTCTTTTTCGTCAGCATTACACGTCCTTGTGCCAAACTGTGTGTATGCCACCGTGCCCCGCACCACAGTTAATCTGGTGTGAAGGGTAGTTACCCCCCAAGCCAATTTTTTTTTCAAACACCCTATCCATAAAGGGTATTAATAAAAAGTGCACGGCTTCCCACACAGAGTTACTCGTGCTGCCACAGGGGCACTTGTACGCCAAAAAACATAAAAATGACAGGCAGAGGCACGACCACCACCCGCAGTGGGTCCGTGGTGGTCGTGGGCCGTGGTGGGGAATGGAAAATTTGAGCTTTGGTTGCCCTAGAATAATGGCCAGTGCTCAGAGGCCACTTACCCCGTCAACCGTCAGAAAGTGCGTGGGGACCTCGAGATTTGACTGGTTACACAGGCGAGACACCCAACTTCCAACAGCCACCACTCTGACCCTGGTAAACAACCATCCTCCGCAGTGCTCGGCTGCTGACCAACCTCTCAAGTTGGTCCACTCACCTGCCCGTCCACCAATACGAGCACCATAGCCGCTACAATTGGACCCATCAGAGGAGTTGGTTGTGACATCACATCCTTTGAAGGCGGAAGGAGATGAGTGATGCTCAACCATCTAAATTGCCCAGCAGCCAGGGGGGGTTTCTAATGACCATGGGAACATGCCCTCTGGACAGGGTAGTCATTAAACACGACACATGGAGGTGCCGTTGTTGATGACGGTGATGTACTTTGTAAACCCCGCTGGCTGCGTCCTTTCGCGAGGGTGCCTCCCCCAGATACAAGTGAAGCGGTTGACAGGATGATGACGATGTGTCCGGTGGATGTCACGTGGGTGCCCACACCAACCGGGAGAGTGAAGAACCTGGGGAAAGAAAGTCAGCGATGAGGGAAGAGACAGAGCAGAGATGGAGCCAGGAGAGACGAGTTTGTAACCGCAGGGGCAGGTCAGTCGCAGGCAGCTAGTGGGCACAGTCAGGGCAGCAGTGTATCGCTGTCACTGGTGGTCAAGCCAGTACAGCAGCGCCAATCACCCATGCTGTTGCCACCACCAGTTAGTGCCGTCAGTGGCAAAGCTCAGCAGTGTGGTCATTTTTTTGTGTGTGTCATGCTGCTTGATAGCAGCAGCGAATTGCCAAATTTGCAAACGGTGCAATAAATACCTGAAGCCGTGGGTGAAGTCCAAAAAACCCACCCTCGGTACAAACTGCTCTTGAGAAGGCCACAACAATGATTCTCGCATCACAAAACGCCTTTGGGAATCAAAACCAATCCGTTGCTACAAGCACGGGACACACACTCTCGAAGCCAAACCCTCCTCCCTCCTGTTCCCAAGCATCTGCAGTCTTCAGACTGCAATCCACTGCTGTCCTCCTTGCCGCAACCTCTCAAACCCACCCGGCCACTTCGCCTCTCGGCTTTGAGGCAGTTCCCAGAGCTCATCTGTGAGCCACGCGGTCAGGGTTGTCAGTGAAGGACATGTTTGAGCGGAAAAAAAAAAACAATGTCACAAAAAAGGTCACCCCCCCTTGACCGGCTGCTCTGACAAAACAGCGGCTTGTACGGAAGCTCCTTAGACCCGCCAGCTTTTACCATACCAGTCTGGTGGAGTCCTGGAGCCCTTCAAAAAATTGTGGCTATTGGGACACGCCGGCAGTGGGAAGAGGTACCCGCCACCAACCCGCCAAAATTTTTTTTTCACAAACGGCAATCACCACATCTTATCGCCCTGGGAGGAAAAAGAAGAGAGTAATGGCAATCTCTGGCATAACAGGTTGTGGCAAAGGGTCCATCGACCACGGATACCTGGTCTGCCAAAGCGCAACGGTCGAGTGGCAGGTATACATCACGTACAACTGCGCATTGGGGTAAACCGCTGAGGAAGACTGTCCAGCATGGAATGCGTGGCTCTGCAGCCGAGTTTGGTGGACAACCGCCAAGACTTGCAGGCAGGCGCCTGCTGGCCAACATCTTCTACTCTTCTTCCTACTTACTCCGCCCTACTCCATCCTCCTCCGGCTGACTCCCTCTTCTCTTGAATGCATCTGGCTCCCACATCATCGTGCACCCTGCAGCTCCCACAGGGGCTATTCTCACACTCCACGGATACGACAGTGTCACGCTGTCTTGGGGCTGACCTTGCCTGAAAGCAGAGAGCCAAACAACAGCCTGTAACGCAGCACAGCCCTCCTTTCCCGCCCTTAAATGTCACAGGTGAGCTCAGTGGCTGGACCCCGCACCCAACTGGGGATTGGCAAAGTGGTGCTGTGACAATGGGAAGCAATCTGTTGGTGGCATTGAATTTGGGCAAGTTTGTCACATGTTGCCGTGCAGGGCACAGGCTGTCTTAAAATCTGATTGGTGCAACGCTTTGTGGCACCAGTAACCCACTGGCTTTACAAGGAGGTCACTCAAGCAGGGCTAGTGCAAGTGTGTGTGCCCATTTCAGAGCGTTCCTAACACGGCTATGTGCGAAGATTTTTCGAGAATTCAGCAGAGTGAAACGAAACATGCCAGTTGAGGCGCGTGATTGCGGACAGGTAAGACGCGGGGGAAGTCAACACTCCACATAGTTTGACGCCATGACAAAGTCTCGGGGTGTGGGACGAGGATTTAGAGAGAGGGGAGCGGGCGAGATGAGTATCGGGGACCGGGCGGGGAAGGGGGGGGGGGGGGGAAGGGGGTAAGTCTGTAGGACAGGCCATGATAAGCGGGGGGGGGAGCGTGGGGGGGGGATGTTGGGTAGGGTATGCAACTACTAAGGGGACGCCAGCGGGCAGGGGGGAAATAGCCGAAAGGTTGGGAGGCTCAGCGTGCCAAGTGGAAGAGGGGGTAGTGACAACCGGGGGGGGTGGGGTTGTCAGGGGGTCGCCGCGACAGGGAACAACAAAACGCTGGAAACTGAGACTGAGGAGTCAGATGGAGGAGGAAGGGAAGCAAGCGTTGGAGTGAGGAAGAAGTGGGACCAACGATCAGTGTTGAGCAGTTTGCAGGGGATCCCACTGGTGCTCCGGTGAGGGGGTGGGTGGCACCTAAGGTCTGGGTGGGACACGGCCCCTGCTCCAACGCAGAGAAAGCTGTCAATGAGTATCTGTATCACCAGGGTTCAGGACAGCCTCTGCTGAGCTGGGGATTTTTTTGCCAGCTACTGACGCGCATGCGCAATGCCTGAGGCTCTGCGTCCTTTTGACGAGGTGACAAACCTTGTCATTCGCAGCGAAGGCCACCACAACGCTGGGAAAAGGAGTCTGAGGAGTCAGAGGAGGAAGGGGCTTTCATAGGAGAAAGCCAACCTCAACATCATCCCACGGTGCTCCTTGTGGTCACCTATCTGGGACCCGTGGGTTTGTACTTGGCTGGGGGGGAACCCCCTCAATGACATCAGTGAGTAGGGAACTCGATTCGAGAGCTCGCCTCCATCCTTGGTGCGAATGGGGGTCTTTTTCATGACTGTCGTGTCCGTGTGAAAGGGCACCCTCGGATCAAAAGGATGAAGGAGAATGATCTGTACTGGGTGGCCACACTACTAGAACCCCGCGCTATAAGCAAAAGTAGGGAGTGGAAATGTATACCGGCCGTTCCCGCAGGTGCAGTAGGATGCCAGCAGTTGAGAGCTAGGCTACCACAGCTGCGTTCTACACCAGCTTTAAGGGTGATGTCACCAGCACAACGGTGACTCTACTAGGGGAAGAGAGGTGTACACTAATCCTCCGCTACCACGGACCCACGCGCCGGCAAGGACCAAGGGCGCTTCACACAGACGTGCTGTTGATGGAGGAACATTCTGAGCTTTATTCAGTCGCTAACGCATCGCCACAGCCCTTACGGGAATCCACCCTGAGAGAAAGAACGCCTGTACCGACAGATTGGCAGCACTACCTGGCCTTAACTGCAGAATTGACACGGCTGAGAAGCCGATGAACCCTTTGGACTACTGGGTGTGGCAGACTTTGACCTGTGGCCAGAAGCTCTATCTCCAGTTTGCTCTTGAACTTACTGCTGTCCTGTCTGCTTTAGTGTCCTGCCTGTCAGAACAGGACCTTCACTGCTGCCAGGCGGCCATAGTGACCGAGAAGCGAAGTAGCGCTCTTCTCGAAGATCGCCAGATGTAGAAGGGATTGCTTCATAGTGGATTCAGACCACAAAGCGATCGGTGTTGAATAATTTGTCGTAGAAAAACTTATATATTTGGTTTTGTTGGATGAACCAAGCTAACCAGTTGCCCCCACGGAGTGACCTTAACCGCACAGGTACCCTCATCTGAGAACTGAGACGGTGAAATCCTCCAAGACCCCCCCTACTAGGGAGTGAGTTTCAGAAACAGTGACAGATGCAAAGTCCAGGTTGTGTTGCAGGGGTCATACAAAGGAGATAGGTCCAGCATCAAACACGGTCTAAGATGGTAAGTCACTCATTGCACCTTTATTTTCCCATGTGACGATCATTGCAGAAATCCTTGGTGCGGAGTTATAGTGTGAAAAAAACCATATCTTGGGAGTTTTGCCATGGATTCCCCTTTGTCACTGTCCATTGTCAACGGTGTTTGAACCCATTGAAACCACTTCCCAAAACAACATTGTGTGCCAGAAAGGGGTCCCCTTGTTTTTAAAATTACGTCCAATCCATTGAATGGCGGGTTCGCATGTTCGCCGGGTTCGCAAACTTTTACGGGAGTTCGCGTTCGCCGTTAAATTCGCAAACTTTTACGGGAGTTCGCGTTCGTCACATTAAATTCCGGGTTCGAGCCATCACTATACCTATACACCATATCCACATGTGGTTTGATAATGCGTACTAATTGTTGTATTAGCCCCATGATTACTAACTCTAGGCCATCTAGTGATAATGAAAAGTGCACCAAATGTCAAACAGCATTATTATTATTGTACTTATTAAAGGCATGGTATTTTTTCTAAAACAGAAATATATATTGAAAAAATATATCTTTAATGGTGAATTAGGAACATTCGATCTAATTGTTTTCATTATGCAATCATGATCAAAGAAGACAATTTCTTTTTTATAGTTTTCAAAGTAATAGTAATAATAAATCTCAGTAATAATATCATGTTCCCAAAATGTAACAGTGTGTCAAATAGAAGAAAAAAGCTAAGCATGTAATCTATTTAGTAATACGTAATGAAATTAATCATATATGACTTCACAACTAAGGAATTGTTAATTTACCCCTAAAGCCATGGGTGATCACATTTATATGAGTGGATAACATTTTAATCACCAAAATGCCATTGGGAAACATATTACATTATTTGAACTTACATATTATCCCAAATCAAATATTCATATTTATTTCTGGATACATTTTGTCATAACTTAGCATTTAAAATTTTTTCAGTACCACCATGGTGTTTATGTATTAGCTAATTAAAATCTGAAATATTCATAGTGCTGCTCATTATTTTTATTTTTTCTGCAAATATAGCTTGAATTATATGAATTCAGTTTGCTTGTTTTTTATTTGACTTTCTTTCCTGCATTATTATTTAACCCCCCTAGCAGTCAGTGTTAAAAAATGTGGAACGGGCAATCAAAGGAGAATCCACAGTAATCTGCTGTGATTTTCTGCGCTTACTCTCTCACCCTTCACATGAAGGGTCAAAAGCGACATTGAATGAAAAGCACGGAGGTCAATGGTGTGTCCGCCATCTCCTTGATGACGAGAAAGAGGCAGAACAAGGAACAGTCAGGGTAACCATTAGGGAGGTTAAAGGATTACGGCACCAAATAAAATATATGTTTGCAACAATCCATACAAATGTTAACCTAATGTTTTAAAGAATTAATAAACATAACTTTTGATGGTTTTGCTGGTGCATACTTTGCCTTCCCTGGTTGTGTCAATTATTGTTCCTGACAAGCTTTCCCTCCCAGGCACTGCAGTTCACAGGATTAAGTTATTTCAGAAAGCAATGATCTGAACTAGGGGTAGTTTTTATAAGCAGTCTTCCTTACAATGTCCCATGAAATAGACAGGCTCTGCTACAAATTTTTATTTAGCATAAAACGAGAAGAAAAAAAGCAAAAAAATAATCAAACCCAACAACAGTAAACAAATAAGAAAACAATTCCATAATTTAAACATCTGGTGATAACATCAGTTTAACCTTTTAATATGATGTTAAAATAAGTCTGAATATCTGTGAGTCTTCAGCTAATCTCTGCAAACCTGAGCTACTTACCTTATCAAATACTATATCTCTACAGGAACAGTATGTATAATGTAATTTTCATATATGTGATTAATGCAAAAACTATAAATGCTAGAACAATTCTGTGTTTTTCAATTGTTCCTACAACTCTTCTTTACATCTCTACAGCAATGTTACTGATGATACCTTGTTCAGGGGCTTTGCAATTAACTCACAATGTCTCACCAAGAAGCGGGTTTTCATGTCTTGACTCCATTATAAACTAGATTTCAGCTTATATTTGAGTACATACAATAATACCTTTATAAGTAATGACTGTATTGACTACTCAGGGATTCATTAAAGTTTTTAATGATCTATAATAACTACATTTAATTAATGATAAACTGCCTTCAAATCACATTTTTAACTTGTATCACGAAGAATTGATAGATATTTTGTTACCATTTCTCAGGGTAAAACCACCCCTCTTATGCACATGATTTGGAGCTTTACAGATTTGTAGTAATGGACAGACAAGAATTGTTGATTTATGGTAGAACCTTCATACTGCATATATGATAAATATGATGTTTCAATGTCGCATTGGAGACGTGGAATCTAAGTTCTATACATATTTTGTAGTATCAGCATCCATGTGACATTTAATCTATACAATGCTTCAGAACTGATTGCTGACATCCCTGATCAAACCAACATACATTATTCTTATGATATCATGGTGCATTTTATGGAAAGTGGATGATCATTTTGATCACAGAGGTATATATATATATATAGTTATATAATGCCTCCAAGCTAATGTAATTCTGAATGATGATAAGATTAAATAAATTGCATGTGAATTTTTTATTTAGATGGCATGCACAAATCTCCGGAAAGTGAACTATAGATAATACCCCAGAGATGATGGATTGCTTGAACCCCCTGAATAATGAGGGGATAAAAAATTGTATCAGATTTTGCATTGAACAGCATGCATTAATCACAAGATATCCTGATACTATTTATGGAATTGTGGTTATCATTTAAACTAAGAGGGATTTACTAGATGAGATGATGAGATTATGTACCACCTAGCTTGTGAATTAATAAACATATTATACCAAAATCAAAGCTCATGCCCTTCTATGCAGTTCTTGAATTAAACTATCAGTACTACAGTTACCAAAATCCACATCATCATGAATCTTTATATGCAAGACTAAAACGAGAAGATAAATGATCTTCTAATGGAAATACAAAGAATGTATACTCATTTAATGTTGTAACACACACACACACACATGAGATCTATTTGGTGAGAACCCTATATGATTTTACGAATCATCTCAGTCATTTAATTAAAATTTTGTGAATCTAATAACGAATGTACCTTTACTATATTTGAATGACCTGAATCTGAACATAATCAATGTGCATGTTGTACCACATGGTTGTTCTAATTTCTAACAGGGACAAGGGAATCTAGACATTGTTTTGTATGTTGTTTTACCAGTGGTGTTTTAAACTCAAATATTTTAACACTATTTGAAACTTTGTCTGATTAGTGAATATTTTCAATTTCTTTACACCTTTGAGAAAATATATATATTATTTTATATTTTTGTCTATGTACACTATTTAAATTAACTATCTACATGTTGTGCTTATGCTTATTCTTATGACAAATGCTATCATGATATTTTGGTTTTTGCATTGCACCAATTTTGCTGTTGTAACTCATAATTCTAAATCATATTCTGTATCACTCTTCTTGAACAATAGAATAATAGGAGATTCTTTATGCTCTGCAGATGAAACACTCTGTATAAGTGTTCATGTGTATATATAATTTGTTTACCTTTTTTTTTATTGAACACAAGAAAATAAACAAATTATAGTGCAACGGGTGCCTCTCCACAAGCCTTTTTTTGTTGTTGCAGTGGGTCACTTTTTACCCTCCCATATTGCTACACACTGGAAAACTAGGACTAAGCACCCTACACCAACTGGTCACCCACAGGCCTCCAGAGCATGACCAGGCACATCTACACTGACTGGAGACAGTGTACAAGTTGTTTTCTCCACACGCCTACCATCAGTGACAGGTTGCTGGTTGCTTGGTCAAATGCAGAGGCTTAGATTACACCAGTTGTCTAGGAGGAAGTAAGTGATTCTCATACCTAATAGCTTCTACAGATACTGTATCCACTCCTCCATCAGAATTAACCACATTATTTTTGTGTCTTTCCCCCTATTTTTTTGTTTTTTCGTAAAGCCACTCCTCAGGAGGGTTCTCACACAAGCTCAACTCATATCTTTGAATGTTTCAGTCCTATGGTTTCCTATCCTTGGATTACAGAGATAACCCTACATATTCTGTAGTAAAACAATATACAGCACATTTGCAGGCAGCTGTAATATAAATAAAAAATTAGGACATCCACTCTCTGCAGGCTTAATAATTTCATGAACTGCATACCTACCCAATCACAGAGGAAATATTTCATGTTAGAAAGTGTAGTATGCTTGAAAAACCAACTGTTACCTAGATGCTCTGTATTGATGTTTTGTGTCTTAAATCAGTATCAGTTTTATATATATTTTTTTCTTTTTATAATACAAAAAATTGTTTACTCAAAATATCCCACTCCTTTTTTTATGTGTAGTAGATATTTTAATGAATGTACCAAAATCCTGCCTTACCTATAAACAAGATAGAGAGAAAAAAAATATGGAAACATTAAAACCCTCGTTTATAAAACTTCTAATGTGCCGAACGTTTCCACAGTATTTATGGCTCAATAATGGTTCATTATTGCTTTTATCTTCAAATGAAAGTGTCAGAAGTGATATTCCAATACTGCAATGTATCAATTACTTTAGAAGCTAATGTTAGTCTAATTGCAGTATCTAGAATGGTGATCTGGACAGATTTAATGGATTTTAGTGCATAAAAATAGACACACTAATTAGAAGCACTTTTTCCTGTTAATTACCTACTGTAAACAAAAATGATTTCAACTTAGTTTAAAGTCTTAGATTTTAGGAGAATATGTAATTTGCATCAGTTGGTTTGTATAATTACTATGCTTGCCATAGAACAATAGTAATGACATTTGTTGTTAAATTGTGAAAAAACACAATAACAAATATAGCTTTTGGATAATTTAGACAAACCATGAAATATATTTTATTTTTCTTTCTTATCTTTCTTCTTCTTAAGTTCCTCTAGAATACAAGTAGAACAGCTTAAACTTTGTATTTTTTTGCTTTAGAGCATTTTCATTTAACCTCTCTAGTGGTCTGCCCATACCACGCTGTTGAACACAGTATACAGTACTGTTTGATCCCCCCCCCCCCTCCCCTGTCTTGGGAAACCGATGCCCCTCCATTAACATGGAGGTCTATGGTGCCCTACCCCACAAAGAAAATTGGAAGAAAATGGGAGACACAGTCATTTACAGCATATGTAAATATACAGCATGTTCCAACAATATAAGCAAGGTTGGACTATGCAGTATTTCCCATATAATCCTCCAACCAAGCCAAAAGGCCAGTGCCAGGAGGAAGATCTAAGTTCCAGCAGAGTGTGCAGGTCTGAAACTAGCATGTGTTTTTGCACATCTAATTTCAATTAGCTGGACCGACTAACCAACTTGAGAAAAGTCAGATTTTACATTCTGACACTAATAATTCACCCATGGGAAGCTATTTATATATATTTTATTATATTTAGAGCAGGAAAACAAGAAAAAAATATGTGTTTGAGCATTAATCTCAATTGGGGAAAATTCCAGTGCAATATTAATTTCAGCCACAAGATGTCACTAGTGAACATTTGCTGTCAGTATACAGATGACATAATGGTTTCATTCTCACATATGGCAAAATTTAAGTATGTCTTTCCCTGACTATATGTGTCTCTCCCGCCATGTTGGGTTCCTTGCCTGCCTTTCAGGGCACTGAGCGGCATCACATAGTCCCGGCTGGCCAACAAAGAGGCTGACTGGATGACCCCCCCCTCCTGCATCCTATGGCCTGAAAATATGGTAAATAAACTCAATTCACTCAGCTTTTACATAGCTATAAACACAGAATATGGGAGAAAAGCATGGAGACCATGCAGTGATCATCTATGATTGCTCTAGGCCAACTTTTTGGGACCTCACCTCTTAGTTAATAAATGAACAAAACATGGGGAAAGGGGAGGAGCTTTAAGGAGACAACCACTAAGGTGTCCCTAATTGAGGGGAGTTAGAACATACATACATACATAGCTATATAGAGATGGGAGGAGTCACATTATATTCACAATTGAGCAAATGTAAATTGTAAGTATGTAAAAAAATATTTAGGTTTAAACCTCTGTTAGCTTTCTTTTGTCATCTGTATCTCATTAAATATAATCCCTTTACTTCTTGTCCAAAGGGTTTAAATAGATTTTTTAAATAAAAAATGCTAAATGAAGGAGTAAATAGATGAATTGAATAAAATGTAGCACACACTTACATACCCTCACAGTAATCGATTTTGTGCTGCTGTCCCTCCAAGTCTGCGCTGGATGGAGTACAGATCCCGGGCCAGGGCTAAGCAAAAAACACTTGTGCTTACCTGCCAAAAAATATCAATATGCCCTCCAGCCAGGGGTGGTTCTAGCCTGTTTGATGCCCTGGGTGAGCACCCTCTCTGGTCACCCCCCCCTCCTGGCCCAACAACAACTTGCGGACAGTTTTTCCAGGCCCTTTTAATTAACATAAGACACAGAAAAGTAGCCCTTGAAGAGCATTGTGCGCTGCCCATTCATTAGAATGGTAAGTGCACTCTCTGCAACTTTTCCCCACTGCGGACACATGTCCACTGTGGGCAAAAGGCAGTAGTGGACACAAGCCCTAAGGATTTTATTTATACATATACATATTTTAGTGTAAAAACTGTTGTTGACTTTAACTAGATAAACATATATTTATATATTTTATGTCAAAATAAGACATACATTATTATTATAGTAAATAAGTATAAAAGGCAGATCACTGACAGGTGGCAAGAGCGGGAAGGCTATGACTTGGGTAGCTAGAGTGGGATCACTATGACATGGGTGGAAAGAGAGGGATCGCTTTGAAACAGGTGACAAAAGAAGATTCAGTATGCCTAGGGTGGCTAGAAAGGAACTACTAGAAGTGACCAGAGAAGAATTACAATGACAGAAGAATACAGCAAGGATCACTATGACAGAAGAATAGGAGAGGGATCACTATGACAGAAGTATACAGCAAGAATTACTATGCCAGAAGAATAGGAGAGGGATCACTATGACAGAATAATACGGAAAGGATAACTATGACAGAATAATATGGCAAGGATCACTATGAGAGAAGAATAGGAGAGGGATCACTATGACAGAAGAATACGGCAAGGGTCACTATGACAGTAGAATACGAGAGGGATCACTATGACAGAAGAATACGAGAGGGATCACTATGACAGAAGAATATGTCAGGGATCACTATGACAGAAGAATACAAGAGAGATTAATATAACAGAAGAATACATCAGGGATGACTATGACAGAAAAATTCGAGAGGGATCACTATGACACACGAATACAAGTGGGATCTCTATAACAGAAGAATAGGGCAGGGATCACTATAACAGAACAATATGGCAGGGATCACTATAACAGAAGAATACAAAGAGATGGATCACTATAATGGAAGAATTCTGCAGGGATCGCTATAACAGAAGAATACAGCAGGGATCACTGTAACAGAAGAGTACAAGAGGAATCACTATAACAGAAGAATACAAAGAGAGGGATCACTGTAACAGAAGAATACTGTAACGGCGGCTGCCATACACCGCCGTCGCCTCCCTACTTACCGTTGCAGATCTAGGTGCCCGGTTCAGCAGTGATTCTGATATTTCAACACACTTCCTTAAACATCAGCGCGTGTCATTTCCTGGGATTTAAGGTATTCGTCATGTGACCTGGCTGACCAATAGTGGACCCCCTGTAGCTATATAAGGAACCCTGCCCTTTCAGCCTTGCCTCAGTAATAAGGTCTATGTGTTATGCTAAACACTGACTGCCTTTGCTGCTCCTGTGAGATAGACTCCTGTCTGTGTTCTGAGACTGATTCCTGTTAACCCTTACCTGCCTGCTGCACTCTTCTGCTACCTGATCTGTACCTGCGCTCCCCGCCCTGTTACACTGTCTGGCTGACGACACCTGTGTCCCTGGAGCCTTCCTTGCTGTCCCCTGGACCAGCTGCCTTGTGTTCCTACATTCCCTCAAGAGGTAGCGACCTGGTGATCTCCTCGGGAAAGTCTATCCCCACCATCAGGGGTATTGTGAAGAACGAGTGGGTTCACTTAGACAACATCCTTAGAGGAGGTAGGACACGTGGCACAGTGGGTCCACACCTGCTGCTCCATGACAAATACAAAGAGATGGATCACTTTAATGAAAGAATACGGCAGGGATCGCTATAACAGAAGAATATAGCAGGGATCACTATGACAGAAGAATACAAAGAGATGGATCACTATGACAGAAGAATACAAAGAGATGGATCACTATAACAGAAGAATACAAAGAGAAGGATCACTATAACAAAATAATACAAAGAGATGGATCACTATAACAGAAGAATACAAAGAGAGGGATCACTATAACAGAAGAATACAATGACAGGGATCACTATAACAGAATAATACAATGACAGGGATCACTATAACAGAATAATACAAAGAGATGGATCACTATAACAGAAGAATACAAAGAGAGGGATCACTATAACAGAAGAATATAAAGAGAAGGATCACTATGACAGAAGAATACAAAGAGAGGGATCACTATGGTTGGGTGACCCCAGGTTTGTGCTCAATGAAGGATAATGAAGGCCTGAGCCCTGAAAGGCTTATAAAGAATTCTTCTGACCTCACCTGTGTCACCTCACACTGGGCAACCTGTTGGCACTGTTCTATCAGCCTGGCAATGGTAGGGGCTAGCAACCGTAACAGACTATATACTGACTGTAACATGGTGGGTGGAGGGGCGCCAATGCAATCCCTGTCACTTGCCTTGTGATGTGTAGCAGCTTATTAATATGATAAGGCCTCTGCTCTACTCGCTCACTTGTCTGCACCTCTAAATTCCAACCAAACTCTCTCACAAGCTCTGATGATCGCCTAAACGCACAAAGGCCAGCAGTGGAGGCAGCTGAGGCATACATTTGTCACTTCTCTTGTCTGCTGACTGCATACTCATGATGAAGCCCACTGCATTGCAGAGCTGCAGCCTCACTGGCTCTCTTCAGCACAAGCAGCAACTCAGGATTGAACAGTATATCTTTTTTCTTCCAAGGATCTACTTACAAAATTCGATGTAACAGTCTACTTGAACAGTATGGCCATTCCAAACTTTAAGTGTTCTAAATGCAGAAGGTAAATCTTATTAACTGTGTGTATCTTAATTACTTGGTACAGCATAGCCTTTTATTGCCAAGGGAAAATGGTATTTAACTGCATATTTAGCAGCATGTCTGGAGTCCAACTTTTATCTATGTGGATACAATTTTCTCGATGAAAATCGTAACATTTGGTTTCTTAATTGGTCTGGTTAAATTTTCCTGGTTGGTCACTACTAATTCTATCTTTATTGTGTGTTTACAGTCGGACCATAAACATAAATATAAACAGAAAGAAAAAGGTGTTCAATTCATATAAATAGGTAATGACATTCATTAAAACACTGTCCAAGAGGTACAATGAATAAAAAGATTTTACATGACCATACTGTACATAAACAACTGTCACCAGCCCATCTTAGATTATATCTGCCTCCGACATGTTTCACCTTGATGGCTTCTTCAGGGAGGGTTTTTTTCTAGAATATGAATATATTCAAATTAGAAAAATAGCGTGGGTCACAGTACAAATGCTAGTACATGGATATGACATAATTTGTAAATCGTGTGGTAAAATATTCATTAGTTAGGGTATTCGCACCCCAGTTTAGTCAGTAATATACTATGCCATACAGGTTAGACATCATCTTGTTTTACAGTTAGACCCATATATATATCTAAAGTAAATACTTTAAAAATATATATGTATCACTGGTTAAGAGGTCATTAGATAGAAAAAACCTTGGACAGGTTTTTAATGAATGTCATTACATATTTATATGAATTCTTTTTCTTTTTGTTTATATTTATGTTTATGGTCCGACTGTAAACACACAATAAAGACCTTTTATTACATACGAAAAAATGACGAGTTGACGGTACTATAATTGACCTAATCAGCACCTCAAAAGTCCCAGTAGGGTACAATCATCAGGAAATTTTCCTGATTAGCTTCCAATTGGAAGAGTGAACTAATTATTCCTTTTTGCAATACTTACACCTAGGGGATCTGTGACTTTCAATTTAAAAAAACTAGTAGAACTATCAATATCAAAACTATGATTCATGTTAACCTCCGGAGTGGTTGTTAATTTGGGGTGAGTTTGTTCACATACATAATTCACCCTGAACTAACATCGGGGCATCCCACCTGTCTGGCAGGAGCCCACAATGTGTCTGCATGTTGGTGTCCCCAACAATCCTTCTGGTTTCCATCTGTTCTGCATCATTGATGATGCTAATGTGACAAAGGGGGGTTGAGGTAAGGCAGGTATAAGAAACAGAATACTGTGAGGATCTCAGCTGTCCCATGTACCACCTGCTGGTGGCACTGTGCTAGCACTTCCCATGGCTAGTTTCCCTAGTCACCAGCAGGTGGCTCCCTGCAAGTGTGGCTGGCTTGAGTACACCTGTCTTATTAGCCTGGGGGCTATTTTGATGTTCTCCACCCTCTTACACTTGCTAAGCATTTAACCTAAATATGTGATCTGTACCTAATCCTCTCTATGAACTCTGGACAATCTGAACTTTAAATCCGATGATTCCCTTGTTACCTCATCTGAACCCTGGATTCTAAACTCCTGTTTGTTTCTGTTTGTCATAGTAAGTTCACAATAAACCCATTTGTCCACCATATCCCTGTCTGGTTGTCAGTGTGTGCTGACTGTCTGGTTGCCCCCCTGTATGAATCCTGACAAATGCAGCTTAATAACACATACCACTCTTTTAAAGAGTGTGGTAAATGGGCATAACTCCTGAAGGGTTATCATTTGCCCAACCAATATGCTTCCTTGTTTCAGAGATCCTCCCCCTTTTAAAAAATATATAAAAATGACTCAACCACCCCTTGTCACTTATCTAACTGCCACTCACCAAATGCAGTCTCCAACCTAAGAAACCTGATATAAGGTCCAGGGTATTCAACTCATGGTACATACAACCTTAATGCAACCATATTAGGTCCTCCATCCAGTTGAGTTTTGTATGTGTAGCAGTTGACTTCCATAAAGCTGATATACACATCTTTGCTGCATTTATATATGAATATTTAAAGTCAGTATTTTCCCTTATACTGTATATCACCAAATGTACCATCATCTACAAATCTGTGATCTTTGGGCAGATCTAAAGATGTATACCCACAGACCAACATACCACAGATGTTTGTGGGCACATTTTATGGAGTGAGGACAATTTCCTTCAATCCCCTTCATGATATCAACTCACAATTGATGACTTATGCAATTGAATTATTGTGTATTCATGCTTTTCTTCTACTGTGGAGAGAAAGTTTGTCAAAAATTTACAGAGGCTGGTAAACCTCAGAGATTGCAAATGTTCACTTAGCTTTACTTGTGACAGATACACAAGGACCCAATGAATGCCATGGAAACAGGCATGTTTATGGATGGGCTGTGTTAAAATCCCTGGCAAGACATGCGATTAATGCAGGGGGTATCGACGCAGCCCATAACGCCTTAGAAACTTAGCCTTACTGGAGATAGTAGAATTTTTTGGACCAGGTAATTTTTAAGTTAATTGCAAAGCCCTTGAAAATCACCAAAATACCTAAATGTAACTTCATTTAATTTGCATTTCCTTTACTACTCAATACAGAACAATAAATGTTTGGCAGTACAAATGTGCCGCACTAAAATTACAGTAAGTAAAGTGTTTTCTTAACTATTCATAATCTCAGTTACCTCAAAAATGTAAGTTAACTCATGCTGCACTAATGCTCATTGTAATGCATTTTTGTACACTGCTTTGTATTTGCTTTGTCAATATATTGGGTCTGCATTGGGCAACTCTGTCCATAACAGCCCGATGGTGCTGGAGATAACTCTTTGATAAACATGTGACTTGTACTCACATATATTTTTATTGTGTCCATTAATGGTGTATACTCATGTAGATAGATGTCTAGAACACTATGGCCCTTGATTTTTTGATAGATATTTTTCCCTCCTCTTGGGTTAGAAGACTGCAATGGCATAAACTTGTGCACAGTTGGTATCCATGTATCATTTTTACCTACATGGAGATCGTTTATTTGAGAACTATTTTCAAAGTATTGTTCTAGCACATACAGTTTTTACTTAATTTAGGTTCAAAGTTAAATACATTTATAGTTGCATCTCACTGAATAAGGTGACCCACCTCCCAAAATAGAATTTGCATGAGGATAAGGGGTAAAACACCCCCGTGTTTGATTTCCCCTTGATACTCAAGGGCGAGGGGACCACCGACATACAATGACATAAACATTCCTATACACATTCAACACATTCTTGATGCAATATGATTACAGTGTCAATGTGCAAACATTATCAAACAATATAATATGATACAATATAATATGATACAAAATGATCATTTGTCTTCTTCAGGGGGTATTAGTGTCCAATATGGTCATGTCCCGGTTATAGAAAGGGTTAAAAATGTAATCAGGTGGCAGAGTCCCCCAAGGGGTCAGACTCCAATGAAGAACCGGGAGTCCAGGCAGCTGGTAGCTTAGTGGTCCTCTGAGTATAAGCAGTGATGGTTCTTCAAGGTTAATAGGTTTCAGTAATCGTGTTTAGAAGAAAAACGATAGGTATCCAAGAAGTCCTACTGGTGTGGGCCCCCTCTGCTCCTGTGCGCCTTTTATTATATAAGCCTATATACAGTGAACTTAGTAATCTAGTTTGAAAATTGTGGCCCTTAAAAGTCCCCTCGCTCTTGAGTATGAAGGGGAAATCTAACACGGGGGTGTTTCACCCCTTATCCTCATGAAGGTTCAAAATTAAGTTGACTTTGAACCTAATGTATGCAAAAACTGCATGTGATAGATAGAGCAATACTTATTTTTGTAGTGTTCCCATAACCCTTCTCTACATCTTAAATAAAAAAAAATGGCCATATCTACACCCTATAGTTCTACTTTGGCCTAGAAAAAAGACAGGTCTATGTCCTGGTGCAAAACCTCAGGAATTAAATTTGACATTCATTTGGAGTTTAAACAATGTTCACCTCCGGTACTAGGAATATTTATAAACCATCTAGAAATATGATGTCTCCCTGTTTACCAAAAGAATGCTTTTGTGGGTATGGAATGAACAAATGTGCTTTTTTGACTTTCATAAAATACTCTCACAGACACAGGAAAATTGCTGCTCCTAAAGGTGAACAAATCTCTATGCATACATTTATCTTCTCTGGGCAGTCAGTGTAGCACATTGTGATGACAAGTCTACAGGTACATGTTCTATCTGATGTGCCCAATTAGCTTTTCTCTCTAGACTGTAGGCAGCTTTCGTCTAAGCTTATCTAAGCCCTCGTGTGGAATAAGAGAAGAAAACTGAAATGAGAATAATAGGAAAAGTCATGTTGTTTTCATCGTAATTATCACTAGATGTGGTAAAAAAAACCTGACATGTTGAATGCCATTATCTCTATACTTATCTGTACATTAATACTCTTGTGTATCATGTATACATAAACTATAATTATATTACATAATTTGTAACAGCTGCACTGAGCAGATCATCTGTTCTCTAATTGCATAAACACATATTGATTTCACTGTTGCTGGAAGTAAGAGAAACTTTTAACATATTCTGCTACACAGATAATTAGATTTTTCTCTTTTTTCTCTACTTTTTATTTAACATTTAACCAACTAATCCCAAGTGTGGATTGTGGTGAATTACCAATAACAGTAACATGAGGCACACTTGGGATTGCTTTTCTGGATGCTGGACCGTCCTGCGTCCACCACCAATATGGACAAAGGTCATTGATAAAGCTGGGAATTTGTGTGTGTGTGTGTGTGTGGGGGGGGGGGGGGGGGGGGGGGGGGGGGGGGGGTCTGTTAATATTTGGTATACAGGCTTATCTGTGTATATTTCCCATATCTCTTTTTGAAAGGAAAGTTGGAAACAATTGGACCATTGAAGGTTTATAATGGTGCATGTTTTCTATTTAATCCATGGACCTATGTATATGCTCCAGGCTTCTGCTCATTGCAAATTTTTATGTCAAATATCAGCACTTCATGAATTCCAAAGATCTTCATAATCTCAAATATTCAGGAAAATTTTTCGTTCGATAGGTAAACGCTCATTCTGGAATCCTTCATTTAAAAAAAAAAACCTCTTAGAGCAAGTTCAATGTCGCCGTGACATCGCGGTCACATTATTCACATGTAAAATTTATGTTATTTGCAAAAACTAAACAGGAGATCTCGACTTTTAAATTTACTTGGAAAATATTTAATGAAATGTTGCAAATTCGAATATCGCCTATGCTGCTCATCCATATTGGATAACACTGCTCTATATCAGTGACCACAAAACATTAACTCAATTGGTGACAGCATATCACTTTGCCCAGCACAATATTAAACCAATAAATAGTCCAAGGGAACACTTATCCATTAAAATGATACATTACAACAGTCAACCAGAAATTGTCGCCTGCACCTTTGGGGTGACCAATGCTTGCTTAGCAGGATCTAGCGTAGGGTCCTCTTAAAAAAAATCTGGATCTTATAGGGTGAGAATCATAACCTAGCTAAGACTTAATCAACCTTATAAAAAAAATTATTTTTACTGTGCATCATCTTAGAACTGTAAACTAAACTGCCACTGCCAAGTCAACTGAATTCACTTTATTAACAGTGCTCATAAACAACCTATCATAGGAATTAAAAAATGATTTCTTACGGCATAGTAAATGGATAGATATGAACAAGACTGACATTCATTTTTAGCTTTTCAAGGTTGCCTATTATCGCTCACATCAAAAACTCTGATTGATAGTCAAACAAAGAGTACAAATTAGATTTGTTCAGACAAGTAAAAATCTTATCTATTGCCGCCTAATAAAAAAAGCTTTATATTTACAAAGTGTATGAAGAGGTACATGGTAACCTAGTATTTTGAATCCCTTCTTTAACAGCGTATGTACTATTTTAACTATGTGATCACTTAACATTGGAAAGCTTAACATCCACTAGGATACTGTAATTTCATCCCCCCCGCCCGCCAAGGGATAATTGAAATGCTAAATGGATCTTAACATTTTTATCTCAAAAGTCATCTGTGTTGAATTCACCTAATAAGTTTTGCTTAATGTTCCCAATGATAGATGTATGCTTTTATGGTCCAGAGAGAGATTACTATGTTTTACTGTATATCACCAAACTAATCACTGCATAACTTCTAAAACATGGCACTTAGAACAATTTATTCAAGCACTAAAAAAAGGTATAAACTGTAAAGTATTTGCTATTGGAAATTACAATCTGAGTGAATGCAGTCCTTACAAAGGGTCAATATAACCTTGCAATCTCTCCTGTTGAACCTAAATTACTACATTTAATTTCATATTTTTTCTGTTTGACATTAAAAGTAGAGATCATGTTAAGACACATCCTAAGTTTAAGGTAAATCTCACAGTTTGGTTCTAAATTTATGTCTGAAATTTTGTACCCATCCCTGATATCTGCACCTGATTAGATAACACTATGGTCTAGTCACTACTGTGTCGGCAATGTGTCCATTGATTTATTAATTGGATGGGTCTCATCAGCCTCATGTGCCACGTTGACATTGACATGACATGACCCTAAGTATGTAGCGTTAACATGCCCATTGAAATGCATTGGACACATTTTTCCCACAGGACTGTATTGGATGTTGCATTAAAAAGAAGCAGACAAATTTTTCATGTGCTAATGCTTAAAAAGGACAAATGAAAACATAGAACATCTAGAATAGTCACAAATTAGGGAATTAACAGATACCCCTAGTTAAATATGATGGGCTCCCAACAGTATTTTTTCTATGTCCATTGGGATAATATTCAAGAAGACAGTCATTGCTTTATTTACTGATATGTATCAGAATCTAGTCTATTACAGAATCTAGTCTACTATAGATTCTATAATCTAGATAAAAAAAATTATGTGGGGTAAGTTTTTCTGTGTCTATATTTTTCATTTTTTATAATGGCCATAGCTTCAGTAAACCCTAGACATTTAATTCACTGTTACAAAGTGAGAAAAACAACTGGAATTAGAGGCAGACCTAAATGGTAGTGGTAGGTAGTAAGGTCAATCTCAAATGCTATTTTCACTTGCAACGGACTCCACGGTGGGCTTTTTTTGTTTTCCTCTTACTGAAATGTTAAGCGACGTGTTACGTTGAAACGTTACAAAAAGAAAATGTATTGCTCTAGCTGGATTTTTCAAGTCAAAATTGTGACTTAGCTTTGAACTTCATTTTGCAAAATGTGCTAGAGAAGGGGCCGGGGCCGCCATCAGGGGGGAACAGAAGGGACTCCTGTCCCGGGCCCGAGCAGCTAGGGGGGCCCGGATGATTGCCTAGCCTCTCCTCACTGTGGCCCAGATTACGCAGCCTCTCCTCACTGTGTTTTTCCGGACTGCCGATGTTCTGTCAGAAAATGCTTCCTGTAGCTTATACCACAAATACATCATACCCAGCCAATAAAAACGCAGGTGAGGACACACCCTCTCCCCCTCTCAAGCTGTGCTCTAGAAACGAAACCAAAAAAAGCTGTGTGACACTAACTTTGAACATTTATAGCATGAAAACCAACTATAGTATAATCATGAAACCTTCAGGGTCAGTAATGCTCCCCTACTACTACTTACACCCCGAGTTCAGCTAAAACTCGAGCTATCAGATAATGCTTCTTCATCACCAGTGATATACTCAGTTAACCCCTGAGAGACTACTACCATGCAGGGTTTCAAAGATCTATGTGTTTAAAGTAGGAAAGTGAAAGTGAAAGTAGTGGGGGTACATTACTGACCCTGAAAGTTTCATGCTTATACTATTAATGGTCTCTGTGCTATGAATGTTCAAAGTGTCACACAGCTTTTTTTGCACAGCTGGAGAGGGGGGCACAGCTGGAGAGGGAGAGAGGGTGTCCTATACTGTGTTTTTATTGGCTGGGGATGATGTATTTGCGGGAGCTACAGGAGGCATTATCTGACGGAGAAGCATAGGTGGCTGCCGATGTCCCGTTGAAATCTGCTCCCCCTGTAGCACCAAATGACCAACACTTCCAGAGAGAGCTGATATCCACCGGGGAGTCATCCCAAGCTGTGCCCGTAAAGCTGTCACCCAGGGACCCATCGAGATGTGCTCCTGGGATCCTTGGGATTTCGACAGAACACCAGCAGTCCGGGAACAATGGGGCACGGAAAATTTTTTCAGTATGGGGCCCCATGATTTCTGATGGTGGCCCTGGCAGGGGCACCCACACAGTTGATTGCAATCTACCAGTCAATCTGAAGCTCAATACTATATAACTGAAAATACCTATATTTACTCTAGAAACCTTTCTTGAAGGATAATTTACTATACCAAATAAACTAGTCATTATATTGCAGCAACGCCATCATTGCAGCCATCAAGTAACAAGTCATGGAAATGATTCATAAGAATTATTTGTTGCCATACCCAGTGCCATTTCTAGACTTTTGAGGGCTCCATGCAAGATTCTTGGGGGGGGGGGGGGGGCAGGCCACAATGATTGCGCTGATTTTAAAATTTGTATTAAAGCTACAAAAGTACAATGGTGTTGTTTGTTTTTAATGTTGCCATCTGCACAGTTTACCCATGGCAGTGCCAGTTTTTTCATGCATTTTGTTTACCAACAAACAAATCAATTCAATATCACTACTCTCAGATTTCAGAGGACTTCACAGTTCATTTTTTTCCCAAATGTAACAATGTCTTGCAAAGCTGGCAGACAATCAAACCTGGTAAGATTATCTCATTTTTAATCATGAGATATTTGGAAGCAAGCTGGCAAAACTTCCAAAGAGCACTCTGACCCAATGCTACATAAATGGATTGCTGCACACCTGGATATGATGGAGAACTAGCAATGACCCCTCTGAAATAGAACATTGTTTTCTTTTTGCTTCAAACGTTTTTATTACATTTTTAAAACAAGGTAGTAATAAAACAATTTGACACATAATGACACATTTGCAAATTTAAAAATCATAAAATAAGTCCAATACAATAACCAATAATATACAACTGTGACCACTTAGGTACTGTCTCAGTAGGCAGAATCTGTACAGTAGCAATATATTTTGAAAGTGAGTACACCCCTGACATTATAATGAACATTTTATAATATCCTTTCATGGAACAACACTTGTGAGGTAGTCAGCCGGTCTACTAGAGGGACCTCTAGCCTTAAGAAGACTGAAGGGACAAGGGTGAACATTTCTTACTTTGTTCATTACATAATGGCTTTCGCCATGCGAGTTACCAGTTTGCTGCTGTTTCAATAAAAGTTGAACTGTTCAGTCAGCACTTGTGTTTGAGTCTTAGTTTGTTACACTACTACACTACTTTGTTACACACACTAAAGTTATGACCAATATTTTTCAGCATTGGCTTAAATTTCTTTGGCATAAAGTTCACTTATTCACTCTTCTTCTCCTCCATGATAATATTACGGAGCGGGTGGATATAAGAGTCCTTCTGCTCCTTTACGTTCTCTTTAAGGATGCCCAATAGCTACAATAGGGTTTTAGTCTGTAGACATGCTTGGTCAGTCTAGCTCAGTTTCTTTAGAAGGGCAGTGGTCATCTTTGAGGTGTGTTAGGGGTTGTTATAGTGTATCACTTCGGCTTCAATCGGGGAGTGGATCATGCTCTGCTTCAGTATGTCACAGTACAGTCATATGCATAATTCGAGACTATTAGTGTAAGGTGCACTTTGACATTGTACATACTGCAAAAAGGTAGATCAGTGCAGAACACAAAAATCTTCACATAAAATATATTTTTCTAAAGAAAGGAATAGCCTTTTATTGTAACACATATCTCAAGTAATAAAGGTCATTTATTTATTACTGAAATTACATAAAATGGAAAGATTAAATGTTTATCCAAACTATGGACTAATAAGCAACAGGAGGCAAACATTTCCGCTGTGCTACACATTGATATCTAAGAGCCAGCTACTGGCCTACAGCACTTCAGAAAAAAACTATATAAATCAATATTATCATGTAAGAAAATATTATTTTCATCAAATATTGAAACTTTACAGGCATTATTAACTCCTTGGATGTTTCCTGGTTCTTTCAAAGAGACTGGCCTTACTAAAGCTTTTTTTAGCTGAGATTTTATATAAAAGCTCTAAAATCTTTAAGGTCTGCTTAAACTACATGCTTAGTACAAGATTTTTTTGCATGAAGAAAAAGTGCAACATAAACAACGTTAAAAACAAGAACAAAATGCAGAAAAAACAGAGCCTAATAGCTCAAGAAAGAGTGTGTAAAGGCACCTATACACTCAGCAATTGCTACAGGATTCTCAGGAGACACATTGCAGTGTGATGACATCATCACACTGCAGCCAGTCACTCCAAGGATCAGCAGGCACCCTTTGTTTGCCGGATTGCCCGGAAATTTACAGACATGTCGGATCACCGTGCTTTCTGACATGCAGGAAGATCCTGATTGATCTGTTCAAATGGGCGCACCCCATTTGCAGCCAAGTGACCGCCGGGCGACGTGCACGGGAACGGGAACGTGGACGATGGATCGGCCAAAAAATTGGTCGGCAATCGACCCATGTATGGATACATTAACATAGAGCCTCCTTCCCAATGACATCTCTAGTATATATGGGGAGACTTTAGCCATTGCAAGCAACTATACTATCTAGTAAGTATCTTGTAACTCTTCTCCTGTAAGTAGTATTTGTTTTGTGCGTATTCATGAGAATTTTGGTGACTTCCTCTTTGAAGAAAAAGCTCCATCTCTCAACTTAATAAGGTGAAAATTTTTTGAGCGTTTGTGAACAGCAGTTTTCAGATCTTGCCACAGATTCTCGATTGGATTTAGATCTGGACTCTGACTGGGCCATTCTAACACATGGACATGTTTTGTTTTAATCCATTCCCTTGTTGCCCTGGCTTTATGTTTAGGGTCGTTGTCCTGCTGAAAGGTGAACCTCCGCCCCAGTCTTGTGTCTTTTGCAGACTCCAAGAGGTTTTCTTCCAAGATTGCCCTGTATTTGGCTCCATCCAG
>CM070035.1:122980967-123010471 GCA_036250615.1 Ptychadena robeensis | reverse complement strand
TGGACAAACTTACAAAATCAGTGAGGGGTCAAATAATTATTTCCTCCACTGTATGTATCTCTATATATCAGCCCATTGCAAGCACCATTCCCCTTTCCCATGGAAGTGTGGATTTATCATGATATATAGAAAAGATCTAAAACAAGCACTTGCACATAAAGCAAGACGCTTTACCATGTATACAAGAAAAACTGGCACTGGTTTAAAAGTTTAGTGTATCCCCTGGGACTGAAATGGAGACACCCCATCCCCTTGGAGGCTGTTGGCTGGTAGGGCTCGAATATTCAAATGGGGAATATCTTTTTTGAATATTGGCAATTTGTGAATTCACGAAAATCTAAATTTCCCAAAAAATGGCCATGCATCATGGCCATGCATCACGATAATAATAATCGAAACGCGATCATAAATATTGCATGTGACCATTCATTTTGAACATAATCGCATATTATTATTCATCACATTAAATATAAATAGCATTATTCGCAAAAAATAGTATGCTTATACCAAATATTACTTATACCGCTCATCATTTTTGACTGGGGAAAAATTTAATGTGCCCCCAATTGGCCCTCGGCCTAGACTTTGGTCATGCCTGATCTACCTGAAACCCAGATACACAGTGGTGATGTAATTGGATCCAAGGTTAGGTAATAATGGAAATGTAAAGGTTTTATTTGAAAAAAATTTAATTAGCATGTTGATAAAGAGGAGGAAACTACAGACTAGAGATATTGCAGACTAAACATATTCAAGAAAAACACAATCTGCCCACAATAGAGCAAAATCTATTCACTTTTTTAGAACAGAAATGTTTTTCTTTTTTTAAGCTCAAAGTCACTTCTGTGAAACAAGCAGCTCCCTTTTTAATACATCAAGTGCCACCTTCAGCATTCTTTTAGCTTTCATTTACTGCAGTTTACACTCTTGGCTTAAAAACCCCATTAACGTTAAATATAGTTTTTTTCAAGCTGTTTTCCACATTTGTTCCAATTTAATTGTTGTAGAAAAAAAAGTTGAAACAAAGAGTAAAAGCAAAGTAATCAGCAGTGCTCTGGGAACCGTCTCTTGAATAAACGGGAAAAGAATAATGTTACATTCACCAGCACCAAGCGCTATACTGACGATGGCAAAGAATGAGGCTGATGCTGAAGAGTACTTTCGTTTTCAATATGTTTAGTGAACAAACAATGAGCATATGAAAGTATGCTTTATAATATCTCTATATAGAATTATTCCTCTTACATACTTTCACATATACAGTGCATCCGGAAAGTATTCACAACGTATATATTTTTCCACATTTTGTTATGTTACAGACTTATTCCAAAATGGATTCAATGATTTTTTTCCCTCAGAAATCTACACACAACACCCCCTAATGACAGTGTGTAAAAAAAGTTTACTTGAGGTTTTGGCAAATGCATTAACCTTCTGAGCGTTTAGCCCGAATTAACTCGGGCTGAGTTTTATGCATCATAAAACTCAGCCCCAGTTAACTAGAGCCTCGCTCTAGGTCTCGCCGTCTGCTTATGGCGGTCGGGAGCATCGGCATGTATGCCGATGCTTCCGGGTCCGTCCCCGATCGCGTCACCGGTGACGCGAAGGGGGCGGGGGTAGGCGGCGCCATAGACCTCCGTGTAACTGGAGGGGCGTCGCTTTTCCTCAGCGTAAGTCCGGCGTCTCCAGTGACGCCGGACTTACGTGTACGTCCTCCAGCTGAGCAGGAAGTCGCGGCGGAGCATATTGTGCTCCGCCGCGATTGCCCGTGGCATGGTAATGAAAAAACCGTGCCAAGGGCCAAACGCTCAGGAGGTTAAAGATGAAAAAATTGCACAGGTAAATAAGTAAATAAAAAGCACATGTAAAAAAAGTATTCACAGCCTTGTCCATGGAGCTCAATTGAGCTGTGGTGCATCCTGTTTCCCCTGATCATCCTTGAGATGTTTCTGCTGTCCAAGCAATTAATTATCTATAGACTTCTGGAGAATCTGTTGAAGGTTATAGAAACAAAATTCTCTGGTCTGATGAGACAAAAAATGAAGACACTGGTGTGAATGCCAGACATCACATTTGGAGGAAACCAGGCACTGCTCATCATCAGGCCAACACCATCCCTACAGTGAAGCAGGGTGATGGCAGCATCATGCTGTGGGGATATTTTTTTTAGTGGCAGGAACAGAGAGAATAGTCAGGATAAAAGGAAACATGGCTGCAACAATGTAAAGGGACATCCTGGGCAAAACCTGCTCCAGAGTGCTCTTGAACTCGACTGGGGCGGCTGTTTTGAGCAGGACAACAACCCTAAGCACACAGCCAAGATATCAAATCAGTAGTTTCAGGACAACTGTGGATGTCCTCTGGACCAGACTTTCCAATTGAACATCTCTGGAGAAATCTTAAAATGGCTGTGACACTTCCATACAACCTGATGGAGCTTGAGAGCAAAGATGAATGGGTGAAACTGGCCAAGGAAAGGTGTGCCAAGCTTGTGGCATCCTATTAAAAAAGACTTTAGGTTGTAATTGGTAGCAAAATTGCATCAACAAAGTCTTAAGAGGGTTATTTCTATGCAGTTGTTTTTAAAATTCTTCTGGAATAGTTAGGGCAAGTTTAAGGGGTTCTGAAGCTTGTTCCATGGTCCTTTCAGTCTGGGTTCCTGATTGTCTTGCCTTCAGCATTCTTTTTGTGCTAGGGCTGGGTGGAATGTGGGCATCCGGCAAAGGGAGGAAGACAGTACCGAGAGCTAGCAGGCACGCTGAGTGCTGCCGCTGTGAATGTCTGTCATTGATTCTGTTCTGGGGCGAGAGCATATGTTTCCACAGAGAGGGTTCCAATTATTACCTCTGGCACGTGTGCTATAGTTTCCCCACCATTGGCCTAGGCCGAACTTATGAAGAGAAGCTATTCTTTTGTTTAGAGAGTTTTTTGCCACGAGATGCCATACTGCGCTTCCAGTGACCAGTGTGAGAGAGTGTGAGATAGATGACAACAAATTTAACTCACCTGCTTCAAATTCACACCTGAGATCTTGTAATATTAATGAGTATCATTAAACTGGGTGGGGAAAATAGCGTTGGAAATATTTTCACTTGGGGGTGTACTTACTTTTGTTGTCAGAGGTTTAGATATTAATAGTTGTGTGTTAAGTTATTTTGAGTGGACAGCAAATTTACACTTTTATACAAGCTGTACGCTGGCTACTTTATATTGTATCAGAAGTGTTGCGCCATGAAAATTTCTGCATGTTTTCAAAATAACATACCTAGAACTTTCAAACTATAGTAGCTTTTATTTTTTGACACTGTAACCCTGAATTTAAATCGGTCCTTCCTGAGAATGGTACTCTTGCACTATTTTGGTTCCATTTTTTATACATCCCAGAATTTCTTGCATTTATATAACATGCTGTACTCGGCACGTGTTAAGAAACTTCTAATTAACCTGAAAAACTTTATATAAAATGTAGAGTTAATATTATATTTCTACAGATGATTGAGAAATTTTCATCCCCTATTGTTTTATACTGAACCCTACAGGACCCATAACCAGGAAGTGATATCATCTATAACCAGGAAGTGTTGTCATCCTTGTATCCATGTGGCTAAACGCGCATGACCTTCTAGTAGATTACTACTCCCTTGCTAAGCCTGCTTTGTACCTTCATTATTGTTAGCATTTTATTTTTTACTTTATTATTTACAGAACCTAACTTTGTTGCACTAGGTTGTACACCTCATGTCGTTGTTCCTATGTTTGTACTACCTGTTCTACTGCAGCTTTATTCCATTTCTTTTTATTGTTGTTATTATAAACTTAAGTAAAAGATGTATTCCAACCATTCACTTTGTCATGTAACTGATTTCAAACCTGAACAAAATTTTTTACAATTGTCACAGAAATGTAGAAACACAGAAGACTGATCTGATGGCAAAAAATCAGGTTTAATCTTCATTTTGTTTCGTACATCTATATTCTTGCCCCAAGCAGTCTTACACACAAATATAGTATTTCATTTAAAAAAAAGTAAAGGGAAAAGTAGCCTAGCCACGCTCCCTGATGAAGGGCCTTGCTATTGGTGTCACACACATACCATACAATGCCATATTACTGTGTTTATTTTGACAATGTCTGTCCATGCAATAACGATGGATATAAAGAAATAGATCATGAACACTTTTCTAAATCTAGATCAAGATTTTAATTACCTTTATCACAAAAAAACATTTTACCACATAAAGAATAACAAAATAAAAAGAAAATTCCTATTTTGTTTATATAGTTTATTTTTTCAGTTAATTTTCCAATATTGTCTTAAGTCAGTAAGATTTTTGTAAAGATCACGTAAAGATCATGAGGGATCGTAAAATATTTTAAATAAAAATTACATCTGGGAGATTTGCTTTTACTTCCTTTTAGAAAGAATGGCCCAGAGCTGACAGAAAATAAGGGGCCTGCATGTAGGGATGCATAGGATACACAATGCAAAGGGTTAAAAGGATCAGTAGGTTAAAATAATAATAATATTAGGGAAGATGGGTTCTCATCTGATTGGGCATCAAAGCTAAAAATAAGGTGTGGCGAAAAGCGGTTTTAGTCAGTCATTAGACATTCACAGCAGTGTGAAAAGTTCCCACTCTCCGCCTATATGTATGTGTTTTGTTGGTGTGGATGTATTTGGCTGGGTGTAACTCTAAAGGTTGGGGTCTTTAAAGGTGGACAGTGTCATTGATGTTAAAACGATTATATGACCCATCTTTGGGGTGGCATCCTATGGTCAGTTGGGTAAACAAAAGAGTGACCAATATATATGTGGAGTTTTTAGGGTGATAAGTAACTTAATATCGTCCCTTAGTCGGTGATATTGTGGCGGGGGCCCAGTATGGTTTAGGTCATGGAAGACTCATGAGTGGTGGTAAGAACCTTCAAAAGACTAGCAACCTTCTATTGGATAAGGATATTTTTTTGTTGAGATATTTGCTACACTCCAAGCTACATTCTGGGATACTCCCCTTTCTTTGGCAAGCCTGAGGCAATTCTGAATGTTGGCAGACTCGACGAGGGGAAGAGGGAGGTAGAATATTCAATTTAAATCCCAAATATATGTATACGGTGTTCTTTTTGCTATTAAAGTGTGTAGTGTCATGATTAGAGATGGTCGCAAAACTGGCTGACTGTGAGTTTATTGCAAATCCTGAACAAAGTTGTAGTGCCGGGTCCTCCCTGATAGAATACATAGTGATTGGAAGGTATATATCACTGCTATGTAGTGCCGGGTCCTCCCCGATAGAATACATAGTGATTGGAAAGTATATATCACTGCTATGTAGTACCGGGTCCTCCCTGATAGAATACATAGTGATTGGAAGGTATATATCACTGCTATGTAGTGCCGGGTCCTCCCTGATAGCAGTGATATATACCTTCCAATCACTATGTATTTGGCAATCAATCAGGTTCTGCCCACCCTGAGCGATCGACCAAACAAAAACGACTAAAAATTAGATCAGACATTGAACCAACACGTTGCATTTTTTTTGCATTGTTTTGCAATCGGAGTACAGCCCTATGCAGCAGCCTTTCCTATCAATGGATTTTGTGGAATCTGCCATTTTAGAGATCGGCTCATGTCCAAATCGGCCACAAATCAGATTCCCAAGGTGGTGTTCCATCAATTTCTGATCTGATCAATTAACGATTCCTGATCGCCTGGACAATCAATTACTTTTAGTTTGCCCAACCCATGGTATATGGGATCAAACAGTTATTTTTGAACATGTTCTTCAAGTTGGAGTGATCCTACTTGCAGAAGAATTTACACAACCCATGTAAACCCAGCTTTAAAGATGGCTGAGTGAGAAATGTTGATGATGTGTGTAGTAGGTGATGATGTGCTGGGGTATGAGTGTGCTAAACCCAGGGAAACACGTGTGTTTATATATATATATATATATATGCACTGATTGATTGAATGATTTTTAATATCGTACCACACAGGGCTGGCCAGGTCTCGACTCTCACTGACTGCTGCTGAAATTTGAACTGACACGCCCCCCAGGTCTGACTCCACTCCATGCAGCATGAGTTCTTAGCCATTCCCCGCCTCCCTAGGAAGCCACACCCAACCCCGTCCAAATCATCTCTCCATCATACGGCTGCCCTCATCCACGGGACCGGGCTGCTTGCGGCGCATGCGCAGTGTCCCCAAGCATCGGCTCTGCTGGAGAGGCATCGGCTCCTGTCGTTCGCGGCCAAGCATCGGCTCTTAGAGCCGGCTCGTTCGCGAACGTCCCATCACTAATTGCAATTGACTCACAATTCAGATAGTCAACATTTTATGGCCATCTCTAGTTATAATTTAAATAAAAGATTTTTTTTTCACACAACAGTAACTGGATATATTTTGTGCAAACTAAACACAGAGTTTTAAGAAAATAACCCAGCAAAAATGTACTATACAGTTGTTTGCCCATACAGTATACTGTTAGATCTGTTGGCTTTGTGAATTGATTGCAAAGCTTCTGAAAATGGCCCTGTCATAAAATTTATAGGAGATGCAGGAATGGTTGTAGGATTTTTGTTGTTGTTTTTAAGTATTGCTTTACTGCATATAGTTTATACATAAATCAAATTTAAAATAAGGTAGAATTAGAATTAGGAAGATTTTGACTCGACTCTGAATTGAACTTATGCAAATAATACTGTACTACAGCAATACTTTTTAATATAATTTTCCTACAACACTTCCCATCAATTTGTGGGATGAAACCATGTTCAGAGGCTTCACGGTTAATTTTTGAAAGTTGTGTTAAGTCTACACTAGGGATGGTCGAAAAATTTGCAGTGCGGATTTTTAACTTTTTCCCCGAAAATTCGCATAGTCAAATTTTGATGGGGGTCATTTCGACTTTTCGCCGAAATTTCAACTGAAATCGAAATTTCAACTTAAAAAATAACTTTGATTTTGATTTGCCTCTATTTCACGTGCGAGTATCACCATTTTATTTAAAATTTTCTCATGCGGGAGTGATTGGAAAATTTGCATTGGCAAAAATTCCCATGGTGCTAGCTAACTTTGTCAGCTTATTGCAAAGCCCCTGAAAATGGTATCCTCACAAAAATTGCTGGAGTTGTAGAGAAGGGTTGGGGAAACATTTGAAAACAATACGTTTTGCTCTAACATGTCAAGTTTGTGTATAAATTGGGTTTAAATCTCAGTTCTGATTGTAAAGCTCTGCTACTATGTACACTGATTCTTCTATTATTGCTCAAGCTCATACAGGAAATCAAAATTTTCCACCTTATGTGAATTTTTGACCTTATGCGAATTTTAGGCCTAATGCGAATTTTTTGGCGTTATGCGAATTTTCGACTTTAGAAATTTTGACTTGAAAAAAGTTGAAATTTCACAGAAATTCGATTGGGAAACTCGAAATTTAAGAAGAATCAAATTGTATTCATTTCGACCATCTCTAGTCTACACTACATGACTTGGTTGTGTTGTGCCCTTGTTTAGGGCCTGTTAATCACATGTACCCTTTAAATCTATGTGCATGGCATGTACAATACAAGTATTACAAGTATTATTTGATGTGTTCATTGAAAATCAAGTGCGTTGCCTGAAGAACAATGCGGGCCTTGCATTTGGTATGTACATGATGCGTTATGGACAATGATGCACCTGAATGTATAATTGAAAACAATGGGCCATATTTATCTGTAAAAATAGTAAGAACAAAGTTAACAAATTACAATGTGTTCTCACTTTTTAAAATAGTATTATAGTTATATTATATTATAGTTTTGTGACTGAGTTTTGTCAACAAAGAGAACAAAGTAGAAAAAGAGTACCCTCCCCCCACCTCACCTAGGATTTTTACGAAATTTAAGGATACAAAATCATACATGATATGAACTGGGATTCTGAGGGTGCCTATTTCTTTCAATCAATATATAGCATAATCAAAAAACTTTTTTCATTTATTTTAATTTAAAAACACAATATATTGTTCTTAGGACCAGAAAAGACAAGCAAAAAGATTTTATTTTTTTATGTACAGATATGACACATCTCTCCTAGAGAGAAAAAGAGAGACCCTACAAGCTGGTGGTCCCTGTTTCTTTTCTATATCAATTTTTCCTTTACCACAAAACACTCCCAGAAAACTGGGGATAATGTCCAAGCTTTATATGAGGGTGACCTTCGACGCGTTTTGTCCCCCTGTGACTTTATCAAGAAGACCCATTCACTACAAGCATTTAAAACATTTATAATTAACAACAATAATATAAACAACATACCTTAATTATATTACCTTACCAGGGGTAAGTGGACAATTCTCTTTACCTATGTTTCTCTATGGATCAATACATGGCACTTCAATCAGGGAATTTTTACCCCAGCTCATTTCAAAAAATAAAAATAATAGTAAAAAAAAATTAAATAATAAAGTTTTTTTCCCTTTTTCGCTTTCTAGAGCATTGTTACCCACCTTTGCTTATCCTTCTCCTTTTTGGATCTATGCAGGGTACTTTTCTATGTGACTATACATTATGCGTATGTGTTCCTTGCTACTACGTTTCCAGAAATACTCTCTTTCGCTATGTGTTCACTCGCTATAATGTGATGTGATGTGCACCTTTCTATTAACTCTGTGATTTAGTCAAAAATATTTTTGACTCCAAAAAGAATTCCCTTTGTGTGCTGTGTGTCTTTTTTTCTATTTATTTAGTGTCCCTATGAGTGTAGGGATTATATTCAGTCCACATAAATATCAGTCCAAACCTATGAAAAATAAATATGAAGCAATGATAACTAGAATGTCACAACCAAAAAAGAAAAAAGAGTCATTGTGTTACATAAAATCCCTCATTCATTGGCTCAGTGTTACATTTAACCTTACTATTTTGTCTCATTACACTTTTACCATAAATCTTACTCTGTTAATATATTATTCACTCCCATATTGGTCAGAGAGAAGAGAAGAATCTTCCCACTGCCAGTGTGCTTCCTACCCTCTCATAGGAATTTTTGCCTACCTTCGGTATGATATTTTACTGTGTTGCTCCAGAGAATATATGAGGCCACTGCTGTCCTTCCTTTCAGTCTCCCTGTCTCCTCTCTCCTCGGTGCTCGCCCCTCGGACCGCCGTCCCTCTCTGTGGGGCAACAGAAACCCCCTTCATATCATGTATGATTTTGTATCCTTTTTAAAATAGTAAGAAAAAAGTTAACAAATTACAATATGTTCTTAGTTTTTAATATGTCTGTAAACCTACGGCAAAGGCTCAAATAGCTTATAAGCTATGATATATTTTCATGTGACATATATTTTTTCAATAATAATAATGCTTGTGTTTTGATTCTGAATAAAGCCAAACAGATGATAATAATGTCTTAATACAATGCCAAGATGCTAATACATTAACTTAAACTGAAACATGAGAGGCATAGAATGGTGTAAAGTGTTTTTTTTCTCAATAAGTAACTATATTCAATGCTTTAAATGCAGAGGAAGTTGTTATTTATTTGGAGCCTTTTGAAAAGGAGCAGAATTGCCTGGAGTAAGATATTCAGAATTAATGTTTTTTAAGTTGTCAGAAAAGCAATCCTTTCCCCTTGTTTCCCCCATGGCTGCCAAAAGTGTTTGCAACCCTCATCTTTTGAGATATTCTTCTCCAGAGGAATGTATTTGCAAAGTCTAGGAAAGATAAAAGCATCAAGGTATGCCAAAAGAGAATACAGACTGTATGATACACCAGATGAATACAGGTGTTTGTAATATTCTGCAAATGCATTATTGATCTGTAAGGGATTAGATACATTCACTCTTTCCAGCTTGGATGATAGCTGAAACTAACCGTTCTGTTCTGTAAAGTAAGAAGTTTCTTGTTTGTGTTTTCTCAATGTTTCTATGAGTACGGTAAATTTATTTAAAAAAAGGCTTGCTAAAAATATTATGTATATATATATATATATATATATATATATATTTGCCTTCAATTAATATTGCACATTTTCAAGGATATATCCTTAAGGAAGTCTTCTCCTTTGATTCAAAAGAGCAGATTTAACTCTTTAGGTAGTAAAGATATCTTTTATCTAGTATTTAGATAGGGTACTGATTTTATCAGCTGGATGTTATAAAATGGACATTATGAATTTTAGCAAGACATAAAAAGCCTATTGGCAGTATTTCCACCAACAGCACATCTTATGAACCAAATGCTACATTAGAACAGATGTGCATGGTTGAACAAATAGACCCAGCAGGTGTTTTTTTCAGCATAACCAGTCCTCGATTGCATCCTCTCAACCATTTCACTCAACCCTTGAAACATTTTAGCATCATACAAAACCTGTTCAAAAATGAAACCTGCAGCCCATAATGTATTTATAGGATCAGTAAATAATAATTAGAATAAATCTAAGACTAAGGGTTTTGACATTCTTAGAAGCTTTAATGCCTACTGTATTTTCAACATTATTTTGCTCTATATAATACAAAGATTTTCCAGAATAACCACAATTTAAATGGAAATGTTTTATTTTATGATCAGAAAAAAATGCAGACAGATGCTCTTATTTTTTTCATCAATGGAGAACTTCTTTAATGTCATAAAACCCTTACCTAAAGTTGCAATACAAATGCAAAACAATTACCAATTATTCAGTTTGTATTTCCCACCCAATCTCCCACCTCTACTCATTCCTCCACCTCCTTGGCAACATCAATGTCATCAGATAGGTGGATCCAGCTAAGAGACTGAAGGGCCCTGACACTACAGCACGGTACAGGCAAGGCTGCATTAGGTAAGCTACTCCGAGTGTGGCTCGGGGTTACCAATATCAATAATAGGAGTCTATTCCCAGCCATACCCGGAATATAATGTAAATTGTAAATTATTACAGTGTTAAGAGAATGGTTCTCATTCTCTCACATTTGTGATCACTGGAAGATTAAATAATTCAGTTTTTGTTTTGTTAGTCCCCTGCCCCCCTCCTTCTTAACATTGTAAATCACATGTTCAAGTCTCTTACTCTCTCTGCTTCTGGAGAACAAAATTAAACTAACAGGGCTGGGAAAAAATATTAACCACGGACAGGGGTGTTCACAAACATCAGTTTTTAGTCAAATTGTTAAAGCCTTTACCTCAAAAAGTAAGTTCTAACTATTTAACAATATTTAGCAGGAATGCACTGTCATTGGCTAAATCAGCATGTAGAAATACATAAATAGCCCTTTAATAACCCTTTAATTTAAGTGAATTGTCTCATTTGTTAATAAATAACTTTACGGACAAACAATAGCATTATATAACTGTGCAAATGACAAGACATATAGATTCCATAGTCAGGTTCATATATTTCTATGGATATGGATCAATTACTGGTTATAGTATGAAATAGGAAAAGAAAACATTTGACTATCCTATTATTAAAGTCATATGTAATCTATAAAGGGTTTTTTTAAGACGAGTTACTACAACTAAGCCTGAAGAAAATTTACTTTACAATGTTTTAAGACAGTCAAGGCACATGCAGACTTATTATTCCAATTAACCTGCAGAAAACTAAGATTGTTGTTGATAGAGACATAGCACCTTGTATCCTCAAATCTAAATTTTTTTACTTTGTGACACATAATAACCTTAGATACTGTCATAAATTTCTTCAACTATAAAAGCTTGAAAAAAGAATATGCAGATGACTCATTTGCTTATGTAAGAGCAGGATTTTGTTACCCCCAGGTTATCAGAACAACATAAAGTCAGGTCCATAAATATTGTCACAGTGACACAATTCTAACATTTTTGGCTCTATACATCACCATAATGGATTTGGAATGGAACAAAAACAATGTGCTTTAACTGCAGACTGTCAGCTTTAATTTGTGAGTATTTACATTCAAATCAGGTGAACAGTTGGATTTTCTTATGAATACAGAAGGGTTACAACAAGATGTAAACCATTAGTTTACATAAAACAGGAAGGACAGATTAGAGTTTGCCAAACAACATCTAAAAAACCCTTTACAGTTCTGGAACAACATCCTATGGACAGATGAGGCCAAGATCAACTTGTACCAGAGTGATTGGAAGAGAAGAGTATGGCAAAGACCTTAATCAGCTTGATCATGCATTTCATTTGCTGAAGACAAGACTTAAGGGAAAATGCCCCAAGAACAAGAAGGAACCAAAGACAGTTGCAGTAGCAGCCTGGCAAAGCATCACCAAGGATGAAACTAAGCATCTTGTGATGTCTATGTGTTCCAGACTTCAGGCTGCAATTGACTGCAAAGGAATTACAACCAAGTATTAAAAAGGGAAAGTCTGATTTATAATTACTTTTGGTCCCTTAACAAGTGGGAGGCACATATGCAAACTGTTGTAATTCCTACACTGTTCATCTGATTTGATGTAAATACCCTCAAATTTAAGCTGTCAGTCTGCAGTTAAAGCACATTGTGTTTGTTTCATTTCAAATCCATTGTGGAGATGCATAAAGCCAAACATTTTAGAATTGTGTCGATGTCCCAATAATTATGGACCTGACTGTATATGCTAGAATGCCTTAGTTAGTTTATTAAACTCTTGAGGAGTTATTCCTAAATGTCTTTTGACAGGACCTAGTGGTTAGATGACAGGTATGGCAAGCATTTACCTACCTCTAGTCCTTATTAAGTAAACAATAACACCTAATCAAGATGTGAGTTTCATTTGAACCTGAAGATAAAAGTCATGAACTCACCAGCAATCCACCACAGCAATGTCACATAAAGTCTCTTTTTCAAGATAAGTAAGCCTAAAATGTTCACCTTGAAACAATCAATAATTTCAGATCAGAGTAATATGCATGCCACCAAGCATTGCAGTTGCTACTAGCACCAACTTTTTAGCTCCTTCACTGCAAAGATAGGACTTAATTTCATGTTGAAGCCGACCTACACTCACAATTGTCCAAATGAAGAGACAGTCGGAAAGAGACGTAATCACAATCCCTATACATGCCTACAGAGATGTGTTTTTACACCATTGAAAACCATTATCAAGCACAATCTAGTGGACATTTGCAGCACTGCGATTTATCAACCCCTTGCAGCAAGAGGGGACAAAAGATGGCATCTCCCAACTCTCAAAGAAACAACAGGTATGTTTAGGATTGTGGAACTTATTTCTAAATGAACTATGCTTCTATATGGGTTATTATTACAATTTTAGAGCTGAAAATAACCCATTAGCAGTAGGTTATTTTCTGCAGAGCCAAAAAGATTGACCACTGGTGATCTAGGGACCTAGTCACTAGGAAGTCTGAAGGAAAGCTGTTTTATCACAATAAATTATTATATTGGCCAACATTACTGAGGACACACAATACATGTATTTCATCTATGTATTTTGCATTTTAACATGATGGGCTAGAAATTGGATCAGTATGTTCAATATCTCTGAGGTCATTTTCTAAATCCCATGGCTCATTAATTATATTCTGATTATTTACATTATTCTAATTTGTGCTGATTCAAAAAAAAAAACTCATTTAATTTTCTTGCACCCACATAATTAGGTGTAACAAATGTAAGCCATCACTAATTTCCCCTAGGTCATAAAGTATTTTACTCCACACCATACAATTTTTTATTGTGGCAAAATGAACATAAATGAAATAAACTATTTATTTGAAGACTTTTTTCTGTTTCACAATTGTATTCACTAACTATACAGTATATATTCCAGCAGATCTTCATAGAAGTCATTTTACTTTTACCTTTTTTTGTGATAAATGAAGATTAATATACTTTTACCAAAGCTGTTTCTAGGTATGGGCAAAGTAAGCAAGTTATTAATGTAATTATTAGGGAACAAAGAAGATGCTGCCTAGGTCAGGACCAAGCAAGACCACACACAGGGCTGTTTCCAAACATAAAGGTTTTTCCTTATTCAATTAACTGACTTGAGATAATTGCAAAGCCCCTGGTCATGGTATCATCAGCACAATTGTTGGATATGTAAAGTATGGTTGTGGGAATACTACACATTTTAGTTAAACATTTCAACTTAAATTTGAATTAAACCACAAAAAACAGTTGGCAGATTAAATTGTTCACCTTATGATCCAGGATCCCATCCCTGATTTAATGTCAAAGGTGCCTCGACAAAATATTGAGCAAAGGCTGTGGATACCTATGTACATGTGATTTCTCAGTTTTTTGTATTTTTAATAAACTTGCCAAAACCTCAAGTTAACTTATTTAAAGTTGTCATTATGGGGTGTTGTGTAGTGATGGCCAAACTTCATCCAGGTCCGTCTGTGAACAGCTGACACCCGCCTGTTTGTGGGGAAATTCAAATTCCCCACCTGATCGCTGGGAAAACCGGAAGTGACATCCCTTCCGGTACCTGGAATGCCAAGTTGGAATTGCCGGATATGACGTCACTGACGTCACTTCCAGTTTTTGGAGCCGATTTTTCACTAGAAGAAGTCTCTAGGGAAAAGATTCTTCTTACTGCTCCTGATCCTGCCGGTGGAAGAATAATAAGCTCCTTCTCCCCATCCAACTGGGTGGGTCAAACATCCACCAGCTAGAAGGAATGCGAACATACATGTTTGCGGCTAAACTGTACGCCTTGAGGACAGTCAGGCAATCACTAGTGTTGTTTTAGAATCAAGAGGATAAAAATTTATGTAATCCATGTTGGTTTAAGGCTGTAACAAAGCAAAATGTGGAAAAAAATTTATATGTTTCGGATGCACTGTAATATATATGTATATACACACAAACACACACACTTATATATACTCAACCGCACTTGTGGAATTATTATAAGAAAAACAAATTTTTTCGTCTTGCATTTAACATTGCTAACTTCTGTTCCCTGACTTTACAGCTCTAAAATGGAAAAACATATCATAATGATAATAAACAATATAAATATTGGCTGACAATAATAAGAAAAGATCATACACTGAGAGAGCTTAAAATCTATCACAAGATATTACTACTTTTTCTTTCGTTCTAAAGACTAATAAAGCCAATTGTTTTATATTAGACAATTTTTACAAGTCAGGGCCTTTATGCTGTGCCCAAAAAAGAGGCCAGAAATCAAGAATTTACAAATATCTCATATATATAATATAATATATATATTATTTTTCTTTTTTTCTAGTTTATAAGTAAATAACATTGGGGTTTTTTTTCATTTGTTTTGAACTGTCCATCTGCTAATGTTTGCCTTAGAAACTCTATTTTTGGATGATTGGAAAGCATTATTCAAATAACACAAACAAAATTTCTTCCAAGTCATGGATATTCAAAATCTGTGACTGCTTAGGGTCAGAGAAGCCTAAATTAGACTTATATTAGAATATATCAAAAAATGTATTAGGGGTAAGACAAATACTTCCAAATGTGAAATACATACAAGAAAATAGGATTGCCGGAAAATTATTTTCAATGCTGTTCAGCATGGCTTGTGTTTCTGAATCAACTACCAGAGAACTTGGCCAAGACTGTGACCTAATTTATTTCTAGTAAAGGTTATTGTATGTCTGTCTGCCCATAAAAGTGAAAATGTGTTATCTTATAGTTAGGTAAAATCTCCTAAAATACAGTGTCTCTGATAGGTAGACTCACAACAATAAAGCGGACCAGATTTTAATCTTTGTATGATCAGCATTAAAAAAGATAGGGCAGAATGTACCATAAAAAATTACCTGTAATTAGTTAATTAGAAGTGTTCCTCATAGCCCCTCTTCTCTCTCAGCACCATGGCATGGAGGAAGACCCATCATCTCTTTGAGCAGTGACAACCGAGAAAGTACCTGATCTCAGCTCTGCATTGAAATGCACATAGATGTTTTGTATAAACACTCCCAGTGGCCTCTCGTGATATTGCACCCTGAATAAACCGCTGGAATCCTGGCAGATAAAAATGGAATCTCTCATATGATTCCAGGAAACAGCAGGCAAGTATATTTTGAGCACTTCACCACCATCATATCAGCTCAGGTAAGTCAAACTTTCATTTTATATATTTATTTTTAAGATTGTGGATATACATTCAATTTAAGAAGGATACTTTGTAAAGTATCTCCCAGGAGGGTTTTTCCTGAGTGATGTAGAGCAAGTTACGCATGATGCCTTGTAGCACATACATATCCCTTTCTAAGTCACTCATCATTATATTCTACTATTAGACAGGCAGTTTTGATAGAAAGCAAAATCGTGTTCCCTTACCAAGGTGGCTACCGCCACACAAAGACATGAGGAATATTAAAGAACAAGGGGGTTGAAAGCAAATTTAAAGGAAATAATATGATGCAAGGAAGCAACAGTCATAACTATGCATTTGTCAAGTACTTGCCTTTTTGTCTACAGTTTGCACACTAAAGATCACCCCACAACAACAACAACAAGGAATTAAGGAGTAGGGTAGTTGAAGCAACTACCTCTGTTTACATCTGTTTATGTAATGTAGATTTCATCCATGAAAATCAAAAGTGACCACTGTAAATACCAAGACCTGCTTAGCAAATTTCCCTAATCTCTACCATAATCACTGCAATATTTTTCACTTTAGTCAGGAGAGCTTGGTTGAGGAATCGCCTCCAGCCTACTGATTGGACAATTTAGAAATCTAATAAACATAATAACATCGTACTGACAGCACTTGCACTGCAACAGAGCCTGACTGTCTTACAATAGTGGCTTCCCTTACCTAATCCTGCCATGACAGGTACTACAGGTGTAGGAGCGACTTCCAGCTATAGGTAAAACACATAATGATTTTGATGAATTTATTGCTGAATCAAATTGGAGTTTGCCTGAAGGCTTGCCTTAATTACACTTTTTAGACAGTTCTTATAAGCATTATTTATTTCAACCAAGTCTTTCCTTTAATCTTCCCAATTGTGGAACCATTATTTCCTCTGTTTGCCAGCTGAGGCCCAATATACCGTTGCTAAGATATGGATGCTGCCATGGAAACAGATGAACTCTTATGTTACTGAACGGCTATATTTTTGTGAATTCTTGTAAAAAAAAGCAGTTTATAAAACTTTGGAAGAACATGGTGCCACTTGTAACTTGTAAGTAATATTATACAATCTGTCTTTGTTCTCCTTCACAGGGAGCTTAAGGCTGGCAATTTGCTGAGAAATAGTTTAAGTTGATCTTGCTGAAATGGCATAATATTAAAGATAATAATAGTATAATACACTTTTTAAATATAAGCTAAACTCGGGCCAAAAAGAGAACTGTGCATTCAAAGTATATCAGTAATCTGTTTTACCTGAAAAAAGGTAAAAAGGTAAAAGTGTTTATCTTTAATTTTTGGGATTCATTCAACCCTATAAAACTGCATAGGTAGTCAACTTGTTAGTTTATTAGAAAATCTTTGAATTTAAATTTTGTCCACATTATGTAACATTAAAGAGGACACAAATCTTTTATACACTCGTCCCCCCCCCCCCCCCCCCCCCCCCCCCCCCCCAGCCAACACTCATTATACAGATGATCTGTCCATATGCAAAAAATACTTACCTGTAATCAGTCAATCTGAATCATCTAGCATCACACCTTCTTTTCAATGATGTTACACCTCCCCAAAAACCATTCCTGTTATATCCAGCACATAGACACTTGGGTAGGCATCTAATTATGCTTCTACAAAGCCTTCAAAAATACTTTTTCAGCATTGGAACCCATTGTCCATCTAATGGCCGTTTGTGGTACTGCTGTAAATTTACTGGCAGGCTGGCAGTAAGAGGGGGCTAGAAATCACTGAGGCTCGCAGAAAAAGCAGGTATAATTTTAAATATTGTTTTAGGATTCTGGAGGGCTTTTTCACCATCTTGCTGGCCCAGAAATACCATATATACTCGAGACAAACCGAATATAAAGCGAGGAATAAAAATAAAGCCATGGGGGGGGGGGGGGGGGGGGAAGCAGCATCTAAGGTACAGAATTTAGTTTTGAGATGTTATTATTTAATTCAGTAAACTTATAAGTTAATTACAAAGCCCCTGAACATGATATCATCAGCAATGTGAGTGTGAGGATGTGAGTGTGTTAAGAAAAAAGTATTGCTCTAGCACATCAAGTTTTTGCACAATCAAGTTCAAATTTGACTTGACTTAAACCTCATTTATGCAAAAAAGAAATATGCTAGAGTATTTTTTCTTCAAATGTTCCTAAAACCCTTATGCAAATTTGGTGATGATAGCATGCTAGGGGGCTTTGCAATTCACTCTACAAAATGCCGCGATTTTCATTTCTTGACCCAAATAAAACTTTTTGAGCACATTTCAGGTACTGAAAAATTTGTCTTATATTTGGAGTATATACTGTTTCTTTTAATATGTCTGTTTTTTTTCAATAAAGATCAGCTTTACCTTTAAAAATTTTTAGAGCCCCCCCCCCCCCAACATGGCTTGTAATTGTCAAAATTAGAACGACCTTCACTAGAGTTAACAGTAGACACATTTCCACAAAGATTTTTTGCTGCCTTTGCAAGTGTTTAATTTGGCAGTCCAATACCAGCATACCAATGGGTTGTGGCTCTGTCCCTATGACCCTATAGGATCAGATATCTAAAAAAATTGGAAGTATTTGAGGACAAAGCATTCTTTTTTCCCATAAGTTTGGAACACTAGCTATACCATCTTTCTTTTTTACGTTTTTAATGATCATTTACCTTTTTGCTTCAATACTGCCTTTATTTCCTCTTTGAGTAGTTACTGACTAGGCTAAGCCTCTTCTGTTTAAAGTACTCCCAAATAGACGCTAATAAAGCCTCAGATAGGGAAAGGTAATGGCCTTCTACTCTGGGACAGTGTTTCCCCTCTTTCTGTAATTTCCCTAGCACAACCAATGGCAGCAACCCTTTTTATCCACCCATTTGTGCATTATACTAACGAGAATGCTATGTCTTATCCTTCCAAATTTATAGATACCTGGCCCTCCAACTTGTCTACACTTTATATGACTATTGACTAGACCAGGGGTGGGCAAACCTTTTGACATATGACATATTTGGCAGAAGGGCCAGAGCAAGAGCCTTAAGGGCCAGCCAGTATAAGTGTCCTTAGTTCTTGTAGCCCAAACAGGGCTAAAGAAAATATATATATAAAACAATATGAGGTTTTTGATAGCAAACGTTCTATTAAGGGCCAACTACGGCCATTAGGAAACTCGTACAATCATTCTCTGGGCATTTTCTCCACTTATTCCAGGGAATGAGCAGATGGGAGCTAGAGTGTCTTTACACCAAGGCTTCTGTCTAAACTGCAACTTTTGAAATGCATCTCTGTGCAGCAAAAACCTTTACCAAAATGTAGTTTTTTTTTACTTTTGCTAGTTCACAAGCTTACTTCTGCTACATAATGCTCAGATCTGAACGCCCTCTATTCATTATTATCTAAACATTATTTTGTTATCTGTGTCTTAATATTTTCTTACTGAACGAATTATGGAGGGAGCTATTCTTAAAGTTTCTTGAAAATAATAGTTGCTTTGTAATCCAGATGACCCTCTCACTTTCATTACTAGGAATACAAATAGAGAGTTCAGATTTCCTATGACTATGATTAGATTTTTTTTCAGACCAGTGTCTAAACAACCAGGGAAGTAACATATCCAAACATACAACAGCAATGGATAGTTTTGTTTATCTTAGTAAATACCCAAACCTATTGTTATCATTTTTCACTTTTCTGTGTGAGAAATGTAAACTAATAAGCATCTGTCATCCTAATATGTAAAGCTGGTATTGAGAGATATGACATAGTAGACCAAGTTTTATTTACAGGCTAAATTTATACTTTGTTGTATATAAATATATATATATATATATATATATATATATATATATATATATATAAGCAAGATAAGAGCAAGGATTATACTTATATTATATTTTAATTTTTTATATGATGTCCTGCACAACACCACACTTCTACACTCTATTATTCTACACTCTATTTATCATGTTAAACTTTTTATGGTTCCCTACATTGCAATTTTTTTCTACTATAGCCAGCAAGGTTTTTCTGGTGGGGTTTTTATTGTGGCTCAATTCATCTCAAATCAATCCTGTGGTAGCTTACCTGCTCTAAGCGATCCAATGATGCTGGCCAAGGATTGCTTTTATCGGGCCTGTCAGAAAATCCCATTTATAAGTTCCTTTGCCTAAGCATGCAGGGTCCCAAAGTGGGTATAAAATTTCAGATTACTCAGTAATCTAAATCTGGGCATACATGGCTCGATTTTCCGTGAGATCGATTTAAACAAATTGTTTGAAAACAGTTCTCAATATATAAAAATACTCTTTTCTTCCAATATACACTTTATGGACATAAATATTTGTAATACCTGGTCATTGTACCTCATCAGTGGCGGTTTTAGGCATGGGCAAGGCGGCATCATGTCGGGGCAGCATATGGACATCAGAAATGTCCCTTTCTTCCCAATCAACTACCCCCCCCCCCCCGCAAGTGAAGGGAGACGAGCCTCAGAGATCCATAGTCTCACCTCACTCCCATGAGTGAGACTCTTCTGCTGTTTTGGACTCGGGGGGGGGGGGGGGCTTGGCCGTCAAAGGATCTCCCTAGGATTGCACCTTATTGCACCTACATGTGTCAATTTGGATAAACTTCTTTACTATAAAAGCTTATACTCTATAAAAGCTTATACTCTATAGGTAAGACTTTTACAGGTTTTTGCCACTAGGAAATTGTGTCCATGCATTGATAAAATTATTTCTGACATAAGGCACTAATATCAAATAAAAATTCCATGCCAGGGTTTGTTGTTCTGGTTAAAGTTGATGTATAATGTACTAATTAACCATATATAAAATTGAAGTTTGACTTACCTTTGAGCTCATATGATTGTGGCATACTTACCTGCTGTTCTCTGACATCATATTCCATTCCAAACACGCATGTGGTGTACAAAATGTTATGCTGCTACGGATGTTTTTATGTGGGTAAGACCCAACGGGAATTACGAATTAGAGTACAGGAAAACCTATAGTCCATTGAATTTGGGAACATAGCCACCCCCATTGGACGACGTGTGGGAATGCAGCATAATTATGATGCTGACAGCATTTCCTTCTCAGTACTAGCACAGGTGGAACCCTGTATTTGTGGAGGGGACAACGACAAGCTATTGTTACAGCTTGAGGCACGTTGGATCCACCAATTACAGGCGACCAAATTTCCAGGCCTTAATGATGTGTTGACATTCAAACCTTTTCTATAACCAGAGGTGCACATAAGTGGTACTCTGGTACTCAAAAGGGGCCAAAAACCAGCTATGCGTACCTGCATTATTGTTACACAGCTCATATGCGTACTAGCAACTTGGAGGCACTCCGTGTCTGGGTGGCCGCAGCTAAATGTTAAATGTATACAATTTATGTCACTTGGATAACGGCAGGGAAATATGAATATCTGTGAACAGTTGCAATTAGGGAATTTAAAATTTAAATGAATAATGAATAAAAAAGATTGGACTTCTAAGGGTGTTGGAGATCTGGGGGATGAAAGTCAGAGTAGGCATATGTCAGGGTAAAATCTGAGAAGAGAAAAGCACTGTGTGACTGTTGGAATATGACTATTAAAGGATGACATTTGGACTGCAGGTAGTCACACTAATGTGGTATGAGAACAGGGAGGTCCATCTGCAGCAGAACCTACCATGCAGGAAGCTGACGCAGAGGACAGTGAGGGAGACAGTGAGGAAGGCCACCTACATATGGGGCGAGTACCAAACACCATCTCCTGGTACTCATTTGAGGAGCTCACTAAAAAAGTTATGTGCACCCCTGTCTATAACAACAATCTCAATGGAGATTCCCCTGGGAATGAGGAGATACCAGGAATTCCTAATCCGAATTTCACTGGCTATACACATAGGCTGTTCACTCAGCCATCCATATAATTTCATCTACCTAATCTATTTATTATTTCCATGTCACCAAAACTCTTATATTTTATTTTTAATTTTTATTTAATTTTTATTTTCTATATATATTTTTAAAATTTTTATATTTTTTTTAATTTTTATTTATTTATTTTCATTATTATTATTTATTTTTATCTCATTCAATCCTATTCTATTTTGTTCCATCATATCAACATGCATGGGCATTTATTTTCCCGATGTATGGAGAATGCTGGGGCTGCTTTTTTGTGGGCGTCTCCCTACATCATCGGGGAAGTCTGGGGACGCGGTGGAGGTGGGGGAGGGGGCTCGCCCTCCCTCTGGTGATTGATGGCCGGGGAGGAGACGGGCTCCCCGCCTCCCCTGCTTCACATTGAGGATGTGTCCCCGGTTGGGGGAAGGTCCCCGTCGCCCCCTCCTCGCTGATTGGGCAGGCGCGGCGGGTGCGCTTGGGGGAGTGGGGGGGTAGTGATGGGGACTATGGCGCCCGGCTGTGTGTGGAAGCATTGCGCCCACGTGGGGAACAGAGACACCTGGGCATCTGTGACCCCTGTGTTGGGTGTCGCAAAGATACACGCCCACCCTAGGCTGAGGGGCGGGTGGGGCGTTTTTTGCCCAGCTGTGGCCTGTTCCTCAATTAGGAAGGGGAGGTTAAATATCCCCTACAGCCCTGGCTGCAGTCTTTGGCTGACTTTCACCAGGAGCTCATGTCCCAGGCAAACAGACTACATGAGGTAGGACTTGATTTTTGACCACTAGCTTTAATATACTTTTTTGGGACTACAACGTATTGGGATTTTTTCATTCCAATTTCAGTGTACATTTCTGATTGTGTACGCTTACAGGGGTTAGTCCCTGCTATTGACTGACGTGATTTGATCTTGTGGGGAGCTGCCAGTTGACTGCCATACCATTTAGGAGACTACTTTTACATTCAGTGGTAAATCCATGCTTATACACTTGTTATGCCCCCTCAGACCTACTGTCATGTACTATTTGGATGATCATTACTTATATATGTTTTAGGGGTACCACTGGCCTTCCAGTGGCGCCTAGTGGTGATGGCAGGTACGGGTCCCCAGGTGTTTACCCAGCCGGATCCTTCACTTTGGGGGGGGGGGGGGGGGGGGGGTCTGGCTGACCTTGTGCCCTTTCTGACCACTGGTGGTGGAGATTTGTATCTGGATCCTCTATAGAGGGTCATCCAGGTATGTGAGATCTTATTGCACCAGCTGATGGCCGATTGACTGACACGAATATATGATGCATGTATTTTCTGTTACTAGGCGAAGCCTGTTTTACTAGGCGAAGCCTGTTTTAGGCGAAACACGTTGCAACTGTTGGAACACACCAACCGACTCCTATAAGATTAGAATATTGTAATGTAATGTATGCTTTTGTTTTCTTGATGCTTATACATTAGTTCCTACATGAGCAATTTGCTTATGCTTTCACCTTGATAGGTGCATTTGAAGTCCTTTATGTTTTGTATCTAATAAAGATCTTTTAACTAATTACTGACTATAAGTCGTGCCTTTAAAACCCATGTTGTGCTATTTTTCTTATATCTCATATTCCATTCCATTCATATTCAGGGTGCCAGGTCGCAATAGGCCACTGGGGGCATTTATTATAGTTTTCTATGGGAAAATTTGACAAAATGATGAGTAGATTGGAGGAAAGTGGTTTCCCAGCTGTCACTGTCATGATAGCTCTTTCTGTCCATGCAGCACTAGTCATCATAGATTGGGAGAGAGGGGTGACTTCAAGGGAACATTTTAATCTACTTATTACAGGTAAGTTTGGTTTTTTTACACACTCTTCCCTATTATCTGTTTTTCTAGTGCCATTCATGCAAAGATGGCAACCTGGTGGTAGGTCAAGTTCAATCACAAAGGTGTTCAGTGGAGTTGGGGTCAGAGCTCTGTGTGTTCCTGTCAAGTTCTTTCACAACAAAATCACCTACCTACATTCAGGTCCATAAATATTGGGACATCAACACAATTCAATTCTTTAACTGCAGACTGTCAGCTTTAATGTGAGGGTATTTACATCCAAATCAGGTGAATGGTGTAGGAATTACAACAGTTTGTATATGTGCTGCCCACGTGTCCCAAAAGTAATGGGACAATTGGCTTCTAAGCTGTTCCATGGCCCGGTGTGTGATATTCCCTCATTATCCCAGTTGCAATTACAATGTCCAGAGTTCATTTCAAGTGTACTATTTGTATTTGGAATCTGTTGCTGTCAACTCTCAAGATAAGAGCTGTCACTATCAGTGAAGCATGCCATCATTAGCCTGAAAAAACAGAACAACCCCATCAGAGAGATAGCAAAAACATTCTTAAAAAGAAGGAACGAATCAGTGAGCTCAGCAACAAAAAAAGACCTGAAAGACCACGAAAAACAACTGTGGTGGATAACTGAAGAATTCTTTCCCTGGTGAAGAAGACGCACTTCACAACAGTTGGCAGATCAACAACACTCTCCAGGAGGTAGGTGTATGTGTGTCAAAGTCAACATTCAAGAGAAGACTTCACCAGAGTAAATACAGAGGGTTCACCACAAGATGTTAACCATTGGTGAGCCTTAAAAACAGGAAGGCCAGATTAGAGTTTGCCGAATGACATCTAAAAAAGCCTTCACAGTTCTGGAACAACATCCTATAGACAGATGAGACCAAGATAAACTTATTCCAGAGTGATGGGAAGAGAAGAGTATGGAGAAGGAAAGGAACTGCTTATGATCCTAAGCATACCACCTCATCAGTGAAGCATGGTGGTGGAAGTGTCATAGCGTGGGCATGTATGGCTGCCAATGGAACTGGTTCTCTTGTATATTTATTAAGATGTGACTGCTGAAAAAAGCAGCAGGATGCATTCTGAAGTGTTTTGGGCAATATTATCTGTTTACTATCCACATACAGAACATTGCTAGATTCTGCTATTTCCCTCTCCACAATATCTCCAAGATCTTCCTCTCCCCAGAGACCACCAAAGTACACACTGGTACACACTCTCATCATTTCTTGTTTGGACTACTGCAACAACATTCTCTCTTCCTCTTAATAGAATATCATCTCTCTCTCAGTCCATCATGAATGATGCTACTAGAATCATTTACTCCTCTAATTCCAATTGTGTAGAGAATTTTATTTAAAATTCTGTGCCTTGCTTTTAAACCACTCCATACCTCCTGTCCTCCGTACATCTCCAACCTAAAACATAAATACACCCCTTACTGCCCCCTCCATTACTCCAGTGACCTAATAATGACAGCCCCACTCATAACCTCATCACATGCGCAGCTTCAAGACTTCTCTAGGGCCACTCCTACTCCTTGGAACTCTCTCCTTCGCCCCATTAGACTTCCTACCTTTGGCACTTTTATAAAAACACCCTGAAAACCCATCCATCTTCTCACTCCTAACATAACAACCATACCAACCCCACCCACCCTACCTATTGTATACTCTGTTTCCAAACCTTTTAGATTGCAAGCCCAACGGGCAGGGTCTGCTACTCCTCCTGTTTCATAACCTGTACCTGTGTGTTATCTTGTGTTGTCTCAACTCAACTACTTTATTGTAAAGGGCTGTGCAATATGTTAGCGCTATATAAATAAATGATAATAATAATTTATGATTATTATTATTTCCAATTACTTTTGGCCCCTTAACAATTGGGACGCACATATGCAAACTGTTCACCTGATTTAGATGTGAATACCCTCAAAATAAAGCTGACAGCACATTGTGTTTGTTGTATTCCAAACCCATTGTGGTGTTGTATAGAGTAAAAATTTTTAGAATTGTGTTGATGTCCAAATATTTATGGACCTGGCTGTATGTCTTTATAGACTTCATGGCTTTGTTACCTGGGGAATAGTCATGCTGGACCTGAAGAGACCTGATTTACATCATCTAGCTCTTGGTGTTCATGCATCTGTTTCAGCCATAAAAACACATGATAGAAAGCACAATTTTTGCACTGAGTGCCAAAGGTAGATTAGGCAGGACCTTCTCCTCGTCCCAGGTAATAATCTGTGCTTATTTGTTAGCTTGTGTTAAATCTCAACCCTTATTTAATGTACAGCCTATAAAAGTTATAATTGTAATAATAAAAAAATAATATTACATTTGGATTGGATAGACCTTATATACTATATTACTTTAAAAAGCATATTTTGACTTGTTTATTTCTGGTGCAGACACAGCCCATGATATGATGTGTGATCCTGTGATATAATGGAAATTATAAATGATTCCTCCAGTGGTTGGCAGCAGTTTTCATCAGAGATAGGTGATGTTCTGGTTATTAATTTAATAGCAGGATACATGAAATTAAGGTGTCACTGGGAATTTCATAGTGCATTAAACCTCAGAATTTTAGCCTTTCCAGAGAGCCTCTCTTGGGTATTTATTTGCATTCAATTAGGAAAGTTAATTGTATTTAATGACAGCATTTAGTGAAAAGGCACGTTTTCTGAAATTCGCTGTTTAATGTATTTCCCCTGTATGGCAAACAATTTCATGGATATTAATGTTGATGTTCTAAATCATGCTATAGGGTTTGAGGGAAAGAAGAACAGAAAAAAATGTTGTTTTATCATAAAATATCTGGTCACACACACTTATTCAGTTTTGTATATCGGTTTTTCTAGCAATTTATTGTTAAATATTCCTTATAAATATTCTATGCATATAATTTTATTTTTGCTTGAAGTCTACAACTGACAGAAAAATTCCCTCCTCATCACTCACAAGACTAAATCTATACTCAACTAAAGTTCTCCATGTCACTTGCAGCCAATCCACACATTATACAGACAATATGTATAGAAAATACAGAAAAATACGTACCTGTAATCTATGAATCCTGATTGTCCCTTGTCACTTGATAATGTGCTGCCATGGCAGTTGCATCCCCTTTTCTGTCTGGGGCAGAGAAACTTGGGAAGGAATATTAGATTGTAAGTCTGATCGGGCAGGGTCCTCTACTTCTCCTGTGTCATTACTACTTGAGTGAGAATATTCAATTTGCTGAATATCAAAAATTCGAGAATTTGCAACATTTTCACAATGGCTGATATTCGTCATATTATGCTTCATTGTTTATCAGCATACATTGCGCTTATTTGAGTGCCTTGCAAATGGATACGCACAATACACACAGTGCTCGTACTGGCCAAGATCACAGAATGAGCAGTTGTAAAGATGGTTTGAATCATTGCGAACAGCCACGCGCGATGTAAGGCAATAGAATAAAATCTTTTTGAATGTTATGAATTTCGAATGTTTCTTAATATATTCCCGAAATTACGCGAACACGAAATTACCATATGCCGCTCAACACTAGTCATAAACTGCACCTGTGTGTCTTGTGTTGTATCTCTACTCTAATTTATTGTTTATTGCTGCGTATTACAAATAAATGATAATAATAGTAATAAAGTGTATTTATGACCCTCTCTTCCCAAGTCTTGTGTCTTATGTTTTCAGGATTGGAAACATTTAAAAATTGCCATCTAGTGACCATTCCTGGTACTTCAGTGTTACAGGAAGATTGTCAAAAGTAAATGTAAACTGCTGAGGCTTAAGAAAACAGCTGGCACTTGTTTTTTTTTTTTACAATTGGAGAGAACTTCTTAACAAATGAGGTAAGTGAAAGCTTATCTAAATATTTCTGCGACTATGCTCGGGGCCCTATGCACCTGCATACTCCGCATAGTGGGGAGAAATGGCTCTTAGTAAAACACATCAGAAGACAAGAATTGATTACTGCAGTTTTTATGTTTGGGTTCTTGTGCCGTGGAGGACATTAAATATGTTTCTGAACACAAATAAGTGTGGAGGTTAGTGAAAGTGACACATAAGTGCAGAGGTTGATTGTGTGGTTTGTGTATTTTTGATTATTATTATTTTTGACTACTATGAAGAATTTTTTATACAAACACCCCAATACTGAAGAGCATGTGAGTTTGAATTGGAAGTGCAGGGCCTACCAGTGAATATCTGATTCAACATCTCTTTATTATTTTTCCACATAACATTTACATTCAGAAATAATCACTTACATACTACATTTACAATTTATCATACCCGAGGTTTTGGTCTTGTATGTTTTGTTTTATTATCCCACCCCCCGTACACTTTTTATTCTATAATGGTCATTGTTCCCATATTCCCTTTATTCTATCTTGCAAGCATGCTGTTAGATACTCCATAGTTCTAACCTCCGTTACTCTCGCAAGTAAATCACCTTTGGGGGGAGGCATGATCTCCAGTTTTTTGCTATTAAACATCTTGTTGCAGTAAGAATGTGTAAGCTCCATGTCAGTGACCAACGGGGGGGGGGGGGGGGGGGCTCCGCCCCTCTACTCCAATAGGATCTCTTAACTATAAAAGATTAACCCCTCCCTTAGTGCCTTGTTACTCTTCTTTCCTCACTCCATAGGTTTACAGGAGGGTGCTTGGCATTTTTCTTCATCTGGAGATGACACCCCGCGGAAACTACCAATGGCCGCCGGGGTGCCATGGTGCCGAGTATGGCAGTGACGGTTGTCAGGGGGATGGGAGGCAGGACACGCGCCGGATCGCAATCTGCGCATTCGCACACTGGTAGCTAAGGAGGCGGGCTGCGGGCAGATGCGTTCCAGATACAACTTCCGGCGGCGCACAGGATATGATGCGCTATGCGACGCGAATGGACGGCAGTGCGCATACGAATCCGCTGTGGCTCTGCAGAATCCGGCTATCTTCCACCTGTAACACCAGTCGCCTTACCCACTCTGTGCCTTCTACCTGTAAGTACATCCTACGCTGCCATGTGTGTGTTATGTGATGACTAGTGTCCTAAATTGGTCCTTGCCTTTCCTAGCTGCCATCAGTATGCAGTCCCTTCCCCCCATTGAAAACCAGCCTTTGTCAAGAAGGTGGGTGCCCTCCTCATCTATACATACACTGGGATATTCAGGTTTTAATGGAATTGACACCTTGTCTTTGGATTTCAGCCCTGTAGGTCGCCAAGATGCACCTACACCTCGCCATAGCTGTTCCCACTCCCGGACAAATCGCTGGTCAAGGGATACTAGGCAATCCAGTCACTACCGAAGGTCCCCCTCTTATTGCGGATCACCCGAGGGTAGCCAAGGGAGCGCAGTGTCTCGGGGCGCCCAGCGCATGGCCAGTGCTGGGCTTGCCCAGCCGGAGCCTTACCAGGGAAAACAGTCTGCCAGGTGCGTTTCATGGAGGCTTTCTGGAGTAGGGAGACAGATGACGAACGGTTGGCCCTTTTAGTCTCCCAATCAGTGCGACAATCACTGAAAGCACTGACGCATGCGTCACCAGTATTGCCCGGACCATCTACTCAGACTGGCACCCTAGATGCAGGAGCTACTGCCGGTCCACTAGAGGATTCTGATTCAGATGCATCAGGCCAGTCGGCCCAACATAATAGCCTCAGTAGCTTTGATTTCTCCCTAGTACAGTCATATGTAAAATCTACAGTGGAGGAAATAATTATTTGACCCCTCACTGATTTTGTAAGTTTGTCCA
>CM070035.1:122947358-122966387 GCA_036250615.1 Ptychadena robeensis | reverse complement strand
CCCCCCCCCCACCTATTGTATACCTTGTTCCCCAACCTATTAGATTGTAAGCCCCGACCCGGCAGGGTCCTCTATTCCTCCTGTGTCATTACCTGTGCCTGTGTGTTATACTGTGTTGTATCTCCACTCAAATGTATTGTACAGCGCTGCGTAATATGCTGGCGCTATATAAATAAATGTTGATAATAATAATGATATGTCTTTGTCTGATTTTCCGTATTATAAAGACTGGAAATACAGGCATACAGATAATTTGGGAAAATTTTAATATGGTCCAAATGTTCCTCTAGTTCAGTTATTCAATTTACAAGGTGAAACTAATATATTAAATAGACTGATTACATGCAAATCAAGATATTTTTAAGCCTTTATGTGATAATTTTGATGATAATTTTGAAATCTCAGGAAATTAGAGTATTACATGAAATCAGTAATACAAGCATTTTAATTTAAAAAAATGTCTGACCTTTAAGAATATAATCATACATACATACTCAGTACTTGGTGTGGGCCCATTTTGCATTATTTATTCCATAAATGCGACATGGCATGGATGCTATCAGCCTGTGGCACTGCTGAGGTGTTGTGGAAGACCAGGATGCTTTAACCTCCCTAGCGCACTGCTGAGGTCCAGATTTCTGTACCAAAAGCGCACCATAGACCTTGATGGAAAAATGTTTTTTATGTTTCTTCCCAAAATATGTCCGTACAAGGGTCTAGTAGACATCCTGAATATAAAAATATTTGAAACACAAAATTAAGTTATGAAATGTTATTTATTTTTAGCAAAATTAACAAGTAAACACAAATATATATATATATATAAAATAAAAGGGTGGAGGAGGAGATGTGTGGTGTCATTAGTAGTGAATTTTTTTGACTTGCTGATTTGTGAGTTATTTGCAAAGCCCCAATACATTGTATCATCACCAAAATTGCTGGAAATATAGAGAAGGGTTGGGGAAACTCTACAAATAAAAAGAAAGTATTGTTCTAGCATGTGTAGTTTTTGCATGAATTTAATTAAAATGTAAGTGAAAAATTAAGCTCAAACTATTTTAACATGACTTAAAATTTTATTTATGAATAGCAATAGCAGTTAATACCATGTTCAGAAAATCAGACTATTAGACAGAAAAAAGACTAGGAAAATAAGCACTTTATCCACAAGATGGCAGTCCCATTTTTGAGTCTCCATAGGAATGCATTGCAGTACATTGACGTCAATGTACTGCATGCATTTCCCTATTAAGCTCCCGCCCCCGGTGATGTCAACAGCACTCCAACTCAGGAAGCACACAGAGGAGAAGAGGATATCGGGGACAGCATAGACAGCGGCTCCTTTATTCAGGTGAGTATTTTACATTGACTCATACTGAATAGCATTTTCAATGCAGAAAAGGCTATTCAGTAAGATTTTGTATTGCAAACTTCTGCCAGCACCCAGTGTGACGTCATCACGTACATGACAGGGGGGGCTGGGGGATGCAGGAAGCATTAGAGAGCCGATCACAGCAGCTGCAGATGCTGGGGACGGTGAGTGAGAGCTGCGGGGCAGCTATCAGCAGTGGACGAGTCCAGCTCGTTCAGTGCACTTTGAGCAAATCAGCACTGGATGAGCTGGACTCGCCATGACCGCTAGGGAGATGAAAAACAGCCTTCAGCTCTTGTTTGCTCTCATGTCTCTTATACATTTCCTATGGGCTTCAGGTCAGGCCAATTTGCTGCTCAGTCAAGCACAGTAATCCCATGGTCATTGAACCAGGTTTTGATACTTTTGGCAGTGTGGGCAGGTGCCAAGTCACCAGCATCTTCATAAAGCTTGTTTGTGGAAGGAAGCATGAAGTGCTCCAAAATCTTCTGGTAGATTGCTGTGTTGACTAGCACAGTGGAGCAACACCAGCAGATGACATGGCTCCACAAATCAAAACACGAGAAAAGGTGTTGCATCTTATTTGGAAACCAAGGATCCAGAATCTAGAGGAAGAATGGAGAGGCACATAATCCAAGATGCTTGAAGTCAAGCATTACGTTTCCACAGTCTGTGTTGATTTGGGGAGCCATGTCATCTGCTGGTGTTGGTTCACTATGCTTCATTAAGTCAATACAGCAATTAAAGTTTAATGAATCTCTCTTTTGCACTTGATTTAGATTTTGAATAACAGTGTTGTAGTGAGGACTGGATATGTATGTTAGATGAAGAAACATTTAAATTGGTACTTATGTATTTAAGTTCATAAGAACATTATACTGATCTACGATAGGCAGGTTTTTTAAACTTAAATAGTTTTATGAAAATATTTCTTAAGAGATGCAGTTGACCAAAACAACCTTAAGAGGTTATAATATAGTGGTTATAACCTTATTATACACTAATTTGAAAAGTGTTGCCTTTTATTAACACTTTATATGTATAAGTTACTCTATTTTTATTTATTATATTGTGTACTCAAAAAACAAATCATATTGTAGTCGTTTTGCGTAGTTAGACTTAGTGGTGAAATTATTGTAGTAAGTTTTTTACTGTGTTTGCTTTTCCTGACAAATTGACTTAGGTGTTTTATAAGATTTACAATCTTGATCAATAATGCCAGTAGGAATGAAAATGAGCACGAATCCATATTTTTTCATAGCCACCAGAGTGGTAATAGAGAGATAATCTTCCAATGGGAACATTTGTTCCCATGACAACCTGCGAACAAAAATTCACTAATAATGAAGATACTTTCTTGATTGCTGGGGAGGTGTGGCTGGGGGACACAGGGCTGGGTAGGCATCAATAAAGGACACCATGGGCTTGTGTGCATCAGGAATGCCATCATGAGTGGGGTTCAGGTTTACTGCTTTTGATATTGAAAATCTACCCTGAGCCATGAATATTGCAAGGGAGGTTAAATAAGTAGAAATATTTAGCATTTTAGATACTTGTTATTATATATATTATAATGTATAGCTTCATGTATGAGTATCTTTCTGTTATACAGTATCTGTCTTCGGTTTTAAGACAGGTTACAAAATGTAGAGTTTTAATAATATTAGATATGCTAGAAAAACTAATTGGTAAAACTAGAAACACCATTGCTACAATTGAAGATAATGTAAGGTTACCTTTCAACCCAGTGAAGCACAATGTTGCTTGTTTTTTTTAGTTTAAGTTATGGTAGTAATTTTCTTCCCAACGAGTTCCATAATTCTATATAACCATAGTCCAAAACACTAATAAAAGTAAAACGCTCATGGTCAGGTGTTTAAAACAGTTTGAGTTTTATTGGTTACTGTGAGTCTCTCTATATATTAGAGTGATAAGGTGAGGTTATTTTATATATATCATAGATGCTAATTTTTATTAGACTAAAGCATGGCTGTCCTCAAGAAATACATACAAGCTAAATTCTGATATAAACAGAATGATTTCTTGCTCTTGGTAAACAGTTTGGGTGTTGGATGGCCCAAATGTTACAAAAACATCAGTTGTGTTCAAAAGTAGAGGTGATATTACCTGTTTAGGAAAAGAGACTAAGTGATATGTATTGTTCTGTTTTGTTATTGTACATTTAATATGTAATATACGTCTCCTATTTCATGTGAGGGTAGATTATTTTAATGTCATGCCTCCATTGAGCTACATTACCTTGATAAAAGAACATAGTGAGATATTACGGATTGCTGCTGAGATGTTTATAAGGATTTACCATAAAACCAAGTTTTCTGAAAGTCACTTCTGTGTTCTGTACAATTGAAGGTTATATATTTTGCATAATAAAACACTTTGTATGCTGTCTGGTTTCTGAAGCCTGGAGAGAAATGCCAAATTGGCAGCAGGATTCTCTAACTTCTGGTGACACTGAGGATCTTTAATGAGATTTTTAGCATACATGCGTTAACCACTTAAGAATGTATTCACTTTGAAGTGCACCTAAACTCACCTGATGTGCTTTGTGTGCCTCGCTGGCAACCCCCCCTCCCCCCATTCCCCCATTAGGGAAGATCTTTGGGGAAAAAAAGATTGAAAAAATCCTTACCTGTATTCCCAAAAGTCCCTTGTTGCCCCTCCTCTTACCTCCAGGCTTTTCACCATCGCTGTGGTGATTCTCTACCTTCTGTTCCTCTCACTCCCGATACAGAAAGCTGTCATTTTATCATGTCTGTATACACTGATCTCTTTGTAATTGAAAAAAATTGTATCTGTGTTATTGTATAATTGTATAAGTGCTCCTGCAGCTATTACCTGAAGAGAATTAGTAAGAACATGACTTCCACAGATTAGAACACAGCAGGTAAGTATATTGTTTTGGGATTTTATTAAAATTAAAATAACTCAGAGGTAAATACAATTGAAATGTATTTATTTTTGTTTCTGTGTTTAGTTCCAAGCTCTGCAAAAATAGTTTATATATGTACCTTTATTCCCTAAAATTGGAGGGGGGGGGGCCGGGGTGACATCTTAGCATTGTATAAGTTGAATATACAATCCACTCCAAGCAGACTACACGGCATGGAGTTAGTCTCTCTCTATCTCAGAGCTGTCAGCTTCCCCACTTCCGAATGCACAGCCACCAGTCCACCCCTCCTAGCAGCCACAGCCATTCAGAAGGGTGGGAGGGGCACAACGAGCGTGATACCAGGTGGAAAAGGAAACTGCAGTGTTATGTAGTTACTAGATACTGTACACTGTATGTGTGCCTATCTGCCTGCACTTGTGTGTGTGTCTTTGTGGTTTTTGTATATATATATATATTGGTAGTTGTCTTGTTTGTATGAATGTTTGTCTGTAGTTATGCCTGTCAAAGTTCACTGCCTTCAAAAGGCCATACTGCCTTCAACCATATTTTACCATCATCCCAACCAGCTATGCTGTAGAACTGAAAGTCTCAGCATCTCCAACTGTCCCCTAGCAAGTTTTATCTCCCTTCCAACTACAGTATATATTTCTAGAAACATTTTAGTATACCATTTAGTTTAGAATATTGAAAAATGGAGCTAGAATTGTGTTAATTTTCAACATTAACCAACCTTACTCCATCAATGGAAGCAAATGTACATTAAGAAAACCTTGCCTTTAGAAAACCCATCCTTGCCTTCACCTGTTCCTTTGGACTACTTTCTTTTGCAGGATCGATCGTGAAATTGTATTCAAATCCAAAAATGATACAAACTCAAGTTTAGGCTGACCTATATTTTGTTATGTACTTTGTTCTTTTCCGTCATATACCCAATACCTGTGACACATACACTGCTCTGTATACAGTTTAATTTTTTGTTTGTCAAAAACTTATGAAAATCAATAAAAAAAAGAAAAAAAAGAAAAAGAAAAAGAAAAAAGAAAAAAAAAGAAAACCTAATCCGGTAGATGTTGGAAAATGATGATAAAATTCCAACATGTGCTTTAAAATGTTCTAAATTAAATTCACTCTTCGGTTTGACCTAATTTATCATTTGTGTTGTGCAAGAACCTTTGCTTATTGATCTGCAGCCATTGAGGTTGATTGTACAACACTGGACAATTAAGATTTGAGTGTGATAAGTGCATCATACTGACCTAGGCAATTTGTCAGATTGGTTGGTTTAAGTCACTATTCAACAAATTGTTTCACAATGAGAAAATACCTTTTACTTATCTTCAATACACAAAGCATTCAGTTATTTTCAGACTTGTCCCTTTTTTGTTTGAGCTTGGCCTGCTAGTAGAACATTTTTTTTCTCTAGGCAACAATTTACTCATCCTAATATATAATCTAAATATAATACATTGCTAATACATTCTGTGCCAAATGTATAAACTTTTTTTTAAATATTATAAACATAGCTTTCAAACATGCCATTCCTTACTCCTCTAGATGCGTGATTCCCATTTATATCTAATTGCTTAGGTTAAGTACACACAAGCGTACCCGCTACTTCCATTTTTGCCATTGAATGCAATTACTTCACAATTGAAACTAGATCAGTCAAAAGTCCCAAAGCACATATACAATGTATACAATGCCCTCCATTATGTTTTGTACAACTATACATTTTTCTTGGATGATCCCTCAGTTGTTCAGTGTAATATTTTAAATCAAACAATTCAGATGTGATTAAATCGCACATTCTAAAATATAAGATCGTTTTAATTGGATAATTTTTTGTGCGACCACATACAAATGAAACTACATTTTCTACACTGTATTTCTCATTTAAAGCAGTTTTAAACTCAAATTAGAAAAAACAGACATACACTAAACAGACACAATACTCACCTGTCAGCAGTTTAGATGCTGGAAAACTGCTACACAAAAAAAGCCCACACTATACTCACTTCACTTGCTTGCAGTTCTCGTGCCTGCATCTTAGCTCCTGGAGACCTGCAGACTTCCGCCCTCACTGCCCCCCCCCCTTTCCTCCCCCCTTCACTCCACCTCCTGTCTCTTCTGTATCGGAGCTGCAGAGACTCGTGTGTGAAGAGGGGGAACAGCTGCTGATGATTTCCTGCCTGGGAGAGATGTCCCAGACACCACTTCGGCTGCCTAGGTGCAACCTAAAGCAGTGGGAGGGGAGCACTTGTAACCAGCTCCCCTTCAGCTGTCAAAATAAGATTTTTTTTAGAATTAAGGATGGCAGATAACTTCAATTGAACATGAAGCTGGTCTCCTAGTGAAAAAACCATCTCGGAGCAGGAAGTGACGTCAGTGACGTCACATCCGGCTCCCTTACCCAGGAACTATGCGTTCCAGGGACCGGATGTGACGTCGCTGACGTCACATCCGGTTTTTCCGATTCAAATTCCCCGCCTAGAGGCGGGGAATTTGAATCTGTCCGCGAACAGGCGGACGGGGGACGTCTTTAGAAGTCCGACCCGCCTGCTCGCGGACAGTCCTGGCCGATGTTCAGCCATCACTACTCAGTGCTGATGCTAAGTAAGGGCCATGGGAGGGCCAATAGGGACCAGTCAGGTTGGCGTGCCCTCTCCATTGGGCCCCCTATCTACAGTACCCATGCACCTATCACCCGCCCATGCCCACCCACACACTTTGCTCTGTCCAGCAAAAGGAGATGACACTAAATGTATGGACATGCAAGATGAGATTAAGTGATGCATGCAAAGTTTAGACGTGCGAAAAACAATTGTCCATCCGCATTCATTGCACCCATATAGATCTCCATAGACATGCAGCCCCACCACTACAAACTTGGTAGAAACTGTTTTTTTCTGCCTCCCTCCATACGCTAATGTCATCATCCACTCATGGTGCTTGGCTCCTCTCTCTTATGCATTTCACCCATACATTGGATCATAGAAGAGGAATCTTTGGAAGACTGAATACCTCTAAAGCTGGCCATACACCTTCAGATTTCTCTGTCAGATTTTCATCAGATCAGATCTACCAACAACCATGTAGTATAGTGTCCTCCCTGATAGAATACATAGTGATTGGATGGTGTAGAAAGGTCCTCATATTACATGGTTTTGGTAAAACAAAATCTGATCTGAAGGAAATCTGACAGAGAAATCTGAAGGTGTATGGCCAGCTTAACACACCTCATGTTTAGTCAATCTAATTACAAGGCTATATTGTTGATTTAAAATATTGATTTAAGATTGAAATAAATCCCAGTTTAGTCACAGTAACAATAGCAATCTATAACTTTTTGAATCTAGAGTAATAAATCTAGAGAAACAAAATAATGGTATTCATTCTCTTATGCTGCCATAAGAAAAATAATAATAATAAAGCATTTTAGATATCTATATATATAATCAAGACAAGAGTAAGTTGAGGTCTCCATTCAGTGTTATGGACATATTAGCATTAACATGTCCAAAAACATGACTACCTCTGAGTAAAATGGGTCCATTGCTTCTCCAATTCATTTGCTACAGTATATTTTTTCTGTTTGTTTTCATAAAATGACCTACCTGCTCTACTCGAGACTGTTGTCTTAAGCTAGCCATACACCTATAGATCTCTCTGTCAGATTTCCTTTAGATCTACCAACAGCTATGTAGTATAGGGTCCTCTGCAATTGAACACAGGTAGACTTGATGGTTTAGAAAGTCCCTCATATTACATGGTTTTGGTAAAACAAAAGAAGATCTAAAGGAAATCTGACAGAGAAATCTGTAGGTGTATGGCCAGCTTTACACAGTAAATTATAAGTGCCATGGTGATGACCGGAATTTATAGCATGTGTCCTCACTCTTTCAGGTTCATCCAAGAAGAGTGAGGATATCTTTTGGTAAAAAAGGGAACTGGAGGGGCAATTATCTTTTATTTACTATTGTGACAGACCGGTGGTCTGCCATGGTGTGGATTGTCCATATGCGGCAGTGAAGGGGTCTGCTGGTGTGTATCCACCAAGATACACCTGCTAGACCCTAACGAGATGGCTGGGTGTGTCTCCACAAAAGGAGCTGGGACCACTCAGTCATGGCTCCTTAGAGACGGTGGAGACAGTGCTGCTGGGTACAGCAAACACAGGGCACACAGGGAGTGTGTGGCCCCATACCTGCTAGGATCCATAAAGGAAGGAACTGTTGTTGATCGGTGCCAAGCCAGTAGGCCCCTGTGAGGGTAACCCTTTATTTGGACTGTGTGCTCAAATAAACATGGGCAGGAGCCCTTAAAAGGATAAAAACGTGTGGATTGATGCTTTGAGCTGAGCATGTATTTACATTTGGATAAAAAAAATGATCTTTGCATACCTATGAGAGATGGTCATAAAATGTTTACTAGTTTATTTGGAAGTTTATATCAAAGCCCCTAAACATTTTATCACAGTCTGTCTACTCATGCCAACTGAGAGGGCTCCATGTGCCATTTTGGGCATGTGTGCCATAGGTTTGCTATCAGGGCGGTAGATAAATACCTTTTTGGAATGTTTCAACAACCTTTCTCTACATCTGCAACATTTTTAGTGATGATAACATCAAGGAAATAATAAAATTAAATTCAAATATCTCCTGTACCTATATAAAACCAGTATAAACAAGCACAATCTCCTAGCAAATATGGTCAACCCTCTACAACAGCCATTTGTCTTACTTGAAATGATTTATATACATGTTTTACAATTGAATGTTTATTATATGGAAATGTCTCATTATCACAGATTATATCATACACATCCCTGCAGGTTATCACTTTCTGATTGCACAGAAAGAAGTGTTACAGAATGACAGGTAATGTGATGATAGGACGCTCTTAAATGTCATTTCAGTAATGATGCAAAGCATTTCATAGTGTAGCTCACAAAGGCAAATTAAACATTGCAATTCAATCATTTCCAATTCCCCCAAACAGCAAAATAGAACAATTTGCTCAGTGTTCGTGGCAGCCATTATTTTGTCAAAACTACTGTAGGTTTTGTTCTTAGTACCTGAGAAATTGAGCTAATGGAAAAAAGCACTGTACCAACACATAGATTGTCTGCAAGAGACCAATGGCTCTCATTTTTCATTTCAAAAGAAGTATCTTCCATTTGGAACGCACTTGGTTACGGTAAAACACGACAAGAAAAGGTTTTACCCTTAGGGGAAAGAGTAATTGTATCTTGAGAGGTAATGACTGGTCCCTAAGAATTGTCTTAGACAGTTGTGTCTTATGTATGATTAACCTTCTTAGCTGCACTGAAAGTAGTCTCAATGAATCCAAATATTGAGTAAGAGCCATTATCAGTCAAAAGCATCACTGCAGTGCTATAACATAAAACACTAAATGGATTTCTCAGAGCTCAAGAGTCAAGATAAGTATGTCTTAGAACAGAAATACATAAATATGGATCCATATAATTCCCACTGATATTTGTATCTTTGGAGCATTTTAATTTATTATGCTACTTTTAGCTCATCTTCCCATCGGTCGCTGATAGGAAAGGATAGGAAGGTCAAATCAATTTGTTTTTTTTTGTTTTTAAAGAATCAATTTTATTCTGTTTGTGCTCTGTTCATATTTACTTAAAAATTTATAATTATCAAGAGCATCATTTCCAGTAATACATTTAATATTTTTATATTTTTAACATGTGGCTGCCAGTATTGACAACACATTTATTTCGCTTCAGTTAGAAGACTTTTTATTTTGGAGAGAATAGGCTACACCTGACCATAGTGCCTCTAAAGTGGTACTGTAATTATCATTACCTGTTTGGCACAGATTTATAAAATGTGGGGGTTTTATGTTGACAAATAGCTCTCAAACCCAAATATAATTATCATCCATAATTCCATTTCCTAGTGTAACAACCTGGATTTTATAAATGTGTGAATGACTACCTGCCACTTGCAGAGTACTCCAGTAATCATTATCAAAATGTTGCCTGTCAACAGCTGTGGGTGACCTCCAGTCAGTAATTTGTGCCTATTGGAAATTAGTAAGCTTAGAATAGATTCCGATTTACCCAGTATTTTGTGTTAAGAGCTCACAATATGAATTTTTTTTCGGCTTGTATTACATACATATTCATCTATTCTCGGGCCATCTTTAATTGTTCACTTTAACTAACTTATGACTAACCTTCTAAGCCCCCCATACACGTTCTGATTTTTCATACGAATTTTGCCCGACCGACCAATGTGGTCGGGAGATTAATCGGTCGCAAGATTAATCGGATGCGGAATTATGTACCCGAGCGATCCAGATTTCTTAAAATCGGCCGAAAAATTGGTCGGGACCGCTTCGGACCTGTCCGTTAATTTTGGTCGATCTGCTGTTAATAAATAGTGTCAGGCTGATCGATCGGTGATAATTCAAATTCCGATTTTGCGTGCCAGCCGACCGACCGACCATAACATTTTAGGTGAAAATCGGGTGACTCGATCGGATGAAAAATGGGTCGGGAGAATAATCGGAACGTGTATGGGGGGCTTTAGAGATGGTTGCATTTTTTTAACTAGCTGACTTTGTGAGTTAATTGCGAAGCCCCATGGTATCATCACCAAACTTGCTGGGGTTGACACGTTTCATGCAAAAACTAGAGCTAGAGCAATACGATCTTTCTTTCTTTGTTGTGTTTTTACAACCCTTTTCTAGATCTCCCAAAAATTTGGAGATGATACTGTGTTCAACGGCTTTTTAATTTACTCACAAAGAATAAAAAATTCAACCATTTCTAATAATTATAGCTATTAAATTCACTTGCACTTCAATGCACTATATATCTGCAAATTTTCTTTCTTTCTTGCACTATCCTTTATGGTCCAGTTCAAGTCCTGTTCAAGTTTGATGCCCAATCTTGTCATGACATGCATACCAAAGTACGCCAAAAATTGGCTAAATCAGACGTGGGAAAACTTTTTGACTTGAGGGCCACAATGGGTTTTTAAACGTGACATAGGGGCCAGACCAAGAGCCTGCAGGGGTTGCAAGGAATAGGGGTCCTTAGTCCTCATAGCTAGGACAGGATGTTCAAAAAAAGAAAATATGTTAAAAAAATGAATAAATAGAAGCTTTTGCATTTACATTACTTATTGCAGGGAATGAGGGGAGCCAGATTACAAAGGACCAAATTAAAAGGTTTTAACCCTTGGGCCTTAGTTTGAGAAAGAAAGAAAGAAAGAAAGAAAGAAAGAAAGAAAGAAAGAAAGAAAGAAAGAAAGAAAGAAAGAAAGAAAGAAAGAAAGAAAGAAAGAAAGAAAGAAAGAAAGAAAGAAAGAAAGAAAGAAAGAAAGAAAGAAAGGAAGGAAGGAAGGATCATGCCAAACCTGTCCAAAGACCACTATGTCATCTATGGAGGAGGAGTCGGGTTCTGTCCACTTATCTTCCCCTCCATAGAATTAAACTGGGACTGTACACTATATAGTGGGTACGGAAAGTATTCAGACTCCCTTACATTTTTCACTCTTTGTTATATTGCAGTCATTTGCTAAAATATTTTAAGTTCTTTTTTTCCTCATTAATGTACACACAGCACCCCATATTGACAGAAATAGTTAGCAAATTTATTAAAAAAAGAAAAATTTAAATATCACATTATTTGTGTTAGAGCCATACTTTTTCTGTAGTATACCCCCCAACCTACAGCTCCAGCAAGTTCTCTACATTTCCAACAAGTTTGGTAATAATACCATGTTCAGGGACTTTGCAATTAACTCAAAATCATCAAAAAAAAAAACGAATTAAATTTTAAAAAAATGCGACCATCTCTAGTGGTTAGCCCAAATGTAGCTTGGGGTAAGTTTGTTTACAAAACAAATTCACCCCAAGCTTCACAGGTATACCCATCTTTCCTTGATGAGCCTGAGGTGATTCTGAATATCGTCAGACTCAACTATTGCTTCTGGCACCAGCTCTTGAACGTGTGTGGGGGGGGGGGGGGGGGGGGGGGGATTTGCTATTGACTTCCATGTTAAGAAGGTTCCGCTGGTTTCCCGCCCCACATCCCCTGTGTCATTGATGCTGGATGTGTAGAGTAGAGGAGGAAGGGCAGGAAAACACAAGCTGCTTGGATTGATTGTAGCACGTTGTGGAAAGTAGCACAGTACAGGCAAACCACCAGGGAGGTTGCCATCACAGCCTTGGTAGTAGGACATTACTTAGACATAGCAATTGACCTGAGCACTGTCACAAGGACCAAGTAGCATGATCCTAATATTTGGAACCACTTGGTAATTCATTTGATTGTGACAGAGGAGGGAAAACAAATATGGAATGAGTATAAGTATGCTTTGCACTGAATAGGTAAGATAGCAGCTTACATTTTTTTTTTTTTTCATAAACAATCATCCTTTAGTGAAAACACATAACTTAAATTAATTTGTACAAACAATTTTTAATTCTTTGGGCTATAAACTACTATGTTCTTTGTAATGAATAGAAGAACAACGGCATTGTAGATACCGAACAATAAATCTCTATTCGTTTTTTTTTATTCAGAAACATCTGTTACTGTGACATAAATATAACCTGCTCAGAATAACACTTTATTTTGTTCTATAATTATATATTTTAACCAATGAACCCTACTGATTATTTGTGGTGGACTGTCAGTAATCAAATGTCTGATGAACAATAGTGCAGCTTAAGGCTATGACTGAGGTTGATTTTTCACATTTGTCTTTCCAGTGTATAAGCCATGGTTGTGACAAATCCTGTTTCTCTTGTACACTACATGATTTAAAACCACACAGTAAAACTTATTAAAGGACCTCTAGAAAAACAGAGAAGCATTGCTCAGAGGTATGTAACACTTTTTAATGCTTAGACAGTCTCCTTTGGGATATAATAAAACACACAGAATACTTATGTCTCCCGTAATCCGCCATTGACAGTCTCACAACATCCCTGCAATTTAGGCTGCAGAATAAATATGTTTTGTGATTCCATTTCTGCCTCAGGGTTTTATAGGGGTAACATTTTTTTATATGATATAGTGGAAAAGTGTTTTCTCCTGAGTGCCAAGACAGGTCACTCATATATAATGCTCGGTTGAAAATATCACATGAGAAAAGTGCATTTGTTAAGGACTATTCTGATTTATGTTTTTATTCTACTTTTATGAATGTTGGAAGTCATTAGGCATGCAAAAAAATATTCTCTTTTGAACAGAAGCATAAGGATAGCATAGCAAGTAAAGTCACAAATAGAATCGATTATTTTTTCAATGCTGTAGGTGAATGACACCTGTAGCAGCTTGTAGACATTAAAAGCAAAGATAAATTACATGAAGTTAGAGGCTGATAAGTAGCTAACTGGTCAGCATATTGGGGTGGCCAGCCCCTGGAACTTTGAGGCACTGCTCCAATTAAAATATTAAACAATTTCTACTAAAATTATACACTTTATTACATATAGATAAAAATGCTATACAGAGAGCAAAAAAAGGAGAAAATGGGACCATAAGTGGATGGTCATATAAATACAACAAATTGCACGTTAGGCCTTTACTCATAGTCTAGAACAACAAATTTTACCAGTTTCTGGGGTGAATAACACCTTTAGCAGCTTGTAGACATTAAAGGCAAAGATAAATATAATCTATATGGAAGAGATGGAGGGGATAGCAATGTCATGTATAATAGTGTATTTTCGTGAACAATAATTTTAACTGAAATTAGAAACTTTAAGCCCTACTCTGAAATTCAGGTTACCTCTTCTCTCTCACCATGGAGATTACATCACTTACTGGTCATGGAAGTGGGCAAAATTCCAGTTTTTTGGTTGACAAAGGTCTGCCACACGAAACAAGTCCTACAAACTAGTTTAAAGCAGACCTACCACTTGGTCAGTCAATACTGTTGAGATCCACAATTGTAAAAAAAAAACTTTTTCTGACAGCAGGAGGGGCGCTGTTTCAGAGTGTGCCCCTCTCACTGCCTTACGTTGTGCCAAGGCAGCCACAATAGCATTTGGGATATCTGTACAATGCAGGAACTCGTCTGCCCGGTCTCGTGTCTCCTGAGACTTGAGCTGTTATCAGTGATGAGAATGTCCGTCCAGAGACGCATCTCATCAAGCAGCTGTTTCACCCCTCTACACCACCCCCCCCCCTACCCCCATGGAGCTCCCCAGCTCCGACAGAGACAGAGACAGCCTAGTCTATGTAGGAGAGGAGGGGGAGTGGAGGGGGAGGAGAGGGGGCAGTAATGGCGGAGGCAGCTTTACTTTTCCAGGATCTAAGATGCTGCCATCATAACTGAAGGGGAAGAATATAAGTATGTTTTGGGTTTTTTGTGTAGCAGTTTTTCAGCAACTGAACTGCTGACAGGTGAGTATTGTGTCTATTTAATGAATGTGTATTTTTTATTTTGTGTTTAAAACCGCTTTAACTTTTCAGGTGATAGCATCTCTTTATCATTTCTATACACTGCACAATAGCAAGAGCTGAAAATCAATCATTATTCTAAACAAAATATCATCATAATAGTAATTTTGTTAGCATATAATGTGCAGTATTCGCTGAGCTCTAAACATTAAACATATTCATCAGAAGTCTGAAGCAACATTCTAATTTAAACAAAATGCACTTCACAAATCTGGATAATTTCATCTTGATTGGCCACTTTGCATCTTATGCTCATGTGATGTTAGTAAAAGCATCTTAATTTAAAAAGATTTAAATTGTCACAGGTAACTACAAAAACTTAACCAAGCTGTCTGTTCTTTTTATTTTGCTGGCATTGAAACATCATTTATTGGTGGGCTTATGGAAATGTCCTAAAGGTTGTAGATTATTGCAAAATTAAAGAATGACTTTAAGAAAAATAAATGATCTTTATAAAACAAAATGAAATGTTAAAGCCCAGTTGAACAAATTTTTCCATTTAGAGCATTTGACAATATACCAGGACTTTTTTTTAGTAGGGAAACTTTCATGGAACCGAGTATATTATGTTTACAAAGTCTGTAATTGTAATAGTACATCACATTTTATAGTAACTATTCTCTTACTGGAAATACCTCTTATGTATCCTTCCATTTTAAAAAGAGACGCTTGGCCTCCAGTGAGCGAAGAACTGTGACATTTTGTCACAATATGGATTCTCCAGCATAGGAAAGTCCCACCTAACTATCTGATTTCATGTGTCTTTGAGAATATCTAGTTAGGTTGGGGTACCCCCATGGACTGTTCCTCTGCTATTGTTGGGTGATAAATCTGTCCCCGTCTAGGGAGAGAAAGCTATGTAAAAACAAGATGAGCTCTTTACTGAATTGCTTCATCTTTTGCTGTCCAATCAGAGCTGTGACTGAAGAGGGGACAAACTACTGAATAGAAAACCCATATAAGCAAATTTACAAAACTGTACACAAATACATGCAATAAAGTTTCACCCTGTGATTGTATAAATATTGTATAAGGCAAAGGGTGGTGCTGTCTCCCTAGAGCAAATATATGTGACCTAGAAAGGAGGGGCTAGATTTTCTTTTTCTTCTAAGAGGCATTCAAATGGTAGCCAGGCTGCATCTGTCTGTGTGGGCAACAAGTAGGATACGGAATACGGAATGGTCCCACAGATAGAGAGCTATGAAGACTGTGGACAAACCCCTCCTGGCCAGGAGCATCACTTCCCGGGGCTTTAAAGACTGGACCATACTGTAACCCTAAGTATGCATCCTGTCGACTGGGTTTAGCAGTAGTGATGGCCGAACTGCCCGCAAGGCGGACAGTTCGGCCGCGAACAAGCATGTTCGCCCTCCATCTCGCCGGCGGACAGTACGGGTGTTCGGTGAAATGCCGGCTTGTAAACAAGCACAACTAGGTACTATGCGTCAGTGACGTCACATCCGGGTTTTCCGATTCAAATTCCCCGCCTAGAGGTTGGGAATTTGAATATGTCCACGGACGGCGGACTTTTTTAAAAGTCCGCTACGCCCGTTCGCGGACGGACATGGCCGAAGTTCGGCCATCACTACTTAGCAGTGTTTTTTTATTTGCTTATACAAGTATAGGACCCAGTTGATACGCATAGTATGGACATAGGACTTATTCCTATGTCCATACCATGACTTAGACCTTTGTATAACAATGGAAAAAATTTGTGTGTAGGGTCACTTTAGTTTTGCATACCCGTGGCAATGGGGATAGAAAATAAGGATTTCATTCTTGATACTTTTTCACTAATTTTTTACTCATTTTGAAAACAAATGTTTCATTATCTGTAGCCTACCACCAGTAAACAGTTGCCCAATTTAAAAATAGACTGTCTTGTTACAGCACATCTGTCTGAAAAAATAACATACACTATCAATCAATGAAGTCCTTGTTATTGATTGATAGTGTTGACAGTGGAAATAAAGGAATGATTGCTGTTGCTGCCAGTTATACATATATTTCACACTTACAGGACCCTTGCCATAAACAGGCTGTTATTCATTAATATAACAGACCTTCATAATATATTATGTTACTTTTCAAAGTGAACTCTTTTAAAGATTTATTGAAAATGAAAATAAACAATTGCCAGCAACTTCATTATGTACACCAGCTCAACTGCTTGTTTACCCCCCTGACTTTCCCGTCAGCACCATCTCGTGCAGCGCTATCCTGCGAGTACTGCAATACTTACAATTTCATGTTGTCCCAGTGGCTCCGATGTGACAAGGCGACTGCTCCAGGAGAAAGCCACCCCCCCTGTAGTGACGTGATGATGTCACATCGGGGAGGTGGCTGGAAACTCGGAAGTAAATTGCACAAAAACAGTTTTCTATGGAGAAAACTGTTTTCACTGTGGTTCACTTTGCAGATGTGTCTCTTTTTTTTATTATAAGCAAAAAACAAATATAAATACATACGGTTTTGAAATCTATAATACAAAAGAAGTACCGTATTTTTCGGACTATAAGACGCACCCAGCTGCAGAGTGATTGCAGTTCCTACGGACAGAAGAGAGAGGTATAGATGCAAGTTCATCTATATCTCTTTGTTCATTGCCTATGGCATTAGGGCTCTGAGCTCTGCTGGCATAGGCAAATACACAGTTCAGGTGAGAAAGCCGGACACGGGCCGGCATCTCATATCTGACAGCTCTTCCAGCTCCCTGGCTAATCTCTGTCGTGGTAGGCGCGACTACCGGCTGCCTAACGGCCACGGGGGTCGCGCATTCGGACCAGAAGATGCAAGCACTTTTTGCCCCCAATCTTGGGGGGTGAAAAAATGCGTCTTATGGTCCAAAAAATACAGTATTTAAGAAATTGTATAATTCAAATTATACCTTTTATTAATTAACCTCCCTAGCACACTGCCTGTATCGTGCCATTGTACGGGCAATCGAGGCAGTGTACAAAGTACACTGCCTGTCATTCACTTCCTCCCTTCGCTGCTCTCCACACAGCCGGTGTCATTAATGTAGGTCTATGGCGGAAAATGCTGCAGCGATGAAGCCGCTTCCCCTGCGGTTGGGGCGACCCTTAACCCTCTGAGCGTTTGCCACGTGGCACGGTTTTTTTATAACCGTGCCACGGGCAATCGCGGCGGAGCACAATGTGCTCCGCCGCGATTGCCAGCTCAGCTCAGGGTAGTAAACATAAGCCCGGCGTCACTGGAGACGCCGGACTTATGCTGAAGAAAGGCGACGCCCCTCCAGTTTGACGTAGGTCTATGGCGCCGCCTACCCCTGCCCCTTTCGCGTCACCGGTGACGCGATCGGGGGCGGACCCGGAAGCATCGGCATGCATGCCGATGCTCCCGACCGCCGTCAGAAGACGGCGAGACCTCGGGCGCTCCTCCGGCTAACTGGGGCTGAGTTTCATGATGCATGAAACTCAGCCCGAGTTAATTCGGGGAGAACGCTCAGAAGGTTAACGGCGAACGAACAGGGTTTTTTTAAACATTAGTTTTAAAAATGTTTTTTTAAACATAGTTTTTTTTACATAATTGTTTGTTTCAAACCTTATTATATTCAGAATGTCTACTAGACCCTTGTACAGACATATTTTGTGAAGTTACAGACCTACAACATTAAGAAAAAAGCCATTAAAGTCTATGGTGCTCTTTGGGTATGGAAATCTGGACCTCACAAGAGCGCTAGGGAAGTTAATGCAAACATCTACTGAGCCAATCACATAATGCATTTAGATATTTTTAACACAACCTGCTAAAGTTCAAAGAGCATCAGACAGGAAAAGAAATGTGATTTAAGTGACTTTAAATGTGGCATATGTATAAGTGCCAGCTGGGCTGGTATGAGTATTTCAGACACTGCAAATCTGCTGAAAATTTCACACACAACCATTTCTATGGGTTAACATTTTTTTTTCTGAACAAGACAAAATATTTAATGAGATTGTTTTGAGCTGAAACTAATTACTCAACTCATAAATGTATGCCGAAAAACAGCTTTTTAATGCACATTATACTTCACCTTAAAGGAGATTACTATAGCAGTGGGATACCATACCAAATAGTTTTTAAAAATTTAAACTAGCTGACTTAAGGTACCCATACACGTTGCGATTTTTCAGGGACCGATGCGATATTCGATTTCGATTTTTGCTTTAGTGCTATTTTTAAAAGACCGATCGGCTGGTTGGATTGGGAATCTTTTAAAAGTGGCCAACCAACCGAAAATTACGGGCATCCTCATTCGGGACCCGACCGACTTTTCGGCCGATTTTT
>CM070035.1:122882691-122897076 GCA_036250615.1 Ptychadena robeensis | reverse complement strand
ACGCGAACATGCGATGTTCACCACGAATAGTTCGCCGGCGAACAGTTCGGTCCATCACTAGTTCTAGACAGATTTAAAAATATATAAACACAAAATGCATTTACAGTGCTATTGCCAGCTAAACACACTATATATAAAATGTTATTACACTACACTTCTTTGCATTTAAAGAAGCAGATGATTTTAACAGGCTGAGACTATAGAGACACAACGATTGTAGCCCAGGGAAACTCCAGATGAAGAGGAGAGAAGATGTGTTTTTTTTTTATTAAAAAAAGATGGACTTATTTTAATTTTCTCTTTTTTTTTCTGAAGCCAATGGCAGTTCGCCACAGACATGCAAATGTTGGGTATTTGCGGATGATCGATTCACCCATTTGCGCAGGGCTGTGGCCGATGTTCATCCATTACTACCTATTAACTATTTAATTGTTTCGCTGTGAGATTGACCTGGTTTTATTCACCACCACCCTTTCTAGCCACTAGCATCATTCTTACTTTGTGATCACTGCTGACATTTGGGAAAATGTATATTTTCTTTGTCTATTTGGATGACGTAATTGTTAACACAGTGCAATGAAATGAAAGGGCCCTTAACATTATTCCTGGCATACTTATTATCTTAATCGCCAATAAACTCCAAAACCATAAATTAAATTGTAAAAATACATTGCACTGGGCATCTGCTAGTGAGTACACATGGAAAAAGAAAAATACAGGACCTTGAAAATTATTGAATAGTTGAAACAAACACAGCTTCCCCTTATTTAATGAGCTAAATAAAAGTTTGTTTTCTAAAGTAAACATACACATAACAAATTTACATGCTCATTTACTTACCCTTATAGTTGCCTAGTTTTGCCAGGACATTAGTCCACTAAACACTCATACCAGAATCTATATGACCAATCCCAAAGCTAAGTGACCAAGAGAAAAGAATGAATGCTCAAATAGATTTTTTTAGCCTTTATCTTCACTATGGTTTAATACTTCAAGTGAACCTTAACTCATCTCAAGTTTTTTTTTGTCCCTTACTAGCAAACAGCCTATTATTGGACGGTCTGTAAAAAATGTACATTTTTCAAGTCGCCTCTCCCCTATCTTCACAACCACAAAGGCTTGTATCATGTAATCACATTTTTATACCAAAGCAGCTTTTTTGATAGCTTCATGCCCTCTAAAGGTGCCAATACATGCATAGATATGGGGTAGATCAATGGCGATTCAAGCGCTGTGCGCATCCACGGCCATCTAACTCTCACATATCTAATGCAGCTATCCCTCAATCAATCTCACTTGAAAACAGGGTTATCGGACATGGTTGTAAATCAAGGTCAATGTCCATTGCTTTGGACGACATCATTGCGCTGAGCCCCATATCGAAGGAGCTGAAGGTGCTGCACTGCTACTCGAAGGTTGGTCCGTCTCATGGGCATCAACCGCTGTATGGCAGCCTTAAGTATTCCACTTTAGGCAGGAGGTTGACACAAATTAAATTAGAGACTTTTGAACAGGGATTTGGGTGGTGCTGGTACCATTGACTATGAGTTGACTTGTTATGTGGATTGCCTGCTGTATTAGATTATATGTTTGGTGTAACACAAGGACTTATTTTAGACTAAGCCTATATTCAGAATATTTTTGTCAAATTTTCTAGTGAATATGATAGTGCATAGGTACATCATTTTGTTCTGTCCTCAATAAGTAATTAAAGCTATAAATAATGTGTGCTCCACAAAATCACACATTGCACAGAAAACAAGCTGCAATTTGAGGAATTGTTTGAATTTAAGTTAAAGAAAGATGTTTACTGATCTGTTGCAATGTGGTTCCTCAAGTATTCATATTATCAGACTGTGAGTTGTAAATACGCTCTGGACAAATTATGTGGACGGATTTGATCTGAATCAAATCCTTATCCCAGTCTGCTAATCCTTATTTGACACACAACACATACAATATATGTTGCATCTGTTTATTTTTTAGCATCTATCTTATCAAATAAACACAGTGGGAGATATACTAAAGAGCTGAACAGTATACATGTTTTATTTACCTTTCTTTACATCTGCTAAACCAAATCGATTTTGGGTAAACAATTACATTTAGTTTTTTGTGGACTGTCTAAAAGTAAAAATATTGATACATTGGATAAAAAGAGAACATATTTAAATGGTAGGTTTTAGTGATATATAAATGAAACTACAATAAATGTGAAATAAATGTGCAACTTTTCACATACGAAAACATTTTGTCTTTTAGCTTTGGCTTGGGGTGTCAAATTTTCAAGCAAAATCCAATTTATCTTCAATGTCCTTGCAGGTTATTCCCTCCACCTTGACTAAAGTCTCAGTTCTACTTAATGAAAAGCAGATCCTAACACTGATACTGATACCACTGTACTTCACTGTCATTTTTAATGTGAAGAGTTGTCTTCATATGTTCTTTTACTATTGTGGCCAAAAAGGTGAGCCTTGGCCTCATCATAGCACATTTTCCACATGCTATTGGGAGACTTTTCTGGCAAATTTAATGATAATGACAGCTTTTGTACACTTCTAGCATTTTCTGGCATCAGGTTCAATTAACAGGTTTGCCATGTATAGAGTTAATGTGTTCAAATAGACACCATGAACCAGCACAGGGCAGCATGGTGGCTCAGGTGGTTACCACTCTGACCATGCAGTGCTAGAGTCCTAGGTTCAAAGGTTCAGGTGGTTAGCACTCTGACCATGCAGTGCTAGAGTCCTAGGTTTAAATCCCAACCTGGGCACTATCTGCAGGGAGTTTGTATGTTCTCCCTGTGCCTGTGTGGGTTTCCTCAACACTCCAAAGACATGCAGCAGGTTAATTTGCTTCCCCAAATAGAGATTCTCCTATATTATTTACATGTGACTTATGACTGTGTTAGTTACATATACATGGTTATGGTAGGGACATTAGATTGTGAGCTCCTATGTAAAGGGGGGCTTAAGACAGTTAGTGATATGACTATATATGCTCTGTAAAGAGCTGTGTAATATGTCGGTGCTATATAAGATAATAATAATACAATGAAAGATAATAATAATAATAATAAAATTAACCAGGTCTAGTCAAATTGCTGAAATGAAACCAAAAAGCAGACAAGAATCATTTAGGCAAATAAATACAAGGAATGGACGTAGTGGAAAGAGGATTCTTCAGGGAAATGGCCTACATATCCCTTACATATGGTCAAAACTTTTTGGGATCATTTGAACATGGTAATTATTCCAAAACACATTCTAAGCTACATAAAGCCTAAATGAGGGCATTAACGACTTTTTTTCAAGTCATCCATCACTAAAGCTGTAGTTAAGTTGACTAGTCCTTTAATGATGTCATCACTAGTGATGGCAAAATATCGGCCAGGTCTGTCCGCGAACGGGCGGACCAGACTTTTAAAGAATTCCACCTATTCGCGGACAGATTCAAATTCCCCACCTCTAGGCGGGGAACTTGAATCGGAAAAAACGGATGTGACGTCAGTGACGTCACATCCAGTAACTGGTACGCATAGTTCCTGGTTAAGGGAGCCAGATGTGACGTCACTGACGTCACTTCCTGTTCCCGAGCCGTTTTTTCACTAGGAGACCGGCTTCATGCCCGGTCTTTTAGTGAAAAGATTCTTCCTCCGGCACGATCTTGCAGGTTCTGATCCTGCTGGAGGAAGAATAGTGATGTACTTCTTGCTGGCGAATGGGGCAGATGGAACCCACGTACTGCTCGCCGGCGAGAAGGAGGGCGAACATCCATGTTGCCGCCGAACTGTCCAAACTCATCATCATCACTGTGTCATCACACAGATGCAGTGAAGGAACACAAGTGTCCAACAATGAACAACTTTGATAAGTTCTCTGTAATAATAACAGTCAACATGGAAATAAGACTAAACAAAGACCAATATCTTGAATTTTGTAGGAAATGCATGTCAAAACAGAAAGTGGGTACAGCACATGCTGTTCCAGATAGCTGTGTATAATGGTAGTACTTTTTTTGGAGTTCAACAGGATCTTGCAGATTGTGCAGGTCACTGTGCAGTTTGCGTGGATAACTGTAAAGTATTTCCATACTTGTGATGTGTGTCTGTCACCTACTGCCTTTGCTGCCACATTATAATGTTCCCCAGCCTTAGTTTGCCCATGTCTGTACTAATGCATATAACCATAGAATAAAAAGAGGGTTGCATTTATTCTGCATTTATACATTTAATATTATAAATATGAAGTTCTGATTGAGGCTTTTCCTTGTGTAGCTCAGATTAATCTTTGTTGAAAGGAAGTGTTCTTATCTCTATACAACTTGTACTGCTTAAAACATTTTAATTGATGACAGCATATTAGCATAATCAACCATTAAATGTTGATGAATGCTCTTGATGAATGATTGCATTTTATCTCAGAACCGTGAAACACACAGTATAACCTTTATAAATAGACCAATCTGTAATTTTACTTATTCCAAATCATTCCAAAACAGATAGAAACTGTAATCGGACAACTGTAAATTATTTTTTTTTGTGAAATATTATTTACAACTTTTTATATTCATTTTGTTTTTTTTCCATTAATGGCTGCATCTTTGAGGCTAGGTTCACAAGGTCATTTGCTGTCTGACGTGTTATACACCTTTTTGGGGTTATATTTTTAGGCAAACAAGCATGTCCCTTCACTTCAGATCATATCAGGCGTAGCAAACATAGGAGGATGTAGATGACACAAACTGAACAGACTATAAACTGGACTGCACAAGCTTTTTTTGCTCAGGTTACCTGAGGTGAGGTTTGCATTACAGAGAAAATGGATGCAGAGAAAACCGGTGTCAGATCAAATTGACTGGACTGTTAAATCTTCTTACTTAGCCCCTGTAAGCATCTCAGAGGGATCATCAGTCTTAGTTCAGATAGTAAACCTCACTCTCCAATGCAGTCTTCACCTTCAGCCTAGGCCCTGCTTCAATGGCAGACAGTGGGAAAAGCTGACTTTGGTTGCCCCAGGACTTAAGCACACAACGTATCCTATCTGACAGTAGAGACTGATAGAACTCCCCAGGAACCCCTATGGAAGGACCAAAGAGGAGGTCGTTCACAGAACATGAGTTCAAAAAATGCAGTAGCCAAAGGGTTTAACTGAAGATTAGTTCTGGTACACAGCGAGGGTCATATAAAGCAAGTCAGTACAACAAAGCAGGTGCCCAATAGTTAAAGGGGATGATACTCATTTAAGGGTATTTGCAATGAACTCACAAATTTAGCAGATCAAAATGATCATTCTTTAATGGAACTAATAATGGCATTCATGGCCAGATACCCATATATGCTATATAAAAGCTGCAGATTTTAAAATATTTTTGAATTCTATCAACATTGTAATGCTTACATGAGGTATCAGTTTCTGGGATTATCTATATCATTTAAATTAGCTTAACAGTTGACCTTTAAAATCTAGAGAAAACAAAGTAGAAGCAAAAATAAAACAAACATGAAAGGATCTTAACAATCCTTTGTTTAATTTGGTTTATTGTAATGGGCATCATTTTACATTTTTATAATTCAGTCTACAGTTACAAATTCATGCAATCTGTGTTTTTGATTCTTAATAAATGTGGTGCCAAATGAGGTAAATAATATATGTTACGAAAAAACATAAATAAGCCGCATTTCAAGTGTGCTCTATACAAATATCACAAATATAGATCAATTTAATATTTGCTAGAAGCACACTTCGAAACACCATCTCCTTGGAAACACAACAGAGGAAGAGAATTGTCAGTTCAAAAGGTAAATAACCTCTTCAGATTATATTTAGTTATTCAAATATCAGAAAAAATTATCTCTTAGAATTGTTTTTCAGCGGCTAGTTAAGTAAACAATATTACAAGGGTACCGGAAAAAGGGGGAGGGGGTAAAATGACTGCGTTGGTTTATGCAAGCTTTTAACAATGTCTATGATAGGATAACAATTACACTTGCTACGGTACATCTCAGCATGAAGGTCTGCTAAATAATCAAAAATAATGGCCAGGTCTTAAACATCATCAGCAACATGTCATACTTAAACTGGAAACAAGAAAGAAAAGTAAAATATAAATAGCACGTTGCTATGGCTACAAATGAAATGATACTGTTTTAGTAATTGAGTATGTCCTACGAATATAGTGTCTGGAAAATAAATTAAATTTATTTGTTCAAGAGTAAATAGACTGTATTACATGAATTATATATAATGGACATTGTTATTATATAAGAAAAGGACCCATGAAATAATGTTTCAATTTCTGCTCCTTACAGAGCTAATATATCATGCAATGCAAATGTTATGTTTACCAATTATTTAAGAAATTTAAATAAGAATATATTTTAATATATTTTGACATCGTTTTCTCGTAAGTATTTGTTTACAACATGCAAAACAGTTTGTAGCACACTGCTTCGCACATAATGTTACAGGATATACAGTTTTTTTTTATCAGGATGGCTAGTAAATCTAGAAAGGAAAGCATTATACAGCAGCATTAATAATTTTTTTCAGGTAAAAGGATGATTTAATTAATGAATATAGTATTACAAATATGTCAATTGCTGGACATCAATAGAAATAAAATACTAGATGTTATTTACATACAAGAATGGAAAAATAGCATGAGAATTAGCACATGGCAATGCAAACAGTATAAATCTGAAAGGTCTGTTAAGTTTTCCGTCACTGAGCAAGTGGTGTCATGTACATAATTTCTGGTATCATTGTCCAAATACTGGAAGTGACACCACAGACATAACATCCGGTATCTGGAGGTTTATCTCCTATCCCTTTAATTAACTGGCAAACTTTTAACTTTTAACTTTGCCTTCCCACCCCACACATCATCTGCACAAGTGGGGTTGGAACATAGGAGGGTTAGTAATGCCCCAATTACCCCAATTAAAAAATCCTGGAAAAAATCAGGACCACGTGTCTCTCACAGCAGAGCAAGGTTTCATATCATCACTTGTCATCCAGAAGAAGTGGTCTGGTACCACAAAACGCGTTGATGCTTCATAAAGTTATACTTAATGACAATGGCAGGGAAAGTCGTATTAAAATGTTTACTTTTCTGGCCAAAAAAGGGGACGCTTGTTAGGCAGGCTGTAAGGCCCTAAGGCCCTGGTTATATTCCAATGTAGCTCAGACATCAATCTCTGTACTGTGTTCAAGCCTCCACTCGGTAGGCCAGGTGGTTACCAAAGGTAACAACCTCTGCACAAGCATGGCACTGGATACAAGGAGGCTGAAACAAAGTCAGGACAGCGCCTGCGGTCATACACAGAAGATTATCCAAACAAGGTATTCGGAGGGGTGAGGCACAAATGTGGTCAAGGTTAAGCAGGGTCAGGGAAGGCAGTAGACAGTCGATACAGGGGAAACTGTCAGACTTCTCACACCCTTCCAGTAAAGTATATGCTATTAAGTGCAGTGCAGCCATATAGCCTCTATGCTTATATAAAGGCAATACGTGCTAGAAATTGGCTAAAAGGATCACATAAAAAAATCTGTGACTGCAGGAGTTGTACATGAAAACCTGACATGAATCGGAGCACATCTTTACATTCAGAGGCTACAGTGACATCACACATTTTGCTGGCCTGATACGCCTGGTCTGGTAGACTTAGGACAATGGAAGAATGAATATATGTATATAGAATGAATATATGGATATCAGAGGCACACATATGGATGTGTGCATCTGAACACAAGCTACACCTAACAAGCCCATTCCAAAAGTACATAACAGCCAGCTCAGATTGCTCAACCTTATCACAGAATCTGTGTTTAACCTTGGTAAATGTTGGGTGCACATTGGCCAAATATTTCTTAATTGGGTCAATCTTGTCTGGTTAATGTTGGATGAATGTTTGCACAAAATAAAAAGGATAGTCAAATATTTTTTATGTATGGCCCGCGAGTGACAATCATCACTGTCTTTGCAAGCTATTCATGGATCAACGATATTCTTAACAGCTTTGGCTGGATGTACAGTGCTGTGAATGAGAGATGTAAATAGAATATTTTAATGTCAGCAACTGAACAAAAATAATTTTTAAACATCAATCATTAAACATAAGTATGGAGGGATTAGTATTCCCTCTGCTGGCACTAACTAGTTCCACTTGATATATTTATTGCATGAACATTATGCATTGTGTTGTGGTAGAACAATATTACTATACAAAGGCCTGTCATTGTTATAGTGTAGTGGTCAGGTTACAGACACACGTTACCTGAAAAATTACAAATGAATGCCAATTCAGGGATTAATTCTAAATATAAACCACAGATATATATTAAATGAGGAACCAAACTGATGCTGAATTGATAAAATTAGTTTTAAAAACCATTATGTCAAGGCGTTACATTATATTTGCAAATAACATTTACATACGTTATATATAACTCACTAGCAAAATTTTTAATAACTTTTTTTAAAAATATATATTTTGAATCTTTATATAGAAATGACTCTAAGTCAGTCATAAGCAAACTTCAGGACATGGGCCACATCCAGCCTTATTAGCTTTTTTTCTGGCCCGTGCTGCAGTCCCCTCTGCTCGTTCACTGCAACTGTGTATACTTGTTACCATGGGAAGGATGAACATGTGATTGTTATGTTGTAACATGCCAGTGGAGCTATGTTGGGGTGCCTTGAAATTCCCTACAGTCCTGCATCTTTAGTACAGGAAGATTTAGGGCTTTTGCCCTTTTAGTTATTATATTGTTAATGGGACAGCATACAAATTGTACAATTTTAAGATTCCAGCAATGTAACAAACAATATGGAAAAAGTAATTTTGTCTTCTTTGTTGTTGTTGTTGTTTGTTTGTTGTATTATGCTAGGAAGTAATGTAGATATAAAATGTATCAAGGGCAAAAATTGGTATTCGCTTGTTAGAAGTAGCATAGGTCAAACATTGAACAACAATAAAATAAAAGGTATGTTTCTTATTACTAGGGAAAAATATAAAATAAATAGGACTTAACACTATAGTCTTCAGACTGTTTAAGAAACAAAGTTCTGATGCTTTTGTTTAAAGCATACTACTAATCTTGGCTAGGATAGGAACTGTAAGTACAAAGGAAGTAATAGAGGGAATAATATATTCATTGAAAGGATATGAAGAGGGAGAAAATTGTAGAAGCTTGCATTACCTGGAATTGAGAACAATTTGCTCTGATTGTAATGTATTTCTCATCTTGAGAACTGCTAAATTTGTCACTTGAGTTTGGTGGCTGCAAAGAGCCTGTTGATCTGCACAATCTAAAATTGAATGTGTTCTCCTGTTTTATTTATGAGGTTCTGACACACACTGCATCTAATACATAATGGTTAGATTATAGAAGTGACCAAAAATTGGGGGTAAAAATTATGGTTTGCATATGCAAATAAACTATACCAGACGCTGCATGCTGTTTCATGTATCCTGAGTCTATGCTGTGGATTTGGAATGCAAATCCCCCCCCCCCCCCCCTACCGATAAGACAAGTATGAAATAAGAATTTGCAAAGGGCCCCAGAAGGGACAGAAAAGGCACTGATAGCAACACTTTGAGCTGTCTCCTCCAGCGATGCCTGCTTGGCTTGTGTGTCCTGAATGCATGTCCCCAATGTCATTGATAATGGTGGGGATGTGTGGCTGCCTGTGGTAGTTATACCCACCAGGCATAGGTGCCTCAAGTCCACGCTTCCCCATCATTGCATTTAACTGAATCATACTGTCAGAAAGATTAAGAAGTGCCTGACATCCTACATTCACGTTGTCAGAATACTAGTATATGACGAACCCCAACTAACCCCATTCAAGTATTGTGATCAAGCTTATAGTTTATAGATGAGCAAAATTTTCATATTCTGTTCAAAATATCTTTTACTGTACCTAGTGTAAAAATAACATTCTTGATTATCAGATTCTGATACCATGCAGGCCTTCATGGACTTTTCCCCTGCCTTATGAATCTTTTTTCATATTTTTATATTAGCCTTCTCTATCTTGGCCATACCCCCTGAGAAATGTTTTGGAAGCTCCAATTTTCCTATTGAGAAATCACTAGGATTGTATGCCTTATGATTTTTTTTACTCCTCATCTTAGTGTATTTTTACTACTATATAAAAAGCATACTTGTGCATTGGATGTGTCTCTGTATTTTACACCATTAAAAATACACCTTATTTAAATGGGTTTGCATTTTATTTTCCGAAGAAATCTTTTTGAAAAAAAAAACGGCTTAATATTGTCTAACAGAATAAAAAAGAGAATATCTTGAAAAGCGATAAGAAGCAGGCCCTGGTTTGTTTTGGATTCACTTGGATCTGTTTTTGGAAGGTGGGGAGATTGATTGGGAGAGATGGATCACAACAGGTACTTATGAAAAAGACATACAACAAAGGTAACTCTGTAACAATTTAAATGATATTTATTTGTTTTTTCTTATTTCTTATAGTGCGTTTTTGTGCTCCTTGATAAAGCCGTTTGGCGAAACATGTCGGATTAAAAAGCACTAACTGTGAAGGACATGAATGGTTTCTCATAATACAGTTGTAAAGGGGAAAACGAGGTGCTCCTATCTGTGAGAGCCCCCTTTTTCACCCTGGGAGAAAAAAAAATACACTGTACACTGTGTTTTAAATCAATGAGAATGTATTGAAGCAAGCAAATTTTATGAATTGAATGAACGACAAAAGTTTTTTGATATATCCATGTTTCTTGGAAATTTTATACAGTATATATATGAAGGCAATTCCTTTTTGTTACTTTCCCTTGGGAAACCCTGGTTGCTTTTTCAGACAGTAAACCATTTTTTTTCCAAAAAGTTTTCTTCATGTCACCCCACGGATAATTTCCGGTAAGGGGAGGGGGCTGTAGATGACTGCAGCACAAGGGAAATCAGGTGAGCAACTACACACTTTTAATCTTAAATCATGACCCCAATATATACAAATAGAATCAATTCCAACCACTGAATGATTGCCATTAGTGATGGTCCTGGTCTCTGAGGAAGTCCAGTGGGGGGATGAAATAGGTTGGAAAACAAGAGCATTCTTTTACAGACTAATGAGAATTTTAGGACCAGACAGGTGCAAATGGTGAAAACTTTTGCTAATGGAACTATTGTGATGTATTTGCTCCATTATAAACCTAAACCTCAAGGGAATAATCTGATGCTTGTATATTGTATCGTATCACATTCAGTGGTTGGAATTGATTTTATTTGTATATATTGGGGTCATGATTGAAGATTAAAAGTGTGATCTCCATTTTCTCTGAATGAAACTCTTACATTTACCTTTTCACCTTAAAGTCCCCAGGGGTCTGGCTACCCCCTTGTCATTGAATGTAGTTCCCTCCAAAATTCCCTTATGATATAACATTAATTGGGATGTGGTGAAACAATTATCGGTAACTGGGACTGCCCATTCTAACATATGACATAGACTGATTACATACAATGCAAGATACTTAAAGCCTTCATTTGTTATAATCTTGACGACAGCTGATAAAACCTCCCAAATCAAAACCTCAGAAAATTAAAATATTACATGAAATCAATAAAACAGGTTTTAATTTTAAAACTGACAGATCATTGAAAAATATAATGATGCATATGTACTCAATACTTGATTTGACAAGGATTCTTCAAAAGTGGCCTTCAGCTCTTCTGCATTGTTCGCTCTTATTTCTCTCATCATTCTCTTAGCAATGCCCCATAGATCCTCTATGGGATTCAGGTCAGTGGAGTTTGCTGGTCAATCAAGCACAGTAATGCATGATTATTGAACCAGGTATTGGTACTTTTGGCAGTGTGGGCAGGTGCCAGATCCTGGACATGGGCTTCAAATGTCGTATTCCTCTTGTCAAGCTGCTCCTGAACAACAAACATCAGAAGCATCTTACCTGGGCTAAAGGAAAAAAGGTCTGGTCTGTTGCTCAGTTGTCCAAAGTCCTCTTTTCTGATGAGAGCAGAGCTAATGTATTTCTTTGGAAACCAAGAACCCCACAATACACACAATACACAATACAGGTATCCTTAGCCAGTCAACTTCCTGTACAAAGACATTGCTCTATACCAGCGGTTCTTAACCTGTGGGTGGTCACCCACTCTGGAGTCGAATGATGATTTGATATGGGTCGCACGATTTTTCGTTTTTTGTTTGAGGTCAAACAAAATGTATCCATCAAACAAATTGGCCATTCTAGATTTTTGTTCAATCAACCAAAAAATTTGTTCTTCCTTGATGGAATGAAAAAATCTACAAGTTAAACCCACCTTAAGTCTTTAGCTTAGGTTAAAAGACACTAGGATGCAACTTTTTGTTAAAACATCCTTCTTTTTTTTCAGAGTTTTTCTGACTCTACCACCAAATATATGAGACATAAATTACTTTGTTTCTTTTTGTTACTCCCCTCTATTTATTGAAATTTAGTTTTTTTTCTTGACTTCCTCAACTCTTTAATAAAAAGTAGATATAGACAATGGCATTCCTGAGATGTCTCTGACTCTGTACTGCTTTTAACCACCTCTACCTGATGTTCTAAAGTTCTAAGCTTGTATTTTCACTCTACAGTAAATACTGTATGCGTATATAGCAGATAGATTTTTTAGAAAGGAAACTTTATTATACTTACCGAAGACAAAACATGTGATTTTGTTCTCATAAATAAACTTGACAAATCCCTGAATATTGGCATGTTTTGACAAGTATTTGATTACGTGCATATAATCTATTTTCAAATTAAATATAAATTTGCATTTTATGATAATACAAATACCATCATTATAATTTTCTAGCTGAAACATGTATGTGTGTCTTTGTAAAAAAAACTAATTAAGCACAGTTAGAAGCTTCTGGTTGGTACCAACTTTATTCTACAGCATGACAGTGACCCAAAACTGTTGAGTCTTAAACTATTTTTTTATAATAATTTTATCTATGATAAAAAAAACAACAGGGAATCATGCAACAGATGGTATCTCCCAAAAGCCATGCTGTACCCTGGTCTTCTTGGGTACTTATGTTGACTTCAGCAAGTTGAGTGGAATTATGGCAGATTCTCCATGAGGGTCAAAACCGCATGGTGTTTCTAAGAAAATTGTTGTGACTGCAAAGGTTTGAAGCAGACTGTGCTGCATGCTGTTTGATTTTGACTATCTGCTTAAAAAGATGTTAATATAAAAAAAAATTCTGCTGCTCATTATTTGTGAATGATTATATCTAGTAACACTCACATACTGTTTGATTTGTCTTTCTTTGATGTAGATCACACTTCAACATAATTCCAGAGGTGGTGGCAGGGATAAATGTGAGCTTTATATAAACATAAGTTCTTAAGCTAGCCATACACACATATAGTTTCTGCTGCCGATTCTCGAACAATCGTTCGTCGCGTGCGTTCGCAGCAATCGTTCATTGACCGCTCATTTGGGAATTGAAAGCACCCATCTTGAAAGATCTACCCCAAAAGGTCGAAATCGAACAAAAAGCAGATCGCACAGGGATCTGACAAGTCAGTATTTCCCTGTTCAATCCCCTTGACTTTGGATGGGGATCCTCAATCCCCATCCAAAATATTGGCCAGGGATCGATTTCCCAAGGTGGTGCCCATCGACTCCCCGAATAAACCGTGTTAGTTCAATGTATGGTTAGCTTAAAGGTCTGTTTTTCAGAAGTACTATGGTAAACAGCATAATTAGATTTCCAACCGACCAAACAATCCCTCTGATCTCTTTATTTTGTCTAAATGATAAAAACAGATTTAAAACTTTACAGTTGCCAAGTTTTCTATTTAATAAGAACAACATAATATATATATTAAAATAGCTTACACCTCCATTATGCTATTTAAAGTCCATTTTATAATCCCATCCCTCCTAGCCATCTTGCAGACTATATTGTTTACATTCATTGTAAAGCAGAATATGTCCACCAAAATACTTCCTCCAGATCCCTTAATGACTAGTCCTATAATTTTCCATTCTCACTTCACTCTTCTTTGTTATCTTAAGTGCACAGGAGATGGAACGGATCATCATATTACTCTAACATTGGTATGAAGAAGGGTAATTTATTTATTTTAATTTATTTTTGAACCCTTCAATTAGTTTGAGGGTATGAGTGTCACGGATGAACCGTGAGGTCATCCAGCCCATGTGTTAATACATCATATTTGTATTGAATCTGTAGGAATATGATATATTTCCCTGTATTGACACTGAAGCCTTTAATATGCAAATAGAGTGTGGTCTTTAATCTAGGAGGGTCGTAAGCTTCAAAAGTTATGGCTGCAATTAGGTTTCGTAGAAGTGTCATAGAGGTGTCATTTCATCCCCCAGTGGG
>CM070035.1:122857131-122876653 GCA_036250615.1 Ptychadena robeensis | reverse complement strand
GACTATCATTGTAGAAATCCTTCGTGCGGATTTATTGCGTGAAAAAAAAATTTCTAGGGACTTTTGCCATGGATCCCCCTCTGTCATGTCATTATCCAGGTGTTAGTCTCCTTGAAATAACTTTCCCAACACTATTGTGGCCAGAAAGGGTCCCTTTGTTTTTTAATGTTCGCCTGCCCATTGAAGACTATGGGGCTCGCCGGGTTCGCGGACATTTGCGGAGGTTCGTGTTCGCCGTTCGCGAACAGCAAATTCCATGTTCGCGCCATCACTACCAATCTGGAGTTCAACCAACAATTACTTCAATAGAGCTATTTGGATCTATCCCTCCATTCAAAGGACAACGAAAATAGGAACAGGAGAAATAACGTCAGGATCCGTGGGATCCCAGAAGCAACGGGCAGAACGGATCTCAAAGCAACAGTAACCGCCATATTCAATACTGTTCTTAATCGTCCTCTGGATACCAATATTGTAATGGACAGAGTCCACAGGGTACAAGCCCCACGCTCAGCACCTAACGCCCCACCTAGAGATGTCCTTGGCTGCATTCACCTCTTTACACTTAAAGATGATCTCATGCGCAAGGCCTGGTCACACGGTCCGGTCGATTTTGATGGAGCTCGCATTCAAATACTCCCAGATGACTCAAGGAATACCCTTCAGATGAGACGTTGCCTTCGTCCATTACATGAGCTGATTCGATCCAAAGATGCCACCTATGCTTGGGGCCATCCATTTCATCTGCGGATTCAGAAAAGTGGGGAAACGTTTCACCTGCATAGACACATACAACTCCCAGATCTTTTTGAATTTCTTGGCGCTGACCACATCTCTGTTCCTGACTGGCTGAAGGCCCATATGGATGACTCCACACCTGCAGGGCTACTGCAACGACCACGATTCTGTAGCCGATCGAGGCCTCCATAAAGAAGATCACGCCAAGAGTCAATACCCCAAGTTCTCACAAACGTAATGCCTATCTCAGGTATGCTAAAATGGCATTAGGGCCTGGCTCAGTTCGTCTGGACTTTTTCTGCACTTAGCAATACACACCTTTGACCTTTATTTGCCGATAGACTGTTTCAACCTATATTAGGATCTTATCAGTGCGACCTCGGTTCAGTGAGGTTAAGCTCAGATAACACTCATTTTATTATCCTTCTCACAATTTCCATTTGTCACATTCACCTTCCACTTTGAGTAATGTTTATTGGCGTTATTCTAGTGTCAAATTCAACTACTGTTATGGAGTGGATTAATACAGTATGGGTCCATTAGTGACATGTTTTGTGGCCTGAGAGGTAGGCTCGGTCTGTGGGACCTGTTGGTGACATCCATTCCTCCCGAGCCTGCCGGCTTCCATATATAATTATCCTCTTCACTGCGGCCTCGGTTCAGTGGGGATACGCAGAGACTAAGGCCCTCTATTCATCTGTGTCAATGGTATTACTTGTGTCAAAATGTGCTTGCTATGTTGTAAGACTCTATAAGCTGCAGGTACAATGAGCCTATAATAATTGACATGGCCGATTTCGGGTTCTCTCCATGTCATTCTTCTTACACATTACAAAATGGCGTGGTTTTAGAGTTGAACTCTGGCAGTTACTGTTACGTTTCCTATATCCTTGAAATAGCCAGAATCGAGTTCTTTTCATGTTAACTTTATTACATTTTACAAATTGGTATTTGTTCTGCAATGGGCTCTATTGGCTGCGGTTACTAAGAGTTCTACACAATATTCTTGAACTAGCCGTTTTGTTAACCTTCTATCCGTATTTACATGACAGGTTTACCCGCCTCTAAGTGTTTTGAATACTAGTTTATTCTCGCCTCAGTCACTGTTAGCCTTGCGAACTAGTTCTCAAATTCATTGGATGGTATATTGTTCGCGAACCTACTGTTTTCCTGTTGTGACATAATGTGGTTGGTCGCCCCAGTTTCAGTTATACCAACATTCTTTCTTCCCCCTTCCCCATATTCCATAATCCACATGACTGCACTCCACTGCAACCCCATTAGTCACCTTTCGCTCATTTGTGAGTTGAGCTCTTTACAAATTCATGTTACACATTGGACCCCGTTGGATCCCCCCTGCCTGCCTTCCAACGCTCCCACATAGGAAACTCCGAACCTTAAGTTCTGGGAGTATAAAGTTATATTTCTTAGATAAATCTTGAGACATTCTTAAGTGTCTCTCAATCCTTCCTGTTAACCTTTTGGTCTTCTCTTATTCCTCTCATTCTTCTTTTCTATTGTTGATCAGTTGTTTTCCATCCCTCTCTTCTCCCCCTTTACCTCCTTACCTATTTCTCATATCCCCTCCACCAACAGCTCTGCATTATGCCACAACCTACAGCTAACGCACTTAAACTGACCTCGTACAATGTACGTGGTCTATCCACTCCCGAGAAGAGATCAAGACTTCTCACTGATGAACTCACACATAATATTCTTGCAAGAAACTCACTTTCACCTTACCAAGATCCCCAAATTGCAGAATTCACACTACAACACGGTCTATCAGTGCCCCTCCCCTATTAATAAAGCCAATGGGGTTAGTGTTCTGGTGGCCAAAGATGTCCCTTGGTCTTTGATCGATTCATGTGTTGATCCTAATGGGCGGTTCATTTTTCTGAAGGGCTTGGTCGGTGCACAAAAAGTTACATTAGCTAATGTGTACTTCCCCAATGTTGATCAAGTGCCATTCCTACAGAGGATTTTATCTTTACTCTCTCCCTTTCAAGAGGGCGTCCTAATATTGGGCGGGGATTTTAATTTTGCTCTGAACCCTCTGGTAGACGTCTCTAAGTGTACCTCACACCTCTCCTTCACTAAACTGAAACGGCTGAAGAAAGATTTGCATACCCACCATTTGGTGGACAGTTGGCAATGTTTTCACCCAAATGCCAGAGACTATACATACTACTCCCAAACTCACCTTTTGTACTCCAGACTCGATTATTTCTTCATAGCCCAAAGAGACCTCCCAAAAATTCAGAAAGCCTCTATAGACAATATTGTACTCTCAGATCATGCCCCAATTCACCTCTGGTTGGATCTCGCAGATCTCCCAGTCCGTTCTCCTTCTTGGCGTTTAAATGAGGCCCTTCTTACAGACCCCCTGACTTGTCAGGACCTTACTGAGGAAATTACTCACTTCTTTCGGTCTAATCATCCTCCTGAAACCTCCTCCTTAATCAATTGGGAGTCCCATAAATGTGTAGTTAGGGGTATCCTCATTAAACATGGCTCAAGGAGGAAAAAAGAGTTTTCCTCTCAAGTTAACTCTCTGTTATCAGAGATACGAAAGATAGAAGAAACTCACAAACGTTGGGCGTCAAACTGATTGCCGTTTGCACACTGAACTCCCTGCTCTTTACTAAAAACAAGTTATTGTGGGGCCAGAGAGAGTTATACGAATTCAGCAACAAGCCGGGGCGAATGCTGGCCAAAGCTCTTCGTGCTCGTAAAGTTACCTCATATATTTCACAAATTAAAGACACCAGAGGAGTCTCTAAAACAAAATCCGTAGACATTGCCAATGAGTTCCGCACATTCTACATGTCCTTATACAACTTGCCTGCGCCCAGTAGCAACCCCAACAACCCTACCTTCCTATCAAACCTTAATAAATATTTAAATGATTCAGGAATGCCCACCCTAGATCAAGCCGCAAGTTCGGAGATGGAATCTCCATTTTCTTTAGAAGAGCATGAGCTTGCGCTAAAATCTACCAAAGGCGGCAACGCTCCTGGCCCAGACGGTTTTACAACATTATATTATAAAAAATTCAAGGATCTTCTCCTACCACACCTTCTGAAGGCCTTTAACTCCATAAAAGATGGGCAGGTTTTTCCCGCCCACTCTCCTTATTCCAAAGGACGATAAAGACGCCACGGCGTTCGGTAGTTACAGACCCATAGCCTTACTTAATTCGGATCTTAAGCTCTTCTCAAAAATGATTGCAAACCGCATAGTTAAATTTATCCCTGACCTCATTCACCCAGACCAGGTTGGAAGGAAGCCAGAGATAATACTGCCAAAGTACTGAATATCGTCAACTTTGCCTCCTCCACAAACACTCCGACCATCCTATTATCACTTAATGCTGAAAAGGCATTTGATAGGGTTTCATGGTCCCTGATGGAATCAACTTTAACCCATATATGCCTGGGGCCACACATGCTAGCCTGGATACTGGCCCTGTACAAAAACCCCTCGGCCTCAGTTAGGGTTAACGAGACCAGGTCAGATTACTTTACGCGCTCCAATGGCACACGCCAAGGCTGCCCACTATCCCCTCTGATCTTCATTCTCACCTTGGAACCGTTCCTATGTAACATCAGGAAGAACCCTAACATACAAGGAGTTTCCAAACGTTCAGGGCACCATATGTTGGCTGCCTACGCAGATGACCTTCTATTGTTTCTTACTAACCCACATATATCCATCCCAAACCTCCTCTGAGCTCTACATGAATTTAGCCAATTCTCCAATTTTAAAATCAACATCACAAAGTTGGAGGCTCTCACTGGGCCCAAAACAAAATTAAATACCTTGGTGTATACATTGGTTCTGACTCTGTTCCTTGTTCTCTATCAACTTTTCACCTCTGCTTAGCAAAATCAAGACTGATCTAAGGAAATGGAGGGATGTTACTTTATCCTGGTTTGGGATATGTGCCGCCATCAAGATGACAGTCCTCCCTCAATTATTATACACTATGCAGGCTCTTCCCATCAAAATCCCACTCCCTTTTTTCTCTCAGTTACGTTCAGCGATAGGGAAGTTCATTTGGGGCGACAGGGCTGCTAGGATCAAATTCTCCATTCTTTGTTATCCTAAGGGAAAAGGGGGCATTGGTCTTCCCGACATTCTCAATTATTACAAAGCCGTTCATTTGACAAGACTAATTGAATGGTGCTGTCACTCTCCACACAAGCAGTGGGTTGGCATGGAACAGGAGGATTCACCTTGGGACCTTAGGGGTTTAGCCTGGCTAAATAACCGTCTCCCACCATCCCTAACCAATCACCCCACGATTGGTAACACGATTGCTATTTCTCGAAAGACGTTTTGTAGCAGCACCCTTTTCCCTTCACCATCCCCAATGTATCCTATTTTAAACAATCCCGCCTTTGCTGTTGATTTTGTTGGTCAGTCTGATTGGTTATCGTTAGAAAACATAAGGGGCATGGCCGAATTGCAACCTCATTTCTGGAGTTCTCTCCAACTACGCCACTTTCTCCATAGCATACCCTTTTCCTGTGAATACTCTAGAGCCCTTACGCTTTTTGAGAAGACGTGCAAGGAGGCAACTTTGGTGCGTCACTCTATCTCCCTGATTTACAACTCCTTGGTCTCACCACCGGAGCCCTCCTCATTGTCCTTTCTGGCTGCTTGGGAGAAAGACCTCACAACTGTTTTCTCGCCAGCTCAAACTGACAGAATCCTTAGGGTGGCATATCAATCGTCCCTCGCCTCCCGCTTCCAAGAACAAGGATACAAAATTGTATCTAGGTGGTACAGGGTTCCGGCCCAACTCCACAAATTCAATCTGGCAATTTCGGACAGGTGCTGGAGATGTGATGCTGCCTTGGGTACTCTTCTACATATATTTTGAGAATGCACTAAGATGAGGCCATTTTGGAATTCGGTCCGTCAACACATTAAACTCATTACTGATCAAGACATGGGAGAGTCTCCTGCCCCGTACCTGCTACACCTCAATCACCTTCCACTAGGGACGTATAAATACTCTCTCCTCAAACACCTCATCAATGCTGCACGTTCATGTATCACGTTACTATGGAAACAATCTAATCCCCCCACCACCGCTCTTTGGTTCTCAAAAGTTTCCAAAATTTATTGGATGGAAGACCAGACGGCTTCCTTGCACAATACTGAGGATAAATTTGTCACAACCTGGGCGGCTTGGACGCACTTTACTTCTTCCAATGCATATGCAGAGCAGTTGGCCCCTTAATTCCCTCCCCTTCCCCACCCCTCCCTCACTTCTAACTCACATTCTACCCCTTCTGCCTTCTTCTCATCCTTCTCTTCTTCCCACTATTCTTCTTTCTCTCTCTTCTGCTTCTCACTTCTTTCTTCTTTTTATTCTATTTACCTTCTCATTAGATTACTTTGCTTTTGTTTTCAATATTGCAATAATTTTACGTAAACTTGAAGTTTCAAGTCTGATTTAGGGGAATCTAATCTCTATTGGGTCATCCCCCGGTATTCATTGGCGCTTTATAAACATTACTTTTGATACCTGATGATTGTGCTTATGCAATTCCTACTTCAATGCTTCAATGTTTAGTTTGATGTTTCCCCTATGTACAATTATTTTTCTTACTTTTGCCTTTTTTGTACTGGAAATTGTTTGATTTTCCATAACTTGTATGCTATACTCATTCAATATTAATACAATTATTCAAACTTTAATGATTAAAAAATAAATAAAAAAATTAGAGGAGAAAATATCTGTCCACACATGAGGATGTGCCCACAGCTTCATCACATTATTATGCTGCTGCATTGTCCTCATGATGACATTTGGTTGCCTCTAGGCAATATCTTCACTCATTACAAAAACAAACGGAGGAGAGCCAGACCACCTTGTTACCAAGCTAAAAACAGACCGGATTTGCCCAAATTGGCAAAATACAAATGACCCAATGCAAGCAGCATTTGACTGGATAAGAAAAAGTGGGTGCAATTTTATTTTGACCTTTCTTTTAAATAATCCAGCCAATCCAGAAAGGCATATGGGCTAGAAAAAACATAGCAAGGGATCTGCATACTAGCAGCTTGCTATAGAGATAATTAAATATTTTCGGTTCTGAGCTTGTATCTTTTGTATGGACATACATTCTTTACAATGTTTTTGTTTAATTTTTATAAAAGTCCATTTACCCCACTATAGTCCTTTCATCCTAAAAGAACTGCAATAAAATGAAAATTAACTCTGCTGATACAGTTGCTTTTGGTTGTTTTACACACTAGAGAAAACAGTGTAGGCCGTGAACAAAATATGTTAAATTGTATGCCAAAACCAAAAATGTCAGTTTTTTTACTGCTCATTGCGACTTAAGCTAGGCATACGCAGGTAGATACCCGTGCGATCGACCAGCAATCGGTCACATCATGGTGACATCACCATACTGTGCTCAATCTCGGGTCAATCGAACTGGAATTGATGTACCACTTTGCACACCAACTCCCGCTCGATGGGGACCCTGGTCCAGTGTTGTGAGACATTCTCCTATGGAAAAAAGGGCGGAAAAGAACCAGAACCGATCCAGCTGTGTGCTGTGCAGGAGGAGCCCCCTCCTTTGCAGCCGTCCATGCCGCTCTCATGCCTGTCAGATTGACAGGGATTTACGGACATGTCCCTTCAATCGATCCTACTCGAAGAAAGGCAAACACAGCCCCATTTTTTTATAGATTCGAGCCAAATCGAGCACCATGAACGCGCCTGTTGCTCGATTGTGCTCGAATCTATTAACAAATCGAGCCGTTTATGCCTAGTTTTAAGTTGACAAAGTTTTCCCAGGCAGGGGAAATCATTTGTACTACTGTCTATATTGTGGTTGGAGATCTTACTTCATGCCCTTTTCGAAGAACCATGATCATCAGAACAGAAACAAGGATTTATTTCTCTAATGGAGCCATATATAGCAGTATAAATGTATAGTATTTCAATCCATCCCCACTTCTATGGCTAAGGGTCCCCATACACCTTTAGATTTCTCTGTCAGATTTCCTTTGGAACTCCTTTTGCTTTACCAAAAGCATGTAATGAGGGACTTTCTAAACCATCAAGTCTACCAATGTTCAATTGCAGAGGATGCTATACTACATAGTTGTTGGTAGATCTAAAGGATATCTGAAAGAGATATCTAAAGTAGTGATGATCGCGAATATTCGGATTCCGAATATTAATCACGAATATCGGCAATTTGGAAATCCGCGAAGATGGTGAATATATTGCCGAATATTCACAATTCCGGATATTCTGTATTTTTTATCCATTACATTCCTCTCAATGCAAGTGGACGAATGGGAAGGCTGCAACAAGAGCTTAGCAACACCATCAACAGTTTTTTAAATGAATATTGGGGTGATGCGAATATTGCGAAAATTGTCAATTAAAAAATTTGCATAAAAATTTGCGCCATGTTAAACATATATTGCGCTCGCGACATTCGCAATAAAAACTGCCGATATTCACAATAAAAAAAAAACCCTGAATATTGCTCAATGCGAATATTTTCCGAAAGTTTTCCATAAAATTCGTGGCATGCCGCGAATACGAATGTTGCCTATGCCACTCATCACTAATCTAAAGGTGTATGGGGGGGGGGGTTTAAATCACACAGTCATAAATCTTTTTTTTTTTGCGTTTTACCTGTAAATCATCAAATTTATGAAATTACCTGTGAAGGCTTTGCAAAGCAATTTTCAGTTGTTCTTTGAGCTGTGAAAAAATGAGTGGGTGTGAAGAAGGACCATTGACCTTAAAGTCTTTTCTACACATTCTTTAAAAATAACAATATAAAAGTTAAATAAGGTATTACCACTTCTGGCCACAAGATGAAGGTTGGAGAGCAATCAACATGGTAAATGCACTTTAAGCCACATAGTGAGCAACCACCTGAAATTCGACAGTAGAGGTTTGTGGGTGGCGAAAGAACACATTTTCAGCTGACCATGTGATGAGCAGCATAGGCAATATTTAAATATGCAAAATTTTTTTTTTTGGGTGTTCATGAGTTTCTCCATGGAACATTTAATATGGTGCAAAGAGGTCTTTAAACAAAATTCAGTAATTAAACAATTGGAAATACTAGAAGACATTCTTCATACATTTTTTCATAATTTATTTAAAGTGTACATAATTAAAGCGTGATTGTAAATTATACCCAATTATTTGTTATAAAACATAAATAATGCTGGAGATAATTATATTAACTAGTCTTAATCATTTCCTTATTTGCTGATTGGCAAAATACCAGTAAAGATAAAGTGCTACACCGCTGCAACCCTGTGTGCAGCAATTTTGTTGTAGTAAAATATAGTCAATTTAAAGTAGTCAGCAGTGGATTGGTTCAACTGCTAGGTGGATTAATATGCTGTTAAACTGCTTAGGCAGAATAACACCCTTAAAAAGAACAAGTGATAAAAGGTACTTTTTCGCAGAAGGAACAACACCAAATGGAAAAAAGTGTGAGTTCCAGAATGAGTGTGCCCCAACACACAGAACAAGCTCCAAAAAGATGTGATCAGATGAGTTTGGCGTGAAGGAACTTGACTGGCCCACATTGTTGGAATAGACTAGAATGGAAATTGCAAGCTAGATTTTCTCTTTCAGCATAAGTACCTTACAAATGCTCTTTTGGATACTGGACAAATTTTCTAGACACACATGAAAATCTTGTAGAAATCCTTGCAAAACAAGTAGTATCTGTTCTGCCCGCAACGGGTGTGTCAGCTTTATTTTCATATTTATCTCTTTAGATTTGGAATGGAATCCCATAAGGTTTCAGGGTTGTTAGCCAGGTTATTCTGTGTATGTATCCTACACCTCAGCAGAGTGTACAGAATGTACACTTTGAGCTTTTATAAGATACAGTGAAAATAGTTCAGGGCCCATTACAAAGCTTCTTGTAATGACATAACACTTAGCTATTCCATGAAAAGGGATGATTGAATTTTTTAGAAATAATTTGACCAGCTGACTTTGGGAGTTAATGGCGAAGATGTAGAGATGGATTGTGGGAACATTAAAAAAGTGCTCTAGCACAGGAAGTCAATTTTTTTAAATTCTAATTTATGCAAAACTGCATTTTCCCACAACCCTTTTCTATATCTAAAGCAAATTTGGTGATGATACCATGCAGAAATATCCAACCCAAAAAAGAGTTTAAATTTCTTGACTATCTTTATTGCTGAAGAGTGAAGACATTGGGGTATAAGAAATGGCTTAGATCAGATATAGGAGCAAATGGTAATGTGCAGGATGCTGTGCTATGCATCAGGTCATTAGATGGTATCATCATGTATTACCTTAAAGAAAGATAGTATAAAAACGTTAAAACATTTCTCGATTTACATAAAAGTGTAAAAGTGAATATGAGATTTTGGTAATTACTGTATTTTACGGTCTATAAGGCACTCCGCTGTATAAGTTGCATTATACAGCAGGGCATTTCATCCCAGTAAAAATACCAGGAACTAATGTTCTGTCTGTTGGAGCTCCGTGCTCCTCCGTCAGAGGCTTTCCTGCCTCCTGGTCTCACTCTGCAGATCTCTGTATGTCGGCGACAGCTTCTACCAGCTCACATACAGAGACGGGGATGATCCACCTATGGGATTTCTGCCCTATGCAGAGACTGTATGTGAGCGGAAGCTTCAGCCAGCTCACATGCAGTCTCTGTACATGGATAGATCCACTGATCAGTGGATTGTCCCCAGTTCTGTACATGTAGAGATCTGCAGATTAATTGTATCAGTTGTATACGGCCATGGGTGGTTGAGTATTTCCAGACCCCCCCCCCCCCCGAATTTGGAGTGCACAAAAAATTGTAGTTTAATATCTTCTTCTAAAGCTTCAACAATTTGATTGGATAAGGTGGTAGAGTCCCTAAGAAAATTATTTCTGTCAGAGTATAACTTGGCTGCCTAGACAGTCTAGAAAAAAACCCTGAAGCTTGCAGCACCTGGGTAGTCTTACTCTATAAACATTTATAAGCTCCACTTGAAATGTAATCCTTCCCGTGTGTTTACTGAAACTAGGGAAACAGATCACGAAGCTCTGTTTGATGCAATCACCATGACAACTAGGTATACTGTATTTCCATCTTGCTATCATGTAGGATTATATTTTACTGTTGCATTTTAAATTGCCTCTAAATCCTACAACAGCTTGACCCGGCAAGAAGAAGTATTGGCGGCTCATTTCGTCATGATGCTGCCACTAACCTCTTATTAGAAGATTAACTTAACCTTTTGCTAGAAGAAGTATGAATTAAACTATTAACCTTCCTTTTTAAATGCTTGCTGCTTGACTCTAATGCCGACCCTTCATGTTCATTGGCCAAGAACAAGTTTGCCTTTTAGGAGTCTAAGCATTAAAGCTTAGCAGTTGTAAAGATCTGTTGGTTATATGCTCATCTAATTGACCATTTCTAATTATTACCAAATCTCACTCTAGATTGATCACTTTTCTCCATATGGAAAAGGAATGTTAAATGAAAGGATCTCTCTGCTTCCTTATGCGAAGAAGAACATGATAGATTGCTTACTACAGATTAGAGGTGGGATGGAGAGTTTCAAAAGTTTGCTCTTTTCAAATTGAGAAAGATGGCAAATCTTTATATTTTTGTAATTTGTGTCAAATTTCTAATGTCTCTAAAATGTTATTGTTATGAAAAGTGTTGGGTGAGTCAAGATTATGTATGACAACAATGGCAAAATCAAAAATGTTGAAAATTGGGGGCAAAAAGTGCCTGCGTCTTATGGTCCGAATGCGCCACCCCCCGTAGCCACTCGCCACTAGTGTGAGCACCTTGGCTTTCCACCAGCTCTCCCGGCACGAAGATAAGCCAGAGAGCTGGAGGAGCTGGCAGATCTGAGATGCTGGCTTGTGTCCAGCTCTCCCAGCTGTACTGTATAATTGCCTATGCCAGCAGAGCTCAGAGCCCTGCTGCCATAGGCAATGGAGAGAGAGATGAACTGGCATATTTCCCTCTCTTCATCCGTGGAAACTGCACTCTGCAGTTCCCACTGACACAGTAACAGCCAGCCGGAGAGGAGAGACTGAGAGGAGACAGATGAAGCTGTTGGCCCCCCTCCTCCTGCCGATCAGTGTGGAGAATAATGCTGTGCTGAGAGTGTACTGCTGCTAGTGACACCTACTGGCTGAATTGAATATTGTATTCATTGAATTCATTGCATTTACCCAATTGATGTGAAAATCAAATCTTTTTGTCTTCTGGTTTTCCTGTCCTAAAAACTGGGTTTGTCTTATGGTCCGATGCGTCTTATTGTCCAAAAAATACGGTAATTCTTCTGTAAATAAAAGTCTAAATTGTTGTGACAGATCTTTTACTATTGTTAAACCAAGTTCTGCTGGGTAAATAATGAAACCCTGCCCTGGGCACTTACCTTTTAATTCAAATAAAAAATTATCATGTATTAGTGTATGTGCACTTACATGACCACAGTAACACTAAACACAAGGTATATTTAAAACATGTCCCATGTCTGGTTAACAGGAAGTTTGTTATTCCCTGTAATACCAGGTAAAATGACAAAAAAAAGCTATTTTATCTAGGGAATGCTAAAGCTAAAATATTACTACTTTGGTATTAGCCTCCTGAACGTTCTGCCCAAGACACACTTTTTAAACAAATTGCAATTTTTCTGTAATCCGCCGCAATTCTACCCCCTCCCTCATCCCCCTTACACATCCCCGGAACCAATAATGATGTGCTGGATAAAAATTACACCTCTCCAGTGTCATTAATGGCATCATTGAGGTGGTCTTGGAAAGATTGTCGATACGGAGGACTGCAATGGGCTTCCACTGGATAGGCCAGTATGCCCGAGATTAGTTCGGGATGAGTTTTGTTAGTAAATAGTGATAAGCGGCATAAGCAATATTTTGCGATATTTCGCAAATAATTTTTACTAATATTCCGTTTGATATTCTAAATACGAAATTCGAGTGTATGGACATGCATTGTGAAAATACATTCACAATTATATTTGCATCCTGCTTATCTTTAAAATGAATTATATTATGTACTTGGAAGCTTATGCATGCCCATAAGCTTCCAAGTGCATACTATCACGAATGTTGAAAATTCCGAAAATCCACCACCGTATTTGCGAAATTTGCTAATTCTTTAAAGCAGATATTCATCGAATGTATTCGCAATTCGAATATTCAAGCTTAACACTATAGGTAAACAAAGGTAGCACAGGCTAAACCCCTAGGAGGTTAACAGCTGTTAGTGATTGCAGATAAACTTAACTTGACTATCATTTGAATAATAATAAACACATACAGATGCAAGAAAAAGTATGTGAAACTTTTGGGGGAGTTTTGCATGAATTGGATATAAAATGTGCTCTGACCTTCATCTAAGTCTAACATTTCTGTTGCTTATGTAGGTGGCAGATAATGACAAATAAAGCTAACATATATAATTTGTACTACTGCAAACATCATCTGTACCAGTATCAATTCAGTAATTAACTGTTAAACTTATGTATTAGCTGCAGAACATTTACTCTTTATTAAATTTGGTTAATTTAAAAAGGAGGAGTTCTCTATCCTTCTTGTTGCCTCAGAAGTTAAGTGTCTTTGCTTTTGAAAATATTGTCATATTACCATTCTAAACCTAGGAACATAAATTTGGTAAAAATTACATCACAATCACCATATTAACCATATCAACAAGTAGAATTTTTGACTTTGATGTACTGTAGTAATTGTAATATATATATATATAGGTTGTGGGGGTTCATCAATCCACGCAAATGGTATCATTTAAGGGCTCCTGCCCACATATTTTTGTAATATCCGCAAAACAAAAAAGTCCTTGAAAACGCAAAGCCTCCTGGCTTCTCACCGTCAGAACAGGTCTGGGTCTCACACTCTCTGTGAGCCCCCTGTTTCCACGGCTCCAGTAGCCACAGGTCTGGGCCCCACACTCATTGTGTGCCCCCTGTCTACTCTCAGAAGCCCACGGTCTCCTACTTGGTCTGAACCCCGACACACTGGACTCTGCAGCTATTTGGAGTCACACCCAGCTCCTGAGGGGAATAGGAAGGCCCACTCAGTTCCATCCCTGAGTCTGGGAGCCCTTTAAGAAAAACAAAAACGCTCAACAAACTAAAGTTGCTTGGCAATAATATGCCGGACTCCTTCCAGGATACCATCTAACGGCCCATTCACACAGTGACAGATGACCCGTGTGTCACAACGTGTAAAATCCATATGTATAGTTTTTTTTGTGTCACATGAAGTATAATTTCACGCAAGTTAATTAAATATAGCATAATAACATTGTCAAAAGACACAGCTTGGTTTTAAGTTTTGGTATGTTGATATTGCATTTAGAATATGATAAGATCTTAATTAAATCAGCAAGGAGGATTACTTACAAAATGTTTCTTAATAAGGGGTTGGAATTGGCTATGTTTTACTGATAATGAAATGTAACTTTTGATACAGACCTAAATTATATATTTGAGTTGCGCAAATTTGAGGATATTTTACTCTGCATAGGACAGTTTTATGCAAATTACTTTTTATAGATAAAGCTTAGAGAACAATTTAATGGATAATAGAGTTTATAATTTGCTGCAGCACTAATATCCATCAAAGTATAAGCAGTATTTTATTGGAACAATTAAATATAATATTTATTTACATAATATATAGCAAAACTTAAAAGCATTATAAAACAAAGGGCAACATTTTTCTAGCAATTTCTAATTACTTGTCAATCTCATCAGCTAACTTTAAACTTCCTGTTATGTAATAAAGACTTTTTTTTATTTGTGAGTGAATTGCAGAGCCTCTAAAATTACAGGAGTAATTAAGTGCCGATATTGGCAATAAAAATTCACAATCAACACTATTTACTAGTACAGCAGATGTTAAATCATAACATGAATTGAATATCCAAAACATATTTAAAATGCATCAAATATGCATAGTGTATTTAAAAACTAAAGAAACCCATAGCAGAAATTACTTACATTTAAATTGCATACATACAAATGTGGTGGCGCATCCAAAGCAAAATTACATCAACAATATTATTAAATAAACAGCTGTCATTCTTGTCTTGGAAAAACATTTTTAATTGGTGACTTGGCCCTCTATTTTGATTTTATTTTTTAAGCCCAGATCAGGTATTTTGCTTCTAGAAACGTCAGAGCATTTTTATTTCTGCTGTAGTAAAATTTGAGATATAGTTGCCCCACATGTTCTGCAGCTACAGCATTTGACAAATTTACCGGACAGTTTGTTTAATATATAAGAATCTGTAAATATTTTAATATATTAAGCCTTACCAGAGGTTTATTTAAAAATAATTAAAAAAACTATAATGTTTAGCTGTCTGAATGCTATACCAACTATCCCAGGTTTATAGACTGCAACTATATTTAGGTTTTATCCAGTCCATATGTATTAGATCAGGGGTGTCAAAGCCAGCCTTGATATTTATTTTAAAAAGGTGTAGAATTTTGTATGTTTTTCCTTCTAATCAAATATAACCTGAACCTCTTTCAGATGGAAATGGAATATAAGTTTTGCTAAAACATTGAATATAACAAGGAAATGGTAAAATTAAAGACCCATCTGTGGCATTTATTTTTCCAAAATAAAAATGAAAACACAAAAATCTTATCAGACAAATATAATGACACTACCTATGTATTAATAGGAAACAATTCACAGTATTTTTATTCATTTATTTTTTGGATGTATATATATTTTATTAACAATAAGAATTTTTTAACTATATAACACCTTAAAGTACAATAGAAAATAATAGATACAAAAAGGGACACATAACCCCCCAAGCTCCCTTCAGACCAGCAGTGGAAAATATACAGGGAGATTTTGATATGGTTATTCTGTAGCTGCTGTGCACCAGAGATATTTGCTCTAGGTTTTTCTGATCTAAATATATTTGCATCCTTTTTAATTAATTATGCACATTCACAGATATATTGCATTTTCAGTATTTTTCAGTCGCTTCTTTCTAGATTTACCAAAGTATTATTAGATATAAGCTACCCATCAAGAAGAGCGGTGATGTTCGGTGGCTTTGACGTGAATAATTTTCAATGAGCTGATTTACATAAGTAGAGCTAATAGGCACTCACATCAATTTTAACCTGAGGCCATGACATCTTTGGGACCATCACTGTCCATGGCAATTTTTCATCTGATTCCTTATATCACACAAGGGGAATATATAAAGATATCACTTGCTTTAAGCAAGCTGACATATTTTAATGCACCAGCATAAAATTGTGAATACAGGTGAAAGATGATTGTAGACTTGAAGATTGTGTAAATTAATATTTAATACATGAATGCATTGCCATTAGGCTAAGTGAGAATCAATCCAACTGATTTATGAACTACAGGTGCAATTATTTGCAAGTGAAATGAACACAGAGGAAATGTAAGCCAATATGCATGTTATGAAGTGGTCATGTTAATTTTGACTCATTATTATCTGCTTTATATTATCTGCTTTATATATTTTATTACATACTTTACAATATATTCGAGAAGCAAACCCATAATTAAAAGAGCTGTTGTGTAAAATATATAATTTTTCCATACTTATAGTGTCAGACTGTGGAAGGCTTTTCATACCTTCTAGACATCTCTCTAGAAAGTTTACAAATGTACTATAACTGTTAAAAGCAGTATTATGGAAACAGCGATAGTCTTGTTAAATCTTCTACTAGACTATGATACTGAACTGTATATGTGTGTGTGGAGAGTTGTGTTAGAGCCAAGGGAATTAATAGGGTTTCATTAATGGCTCATTTTCTTAGGGAATAGACTATTATATACAATGTTTACAATTTATTTATGGATGCATAGTGTTTGTATATCAACTAATTGTTGTTCCCTATATAATGTTTTAAACAGATATTTCTCTTAGAAAATTTTTTCTTGACTCGTTAAAAATACTAACCCCAAGTCAGAAATACCCATTACTCCAGTGATGCACTATTGTTTAAAATGATTACATTAGAAATCGCCACATGTAATGTCAAATGATAATACAGAGAAACTCTATATGCAGAGGAAAAAATCTCTTTCATTTCTGTAGTGTTTGCTCTAAGCAGGCTCTAAGCAGGCTCATAGCGATTCTGAATATCTGTGGACTCGCTAATTGCCAACCTTGGGGGACAGCATCATCAATGACATCAGGGATGTGAAGGGGGAGGACAGAGTATTGTGGCAAAATACAGTCCTCAAAAGTTTTGAGAATGAAGCACCACCTTGCGATCATAAAGAAATCAAAGGCCCCAAGGGGGAGGGGCCTTTGATTTCTTTATGATCGCAAGGTGGTTGTACTGCCCGGAAGATCGATGGAGGCAACTCATGTGTGGTTCATGAGCGTCTGACAGTGCTACAGTTATCATACTATATTACTGTGTTTGTGTTTTTATGCATGTACTTATCAAACTTTCTGCAATTACCAGTATCTATTGTCTACTCTACATTGTTTCCACTTTAAATGACCTTTAAAGTCCCCCAGCCTCTGCACCCCCAGAGGAAAGTAAACCAGGATTGAGGTGGCTCACACCCCATCCTTTGTTTAAATTTTGTGCCAGTATTTTGGGATGCCGGTCATTTGGTGGCTGAGAGTGAGAGACCTATAATTTTGCTTGTAATGACACAAATATTATTTTTCACAAAGTTTGCTGCTAAACTGCTTTTGAATCTTTTTGGAGTTGTTTCTGTGACGTACTGAAATAGAATTATAAGCACTTCATACGTTTCAAAGGCTTTTATTGACAATTACATGAGATTTAAGCAAAGAGTCAGTATTTTCCGTGTTGGCCCTTCTTTTTCAGGACCACTGTAATTTGACTGAGCATGCTCTCAATCAACGTTTGGGCCAAATCCTGACTGATAGCAACCCATTCTTTCATAATCACTTCTTTGAGTTTGTCAGAATTAGTTGGTTTTTGTTTGTCCACCCGCCTCTTGAGGAATGACCACAAGTTCTCAATGGGATTAAGATCTGGGGAGTTTCCAGGCCATGGACCCAAGATTTCAATGTTTTGGCCCCCGAGCCACTTAGTTATCACATTTGCCTTATGGCACTGTGCTCCATCGTGCTGGAAAATGCATTTTTCTTCACCAAACTTGTTGGATTGTTGGAAGAAGTTGCTGTTGGAGGGTGTTTTGGTACCATTCTTTATTCATGGCTGTGTTTTTGGGCAAAATTGTGAGTGAGCCCACTCCCTTGGATGAGAAGCAACCCCACACATGAATGGTCTCAGGATGCTTTACTGTTGGCATGACACAGGACTGATGGTAGCCCTCATCTTTTCTTCTCTGGACAAGCCCTTTTCCAGATGCCCCAACCAATCGGAAAGGGGCTTCTGGAAAAGTATATGACAAATATGACTTTTGCCCCAGTCCTCAGCAGTTCATTCGCCATACTTTCTGCAGGAGATCAATCTGTCCCTGATGTTTTTTTTTGGAGAGAAGTGGCTTCTTTGCTGCCCTTCTTGACACTAGGCCATCTTCCAAAAGTCTTTGCCTCACTGTGCGTGCAGATGCGTTCACACCTGCCTGCTGCCATTTCTGAGCAACCTCTGCACTGGTGTCACTCCCATCCCACAGCTGAATCCTCTTTAGGAGACGATCCTGGCTCTTGCTGGACTTTCCTGGACGCCCTGAAGCCTTCTTAACAAGAATTGAACCTCTTTCCTTGAAGTTCTTGATGATCCTACAAAGTGTTGATTTAGGTGTAATCTTAGTAGCCAAAATATCCTTGCCTGTGAAGCCATTTTTATGCAACGCAATGATGGCTGCACGCGTTTCTTTGCAGGTCACCATGGGTAACAATGGAAGAACAATGATTTCAAGCTTCACCCTCCTTTTAACATGTCAAGTCTGCAATTCTAACCCAACATGATATATTATCTCCAGCCTTGTGCTGGTCAACATTCTCACCTAAGTTAACAAGACGAAACTGAAATGATCTCAGCAGGTTCTTTAATGACAGCAATGAAATGCAGTGGAAAGGTTTTTTGGGGATTTTGTTAATTTTCATGGCAAAGATTATGCAGTTTATCTGAACACTCCTTATAACATTCTGCAGTATATGCAAATTGCTATTATAAAAACTTAAGCAGCAACTTTTCGAATTTCAAATATTTGTGTCATTCTTAAAACTTTTGGCCAGGACTGTACATACATTAAAAGAGCGCGCTAGGGGCTAATTGCCCAGGAGGTTAAAGCAGATATCTACCATATAATCCATGACTGAAGTCAAAGTTAAATCGACTAGTCGTTTAATGACCTTATCGCACAGGAACATAAGTGTCCAACAATGAATAACTTGTATTAAAGTTCTCTGTAACAGTGAACATGACAATAAAACAAAACATATGCCAATACCCAGATTTTTTTGTAGTAAAACAAAAAGAAGGAATAGCTTTAACTGCAACAGCAAAGACACACATAATGAGTGGACACCTTTGCACTGTTTTTCATAAAAGGTCACATTTTTATTATAAAATAAGTATAACTGTAAAGCTTCTCAATGTTCTCTGGACACATTCTAGTTTTTGGATAATGCTTCAGATTGCTATGCATAACAGTAGTACATTTATTGTACATCAACACAGACTTGCAGATTGTGCATGTAGTTGTGTGGTTTGCATGTTCTAGAGCAGGGGTCTCAAACTCAATTTACCTGGGGGCCGCAGGAGGCAAAGTCAGGAT
>CM070035.1:122840974-122853701 GCA_036250615.1 Ptychadena robeensis | reverse complement strand
AATAAAATTATTCCTCAAAAATACCACTTGCCTAATAATTCTGCACTCCCTGTAAATATTCTCAGCTGTACTACTAAAGCTGGGCATACACATCACGATTTTCTGTTAAATTTTAGTGCGATCGTTTATCAAAATCGATCACGCGATCGGATTGAATAAAAATTGAAGCATGCCAAAAGCGATCGAGCGATCAATTTTGTCAAAAATCGGACAGAAAAATTATCGTTCAGGGATCCGTTTTGATGTATAATTTTAATAAAAAGTACATGAATTTAGTGCTGTTAGTTTTCTCATGCGATCGTTTTAAGCGATCCATCTATGATTCTTGTGGACATTACCTTTGTTTGTGTGCTGTTGGTCACTGGCTAACACCACTCCAAACCCATAAATGTGTGCATGCAAGACATATTGAGACTTTCAGGATAGAATCGCCCAGAAATTTAATGCATGGTATGTTGCAGTTTGCGATTGTTTTCACAAATTAAAATAGATTCCAAAAATCGGATGGGCGATCGGATTAAAAAACGATCGCTTGATAATAATTCATGTATGCCCAGCTTAAGTGCGTCAGAGATTCGGGGGTTTAAAGCAGTACAGTGCTGTCAGGTGCGTGGTGTTAGTCCCACCCCACATGGCTGTGGCATATTTTTACACTACAGTGGGGCAAAAAAGTATTTAGTCAGCCACCAATTGTGCAAGTTCTCCTACTTAAAAAGATGATTTTCATGAGAGAGAGAATGGGGGGAAAGAATCCAGGAAATCACATTGTAGAATTTCTATATTATTAATTGGTAAACTCCTTGGTAAAATAGTTATTTGGTCACCAACAAACAAGAAAAAAATCTGTAACTTCTTCTGTAAAAGGCTTCTCTGTCCTCCACTTGTTACCTGTATTAATGGCACCTGTTTGAACTTGTTATCAGTAAAAAAGACATCTATCCACAACCACAAACAGTCTCCAATATTGCCAAGACCAAAGAGCTGTTGAAGGACACAAAACAAAAGTCTTGCACCAGGCTGGGAAGACTGAATCTGCAATAGACAAGCATTTTGGTGTGAAGAAATCAACTGTGGGAGCAATAATTAGAAAATAGAAGACATGATAATCTCCCTTGATCTGGGGCTCCAAGCAAGATCTGACCATGTGGGGTCAAAATGATCACAGGAACGGTGAGCACAAATCTCAGAACCTAACAGGGCGAACCTAGTGAATGACCTTCAGAGAGCTGGGACCAAAGTAACAAAGGCTACTATCAGTAACACAAATCTTGCAGTGCCAGATGTGCCCCCTTGGGAGAATGTCATTTGATCAGATGAAACCAGTTACACGTACCAATTACTAAAAATCGTGACGTGTATGCCCAGCTTTACTTTTGTGCGTTACTGACAGAAACATAAGATCAAGCTAAAAAATAAATAATGATGCAAAATTACTCTAAACTATACAATCTAAGGAAAGGTAAGCCACATGGCATGAATGTTTTGTCCTGAAGATTAGTGAAGCTTTAATTATCTCCACATCTACTCAAGTTTACTGTCTATATACAATATTGAAGAAAAATAGTAGTATTAATTAAGTACAATCCTAAAATGGTCTACAGATTGTAAATGTTGTGTTTACAAACGTCAACACTCCTTTTTATTTTATAAAGCAGAAATGGTTAAATGCAAATTTATCCAGCAATCTCAACCTTGTTTTATTAGACCATGTGTTTTCCAGAATGAAAAGACAGAATGAAAATCAATTAACAGTTCAGATGACAATATTACAATGTAAGTGTCTATCATATTGGTGTTTATTGGAGATGTACCACTTTACAATATTGGAGTACCAATGTAGTGCCTTGTTTTTTTGGTGCTGGTCGAGGGGTAAAGTGCCCCTTTAAATTGATGGAGTTAGTTAAGAACTTCCATTATGTTGGTAGTTCTTCTTTATTTTGGTAAATACTGAAGAAATTCTCCACACTGATGGATTTTGTGATTTAAAGTCAAGTGTCCCATTGACCTAGTGGCCTGTGAATTGCCCCATATATTGTTGAATGCCCATAGGTGCCAGTAATAACATATCCAAGACATTAGTGCTCTCCTCTGGTTCCTAGATAATGTTGATGTTGAATAATATAGGCACTTCCAACTGGCACCAGACCAAGGGGACATTTAAATCTAATTAATTAGAAGCATTGTCTACTAGGGTGATTTGAGAAAGTGAGCAAGTATTATCTGTTGAAAACATCTTGAAATGTTTATTTGTCTTCACAGGGGAGCTTAGCTGGGAACAATAAGAGAAAAGCACAGGAGAAAGCACATTTATCAGCCCATAGGATTGATGGCAAGTTCAACAGGTACTTTTACACATATTAAAACTACAACAAATATATACCGGAATGTTTATCAGATCAAAAGGGAACAAATGGAAGCCACTATCAAGGTCATGTTGGTATTTTCTCTTTACATCATATACCTCCTATTGTTGTATTTGCATTGCTGAACCTCAGAATTAATTTTGCCCTTCCTTCTGGTAGATAGAAGATGGTGTTAAAAAAGAAAATTGGTAGGAGTGAGGGTTTTATGCATTTAAAGAATGCTGTCTATGGACAAAGACTAAAATGGGTAAAGAGTAGAAAGGAGGATGAGAGGGGTTTCAAACACCCCTTCATCTGGCTACTCAGATTCCATACTTAGAGATGGGTCTTATTGGAATGCTACGGGGATCCCACACATGCATTTTATTACGTTTTTTTTGTTCAGATTCTTACTATAAAAAGGTGGCCCTTAGTGACAGACATTTCGGTGTGAATGTTCACTCTTCTTGTAGCTGGCGGGCGAACAGTATGGGTGTTCGACCTGCCCCCTTCGCCGGCGAGAAGAAGTCTATAATTCTTCCTCCGGCCAGACTTTTCCATGCCTGGTCCGGCCAGAGGAAGAATCATTTTCACTAAGATCTCTAGCACTATACCGGCACGTAAAACAAGGCACTGTGTATTCCATATAGTGGTAGTGACGTCACAGCGTCATTTCCAGTATAGTTCTGATTCAAATTCCATGCCAACAGGTGGGGAATTGAAGTTCTCCGTTAACAGGCGGACATCTCACTTTTTTAAAGTGTGGCCATACACGGTTCGATTATTTTATTTTATTTGAAAAATGAATTGTTTAAGTCGATCTTTTGAAAATCAATTCTTTACCAGAATTGATTGACCAAAAGTGAACGGAATGGAACATATAATAGATCAAGCAGTCATTGGCCATGTTGGTTAATTTAGTAGATCGCTCAAGTATTTGATACTGGGGTTTTCTTGGTAATTGGATAGATTTGTATCCTAAGATCAATGGAGCAAAAGTTGATGCATGCATGGCCACTTTAAACCCCAATTGTCCACCAACAATAATTTTGGTTAGTTTTAAGTAAATTTGTAAAAGAATAAAAATATAAAGCCATTTCACACTAGCCCTGTCACAGCTTCAGTGCGCTTTAGCGGTAATGCTACCACTGTTACCCGTGTCCATTAACACAATGCTCTGGAAACGTGTAAGAGTATGAGACTGTGAGTTAATTGCAAAGCACCTCATCATGGTATCATCCCAAATCATCATAAAATCTATGGAGATAGAGATTGGGGATTGTGGGAACATTAAAAAAGTACTTTCTGCATATAAAAATTCACCATCTCTAGTTGCTAGTATCAAGCATATAAATTTAAATATAATGTGAATCTCCCTACCCATAGTTTTAGCAATGCATTTTCCAGACATAACTTTACCTTGATACAATGATAAAAAATACAAAACATGTTTTTCCTCTTGCTCTTACTTGGGGCACATGCACAGTATTTTTATGTATTTGCATTGCATTGAAGCTGCCATTGTTTTTTTTTTATTATTGGTTACATAGAAAGCAAAAACAAAATGTTTAACTATGAAATTATACAACATTTGCTGTGAAAGATATTCACATCACATACATTTTATAAGTAATCACCTTATGCATACATTAAAATGGTTTCAGTCTAATGTAGTGCTAATGTACTAATATGGACAATGTTAGCTGAAGCTAATATTATGCTATAAATTCTAAAAACTTTTTTTCTTATTGCTGTGTCATTACCTTGTCATTTAAAGGGAAAGTTCAAAAGCATATGAAAACAAAAAAAATTGCATATGCATGATTATTTTATACCTTTATAATACCCCAGAGCCAGGAAAGCCTGGTGAATAGTTGCAATTTGAGATTGCTGTTAAACAGAATATTGTCAAGAAAGAGTCCCTTCTCTTAATACGACCATGATGCCATCATACCCACATTCTATAAAAACAAAAAAATCACCACATATGGTATATTTCCCTGTTCTCAGAGATACAGGGCTTGGGGTCTTCTAAAGCATTCCCTTATAATAAGAATTAAAGGTTTTATTTTAATTTTCAGGTTTTACTTACCATATAGTCTTAAGTTTAAGCCGACCCCAATATAAGCATAGGTACCTAATTTTAGAAAAAAATCAGGAAAAACTGCATGATTTGAGTATAAGCCTAGGAGGAATGCACCAGCTAAGGCTCAGGAACACACCGCAAATGTGCTTTTGTTTCGACATGTTATTATTAAATTCAGTTGATTTGTAAGTTAATTACAAAGCCTCTGAGCATGATATCCTCACCAAAATATTGGAACATTGTAAAGAAAGAATTACTGCTCTAGCATATCAAGTTTTTGCACAAAATAAGTTCAAATGTGACTTGACAAATTACATATTCTAGAGCAATATTTTTTTTTTCAAATGTTCACACAACCCTTCTCTACATCTCCAGCAAATTTGGTGATGATAGCATGTTGCAATTCACTCATAATGTTCACCTACAAAATGCCACGATTTTCATAAATGTTTAAGCATATTTCAGGTGCTGAAAATTTGACTTATATTCAAGTATATATGTTTGTTAGTGCTCCCATACACCTTTAGATTTCTTTTTGTTTTACCAAAACCATGACTTTCTAAACCATCAAGTTTACCTGTGTTCAATCGCAGATTACTATACTACATCCTTGTTGGTAGATCTAACGGATATCTGACAGAGAGATCTATAGGTGTATGGCTAGCTTTACAGATAATCAACTTCTTATATAGTCATTTCTATAAACATTTAAAAATACATCACAAAAATGTTTTAACATGAGAGTGCATCAGTTGTTGCATTAAATACTGTCTTTTTCCTTGGCACGTTTTGGGATAATTTGTTGCTTCCTCAGGAGAGTTTAAACAGCAGTTGAGAACCACTAGTCTGGAGGGAGAATTTTCAGTTTAAATTTTGAATCCAAAGTTAAAGGGAAAGTTTGAAAGAAGAAAGATTAAGATATGAGAGAGAGAAAGTAGAATAGAAGTGTAGCAGGAGGAACCAAGACGAAGAGCACAGAGAGATAAATGAGAGAGCATGAAAGGCGGGGATAGTCAAAGATAAGGAAAGGGTTTGGGCAGGATAAAGTAGGAAGCATTTAGGGGCAAGGGGTCTTATCAAAAAGAATGAAACCAGGAAAAGCTCAGTCAAGAAGTTCATGTATGAGGCAGTGTGGGTGGAAGGGTCCTTTGCAAGTTAGGGATAGTGCTAATTAGAGAAGGAGAACCTGTGCCAATTGAACCATTGCTTGCGAAAGCTATATTTTCTAGTTCTGTTAACTATAGCACCTATAGCTACAATATTGTCCTGATATTAAAAAATGTAAACTAAATCATGCATATATTTTTTTATTTTTAAGGCATCTTAAAGTTTCCATTTTAGAAACGTTTTATGCTCCCTTTTTCAATTCAAAATGTACACAAAACATTTTAATTAAAAGAAAATTAAAAATATGTGTTTAATACAGTCTTGGGTTTATTTTAGCCCAAACATTTTCTATGCCATTCAGATTGGTCATTTTGTTGGTAAATAGCAATTTGTACACTAAAGAAACCTCTTCAGCTATGTTGATGATAGCTGTAATAGTGATTATCCTATAGAGGTCGCATTACATGATATCCAGTCTGACAGGCCTTGCCCAGCACAATAAAAAACATGCTTGTTCAAGTTGTCAGGAAACAGATTACATAATCTGAAACATCCACTATTTACTAAGCACATTCTTCACACTGCAGATTTCTGTCAGTCAGCTACCATGAAATAAAATATTTATAATGCTCCACTGGCTTGAGAAATTACTTGTTTTGCTAAATACACAAGTACAGCTTTCATTTTCCCCTTCAGCATTACATGCTTGTAATATAACTATGTATACGCTTCTTATTGTCACTATGTCTTGAGTATTATATATTTTTTTTATTTGCACAGTCAAATTTTGTTAACAAATTTTCAGGTCTTAAAAAAATTACTTTAATATGAGTTACAAGTGACTTTGATGAGTCTTGTCAAATGGAATTAAAAGCATTACTTATTCTACTTGATTTAAGATTATTTACATAAATTATTTTAATTCTGATTCGATTGCGAAAATACGTCTTGTGCAAATTTTCGACTCAAAATACAGTCAAAAGCACGAAGTAAAAAAATCTCATATTTCCGATTTCGCAGTATAAACTTCAGCTATTAATAAGTAGTGATGGCTGAACATCGGCTTGGACTGTCCGCGAACGGGCGTGTCGGACTTTTAAAGAAGTCCGTCGTCCGCCTGTTCGCGGACAGATTCAAATCCCCCCCCTCTAGGCGGGGAATTTGAATCGGAAAAAACGGATGTGACATCAGTGACGTCACATCCGGTCCCTGGACCGCATCCTGGAACGCATAGTTCCTGGTTGCGGGAGCCGGATGTGACGTCACTGACGTCACTTCCTGCTCCGAGCCGGAATTTTCACTAGAAGACCGGCTTCATGCCCAGTCTTCTAGTGAAAAGATTCTTCCTCCGGCACGATCTCGTAGGTTCTGATCCTGCCAGAGGAAGAATATAGATCTTCTCGCCGGCGAACGGGGTGGGTCAAACACCCCTACTGTCCGCCGGCGAGAGGGAGGGCGAACATGCTTGTTCGCGGCCGAACTGTCCGCCTTGCGGACAGTTCGGCCATCACTATTAATAAGCTACAGAAACCATATTAAACATTGAACGGTAATGCTGAAGCACTTTCAACAAGAATAAACAATTGTATATGAAAAGGGAATGGCAATATATTTATTGATGCAAAGTCAATTATTATTTATACCCCTGTCAAATGTTGACTTAAAGTTTCCTTTTTTTTAACCAGCAAGTAATTTTTTTTAATGAGAAATGACATAGGTGTCTCCTAAAATAATAATAAGATGTACAAGAGGCATTATGGGGGAGGGGGGGAACTCAGCTTTTATTTACATTTAAGCAAAAAGTGTCATGTCCAAAATTATTCATACCCTTCTCAATAATCAATAGAAAAGCCTTTATTGGCTATTATAGCAATGACATGCTTCCTATAATTGCAGACCCACTCCTCGCATGTCTTCACAGGGATATCTGCCCATTCATCTTTAGCAATGAGCTCCAAATCTTTCAGGTTGGAGGGTCTTCTTGCATTCACCCTGATCTTTAGCTCCCTCCACAGATTCTCGATTGGAAGTCAGGACTCTGGCTGGGCCACTCCAAAACAGTAATGTTGTTGTCTGCTAACAATTTTGTCACCACTTTTGCTGTGTGTTTTGGGTCATTGTCATGTTGAAATGTCAAGGCCAAGCTTCTCTGCAGACTGCCTGATGTTGTTGAGAATCCTCATTTCATGGTTCCGGTTACTGTGATTAGGTTCCCTGGTTCATTGGCTAAAAAAAAAAACACTCCTAAAGCATTAGGTTCCCACCACCATGTGTGAAAGGGTGAGGTGGTGTTCTTTTGGTTAAAGGTTTCTCCTTTTTTACACCAAATGAAGATAACATCATTGTGACCAAACAATTAAATTTTTGTTTTATCTGACCATAACACAGAAGACCAGAAGTCTTCTTCTTTGTCTATAGAAGCATTTGCAAAGGCCAAGCGAGCTTTTGTGTGCCTTATCTGGAGAAGTGGCGTCCTCCTTGGACTGCATCCCTGGATTCCAGCAATGTGCAGTGTCCATTGGATTGTCTGCCTTGAGACATTGCCATCAGCAGAGCCCAGATTGACCAGGATGGCCTTGGTAGTGATCCTTGGATTCTCTTTCACCTCTCTCACTATCCTACTGGCCTGCACAGGTGTCACTTTTGGCTTCTGACAACGTTCTCTAAGATTTTACACAGTGGAGAACATCTTGTATTTTTTAAGAATACTTTGCACTATAGCCAATGGAACTTGAAAACATTTAGATATGGCCTTGTAGCCCTTTCCTGACTTGTGAGCAGCCACAATGCGCAGCCGCAGGTCCTCACTGAGCTCCATTTTATTAGCCATGACTGTCCACAAATAGTGGACAATATTCGAATTAATAATAATATTCGATTCCATATTCGTAATCTCAAATATCCGCACTTACGACATGAATTGCGTTCTTAAAATCGCAATTGCGATCCAATATGCGCAATGCATGCAAGTCAATGGAGAATGGCGGAATCCGAAATTGCGATTATCCGAGAAAGCGCAATGCGACCAAATATGCGCAATACATTGAAGTCTATAGAGAATGGCGGAATGCGAAATTGCGATTATCCAAGAAAGCGCAATTGCGATCCGATATGCGCAATGCATGCAAGTCAATGGAGCTCGGATATTCGACTGGGAGAATATCCATCATTTCCGTTTTAAAAAATTGCATTGCGATTATATAATCGCGATCCCATTCATTGCAATGGATCGCGATTATAAAAGCGCAATAAATCGCGAAAAATCGCGATCGCGTCGGATATCCGATGATATATTCGCGAAATGGCGAAATAGCGATATTCGAGCTAAATATTCGAAAATCGAATATTCGAGCTCAACACTATCCACAAACCAACTGCAGAGAGCTGCTGTTTTTCACCTGTTGAGTTGATTAAAGCAGCTGTTCCCAATTAATCAGGGTAATTAGGATGCTTTAGAACAGCTTGGACGATTTGGAATGGTATAGAACTGGGACAGTTTGTGAAGGGTATGAATAAGTTTGGACATGACACTTTTTGCTTAAATGTAAATAAAAGCTGAGAAATGTTTTTTCCACAAAAATGCCCCTTGTACATCGTCTTATTATCTTTTGGGAGACACCTATGTAATTTCTTGTGAAAAAATAACTTGCTGATTGAATAAAAGTCAGGGGTATGAATAATTATGAGCTCGACTGTAATTATATATAATATAATAAGCGTTACAATCAGATTTCAAAAGCAGAAGCCATTTTGGCATTATGGTCTGTCACAGCACCACAAACAAATCATGTGAATGGCATTGACATGACAAGACCTGCTTTAGTGAGATACTTGCCCTATTTCTGTCTGTTGTCACAGCACTGTGTAACAGAAATCACATGACAATGCGTGTTTGAGCGAGATACTTTAACGAAATGGCCTTTTTCTGGCTGTTGTCGCCACAATTTAGGTGTGTGGTGCTGACAAAGCATGTTTGTGTGAGATACTTTAGCAAAATATAACTTTTTTGGCTGTTGTCACAGCACGGTGTAACAGAAATAATGAATGTGTATGGTGTTAACATGACAACACCTGTTTCAGTTAGATACATTAGCAAAATGACATATTTCTGGCTGTTGTCACAGCACTGTGTCATGGAAGCAATTTATGTGTGTGGCGCATGACAATGATAATGTTTGTTTGAGGGAGATACTTTAGCAAATTTTCACATTTCTGGCTGTTGTCACTGTACTGTGTAATAAAATTATTAATTTCATTGCTGTTTCAGTGGTGAAGCAATTTTTGTATGTGGCGAATGGCGATGACAATGCTTGTTTGAGGGAGCAAAATGCCACATCAAGGGCAAAATGCAAAATGCATCGAGCGTAAAAAAACCTCCAGCAACATGCAATTTGTATGTTTATTAAATATAAAGAAGTTGCAAGAGATGTGTACCTGTACATATAATTGTATAAATTATATACAATAAAGGATGTTGGCACAGAGATCTCAGAAGAGTAAATGACCACTTTTGGTTTAAGTACTGTATATACTTGTGCATAAGCCAACTTTTTCAGGGCACAAAATGTGCTGAAAAAGCTCCCTTCAGCTTTTATTTCAGTCAGGGTCAGAGTCCACTCACCAGTCCTGGGTCGCAGATCGCAGAATTCAAGGCATCCCAGCAGCCTCTGTGAAGTTCAGTGTTTCCAACACCAGCTGATGTAATGTAAACAAACACCACACTGCCATCTGGTGGCCGGTTACTGTTACTAATGGAACATAAGTTTCCATTCCATAATAATAATAAAAAAAATTTAAAATGGAAATTTATTTTCATGTTTGAACATAAGAATTACCTTGAAAACCCTTTCCTGTAATAACAATAAACCTGTGTTCTCTTAACTTTATTGAGGTTGTGGCACTAACATTAATCCTGTTTGATTAATTCCTAGGGGCAATGGTGCTTTCTCTATATTTTTCTCATTTAGAAAACTCCACTCTGACTTTGCTTTTGCCACCCCCAGCTTATGCTTGAGTCAATAAGTTTTTCCATTTTTTTTAGATAAAATTTGGTGCCTTGGCTAACCTCTACCATATAAGTATATACGGTAATATTTTCAGTTATTCTATGTAATTTATGAATTGTTTACTTTGTGAACAATAAATAATTTAAGAACAGAAAAGAATGAAAAGCAAAGTAAGAAAAAAGTTAATGGGTTTTCATATTACAACACAATAATCTATTGAAAAAGAAAAATGTTTGCACATGTTAGTGGACATTTTTTTTACTCTTACTATTTTGTTATCCTATTTTGTAAAAGCACAGTAAGGTAAACTTTTCTTTTATAATACTCCTCACCTTTATGCCATGAGAACTGTTGGTAGGGAATTTGATTTGGAACTATTTGGAAATAATGTCGAGATGTCACTTCCGGTATATGGGATGCACAGTTTCTCATTCTGATCACCCTAGCTGGAATACTAGATAGTCATCTTACTAAATTCTCCTGTTATTGGCTCTGACTTTCTCTCTGCATGTGTCACTGTTGAGAAGAGGAACTTGTTGAACTTGATGTAATGTCTGTACACATTTTGTTTTTTTTCTGTCAAACAGTGTTTTGTTAGTTTTTTTGCAATAAGTTTATTTATCTCATATCATGTGGAAAACAAGAAACAACCATTAAACACATTTAAACTAGTATCTAAAAATTTTTAAAAGGGAAAACAATTTGAATGAAGCCACCACAAATAGGACTGAAAAACTGCAATATCTGAAAGTCCAGGAATGCCTGAAAATAACATACATCATATACCAGGGCTGACAGCATGAAATTAAGAAAAGGTGTGGCTTACAAAGAATCATTAAACTAATAGCAGTAATGATTCTCTCATCCAAAAAGCAATTCTAGCAATTTGACCATCTCTAATTCTTGCAAAGGAATAACAACATAAGCGGATTTTCCGGTGCTGCCGGTAGCCAGGTGCTGAATGCTTTTTTAAACAGCACCCCAAATGAAATGAAGAAAATCCCTCATTTAATGTTGTACAGTGTCTTTGAGCATTTCTTTTAAAGAGAGAGCTCAAAGAAGTGATTTTCTTCCTTTAACTCAGAAAAGAATGGTTTATGCCACAATACAACCTGTGTGGCCCTGATTGACTGGAATTAGATAGCTCTATAGAAAGAGTTTGAGTCTGAACAGATGACAGACAGAGAATATCTGGCAGACAACTAGCAGACACAAAAAATTTCCTCTGACGGCTCAGAGGCTCAGAATCCCCCCAGCCTTTGAGCCGTCAGAGGACATTTTTTGTGTCTGCTAGTTGTCTGCCAGATATTCTCTGTCTGTCATCTGTTCAGACTCAAACTCTTTCTATATATATTTTTGGGATGTTGGCCACCCCCAGGTAAAAGGGAATTATTTAACTTCTGTATATTAGATAGCTCTGGCATATATACATCCACACTGCTGGCCCATTTCTTCATATTGTCCTTTGTTCCTATGTCTGAGGCCTATGTTCCACGCCACTGGTTTCATTCCCTGCCTAAAAGCAATAATGGGCTGGGCAAATGATCAAAAATAGGAAAGCTGGTTAAACTTGCTTCAACAGTTTTCACACATAGGAGCAGAAAAACAGATTTGGAAGACTCTAAATAATTCTCACTGATCTATATGATGATTAGAAAAGCTATTTTTATAGGTGTTGGATGGGAATTTTTTTGTATTGTTGTGTTGTAACTTCACACATGTCTCAGTTGTTTAATTGCTACCCACATTGTGAAGAGCTTTGCTAAGCAGCAAGAATTGTAGGGATTGTAGTTCAGGCACATTTGAAGATCAGTACAAACAACAGGTCTGCTAACCCATAACATATGAGATCCACAGCAACAAAAATACTCAATAAATGATTAAACCTAGAGTAAATTTAGTTTAGTAATAAAGCTTGCTTCTATTTGTTTCCTTTCTTACAGTCAATGGAAATATAACAAGGCAGTATCATGGCACACAGAAAGCAATATATGTATGTAACGTTTCAATGCTTGCCCTTGGCAATACAATGTTACAAAAAGTTTATGAATTTTATTTAAAAGAAATGATGTTAAAAATGCAACTGCCTTTTAGGCAAGCCTTTAGGTTTTTGAACAAGCATATCTTTTGAACTACAGGGAGTGCAGAATTATTAGGCAAATGAGTATTTTGACCACATCATCCTC
>CM070035.1:122812338-122836161 GCA_036250615.1 Ptychadena robeensis | reverse complement strand
AACCATATTTAGTGTTTGTCTATCCTTAATCCCATTTCTCTTTCTCTATTCATACTATATGCATATATGTGTTTAATGATCCGCTGATTGACATGTTTATCTAACACATGAATGATATGTATGTTAAATTATGAAATTTCTAACTAATGTACTATATATATCTAGATACTCATACCATATATCTCCCTGAGGAAGCCCGAAAGGAAAGGAAAAGGAAGGGCGAAACGAGTTGGAGATTGGAGAGGCATCTATGTCATATACTTACTTGTCACTGGATGCTTATTGATATGATTGTACTGTTATTTCCAGCTCTTTTACGAATTGTAAAAGTACCTCCATCAGGATCGTCCAACTGTGGATGTTCCTTGCTGGATATACTTACTTCTTTGTTTTTTACTATGTACTAGTCCTGAGAATAATAAAGACCTTTTATTTAAATATAATGTTGAGGACTCTCTGTTGACCCATGTGCCCGCAATGCCATATTGTTTAGAAATATAATAGGCAGTATTCATTTATTGCCTATATGCTAGGGTATGTTCATTGATGATTCGGGGAGTCAATGCAAACCACTATGGGGAATCGATAACTGGCCGATACTTTGGATGGGTAACAAGGGTCCTTATCCAAAGTAATGGGGATTGAACAGTGAAAAAAACATCCCTGTTAGATTCATATTTTGTTTAATTTCGACCTTTTTAGGTATATCGTTAGAGAGAAGACTGTGCAGCCGTCCCACCCCCCTTCAGATCAGTGAGGAGGTGACGTGATGTGTTGTGAGTGTACTGCTGCTAGTGACATCTACTGGCTGAATTGGATATTGCAATAATTACATTTATTGCATTAACCCAATTGATGTGGAAACTTCTATAGTCAATATTTTTTCTGGGTTTTCTGCTCTTAAAACTGGGTGCGTCTTATGGTCCTGTGCGTCTCATGATCTGAAAAATACGGTAGGTGTTATAACTCTCTCATACTGGTCTATAGAGGTTTAGCATGGCACTTTATGGCAAAAAACTTTCTGAGTATATGAAAAAAAGATTTGTTGTGCTACATTATGGTGACCTAAGCTAGGAAAATTGACTACACCATAAAACTGAGCTGCAGCGTAATTGCCCAAACCATACATGCTCAGTGTCATTTCATGAGGTTGCCTTAAAAATAGACATAATTGGGCTGACTGAATATGCCGCACACTGGAACAAATTAGTCTGCATGGATGTCAACTGAGCAAATTTTAAAGAAATATTGAATAAGATGGGATCCCAGGAAACATATTGCAAATCTGTTCTTCATACACTAAAGCTAGGAGCACATGCCTTGATATTCGAGCCGTGCAAGATATCGGCAGCCAGCAGGCAGCCCGGTTGATACTTTGGCTATGTTCCCACTTAGGCAATTAATCGCCTGCGCTGGCAGTTAATTGCCTGAGGTGGGAACTTAGGATGGGGACCCGCGATCTATTGATCTCGCTCGAAAAACAGCATTGATCTTTTGACAGATTTTAGCACAGCTGAGCACCATGAATGTGCACGGTGCTCCGCTGTTAAAAATAAAGAAATCAACCATGTATTCATAGCTTAACTCCTCATGGCTTCAAGAGTTGGACATTAATACCATCACAAAATAAATAGCCTCACCTATTGTTTCCACTTTCTTTGGTGTTTGTACCCTGCCTCCATTTGTTTATCTTTGCGCCATTTTTGTGCATGTATGTGTATTTACGTATATGTCTGTATTTACATGTGTGTGTGTATATGTGTGTGTTTGTGTGTATTATATACATGTAGAAGTATATGTATATGTGTTTTTTATACATAATAAGAAAATTCTATGTGTTAAGGGATTTGTGATGGAGTAGATCATCTCCACTTTAAGGTTACACTTAATGATAACTGCAACTTCATACCGTATTACAAATAAATATTCAGTCAGGAGCTACTCAGATTGGCTTCTGATTAATAAATGTTTGTAGATCTAACAAAAGTGGGAGTACATGTCATATAATCATCATATAATTTACTATCTAAATCTCTAATATACCGTCAATCTTACAAATTGCTCAAATTTCAAGCAGACACACAGGCTGACATAACACACACCTGTTGGTAGATGTAAAAACATGTTGTTTACTCTTTGTATTTTTTATTGTACTTACTCAATAAAGCTCTTTGGAAACTAAAAAACACGTTGTTTAATTAGACTACATGGTTTATAATAATTTAGGGTGTATATAAACATTTTCTAGTACTGTAGAATGTGCATAAATACATTTTTGATAATCAGAAGTGATTGCATTGTGGTTATTATCTGGTCAAATGCAAAATATAACAAATGTAATAATCACTCTACTGTTATGGAATAATTTCATACTTTAAACCGCTTGAAGCATTCGTTGTTGTGAAACAAATTGTTCCCTGTCTATCAAACACAGTCACTAAATTAATTTTATTCCAAGTCTAAATGAAGACAGAACAAATCTTACTGGAAACAACTTCAATCTCGGTATTCAACGAAGTGGAACAGTAAGTAAATGGATTAGTGGGTAATTTACCTAGTGCTTAATTTACTGTAAAGGTAAGCTCAAACATGTTTAATGGAAGTTTTAAAACTGTTGATTCCTAAAGGAAAAAGGTTATAGAGAAAATGTGAAACATTTGCCTTAGGATTAGCTAAATTATCAACACATTCAAGTTTAGTAAGTTAAATAGTCATGCTTTGGCAAATACTGGGCATAATTGTCAATTAAAGATATTTGACCCTCAGGACAAAATGACTCTTCAGATAAAAACTTCTTTTTTAAATATATGCATTGTGGAACTTGTGTGTAAGTGTTTTCAAGTAAGTTGCAGTTCCAACTCCTACCAAACCCCATTTCCCTGATGAGTTGTGGTTTGCAAAGAGTCTATATCAAATTCTGTTGTGTATGTGTCCCTGAAGCACTGCAATATAGACATTGTTGAAATCACCAATGTGGGGGCACAAGGAATACCTAGATTCTATGCCCACATCCCTCATTATTCATTAATAGAGATGGTCAAATTTTTCGACTAGCTGACTTTGTGAGCTGATTGCGAAGCCTCTGAAAATGGTATGATCACCAAAATTGCTGGAGATGTAAAGAAGGGTTGTGGAAACATTGGGAAAAAAAGTTTTGCTTTATACTACAAAAAAAAGTTAAGAGTAAGGGTAAAGCTCAAATAGTTTTTGCATAAATTAAGTTCAAAGTTGAATTTAAACTTAATTTGTGCAAAGACTATTTGAGCTAGAGCATTTTTATAGTATACCCCCAACCCTTCTACTACATCTCCAGCAAGTTTGGTGATGATACCATGTTCAGGGGCTGCAATTAACTTGAAATCATTGGAATGGTCAAATTTCTGAAAAAAAAATTCTACCATCTTTATTCATTAATAGATACTACTGTTGCTTGGTCAGTTTCCGCTAGCCCATGGGACTTTAAAAGGCATAAAAATTAATTTTTAAATTAATTAATTATTAAATTTTAATTATTAAAATCCTTAATAATCACATATACACTCCAAACAAAAACATTGTCACGATTAGTCCACTGGACGATGATACATTGCTCCCACCACATATTTACTTTGTACAGGTGGATAGATCATGAATCTGAAACAGATCAAAAATTGTCAAGCATCTGGGAAGTATAGTCCATTATAAGCTTGTTACTTTGTTTAAAACATTTAAAATAAAAAAAAGTAAGAAAAATGCCAGTTCAAAATCCAAGCACTGCAGGGAATGTTTTCCTGTTGGTTCATCCATTGTTTCAGTACATTAAACCAGTGTGCCGCAGGATGTTGCCTGGTGTGTCTTGGGTTTTTGACCCCACCCTCGGCCCTCCTATCTAGCTGCCTCTTATACTATAAGACTTATATATATATAAGTGTTATACATGGACCGGCTCTGTGAGGATGCGGTTGCTTAGCAACACGCGTCCCCACAGACCAGGGGCTGTGTTTTTGCTCTGCTGGTATGCATCTGCGTTCCAGCGGGGCACCTGCTGATGACGTACTTCCGGCGGGGACCGGAAGTGCGCCGCGATTATGCGTATCGTCGGTGCCCTCCGATTTTTTTCATGAAACAAGTGTGCCTTTGCCCAAAAAAGGTTGAAAAACACTGCATTACACAATATATCATGTTAAAAAGATCATCACTTGCTTCTGAGATATGGGTAGGTTGTACAAGACGTGTAGGGTGTAACCACAATTGTAAAAGTATGTCTGACCGCACCACTATCATTGGATATGGATATATCCTGCATAGAATGAACCACTGATCCATAGGTAAATCTTATACAATCGACATTCTGCCTTCAGCAGTCATGTGTCCTTTGATAATAACCATAAATGTTATGTATATCTATCAAAAAGTAAAGCATGCACTCTCAAGCATGTTACAAGTGATCTACCTGTGTCCTCAGCAACAGAAATCTTCTAACCCCCCTAAAAGGGAAGGGATGTAGGGGAGACGAAGGTCTGCGTCCACCATCTGAGTCTTCAGGCGAGTCTCCTATTTCCCCAAAAAGGAAAGAGAGAAAAAATGAAGGGCATGTGCACATTCACAGCCTGTTATAGAGATATGGACATTAGTGACATATCACATTGAAAGGTGGCAAATAACAGTTGCTATCCCCACCAGGTCTGGAGTGAATCATCTTTGCTCCTCTACTGCAGTGTACTCACGCTGGCAGAGGGAATAGACACCAGCTGGTTGATCATCCCTCTATGAGAGACAGATATCACAAAATGAATAGATAAAATAAGAAGGGAAAGTGTGCAAAACAAATATTAGAGAAGAATAGCTTCATACCTATACAGCAGCTATATATTTAGACAATTTTGCTTATTACACTTTTTATAATCAGACTAAAACCTTTTAAAAGAGTATTATAGAGCAGTATTCTTAAGATTAGAAATAGTAAAAAGGAGAACTATGGGCTTTATCTTTTTGAATTTGTATAATTTTTCTGATATATTTCTCTATTTTAATATGTATGCACGGAAGCTGAATGAATAGTAGAATAACTAATTTCTTTGTTTAATACAATTGTAAAATGTGTTTTAATAGGTGCATAAAAAAAAGGTACAATAGTATTAGCCTTATTACTTGCGAGTTCTATGATGCATTTGGGGACATTTTCCCCTTTCTTTGACAGCCCACTCTATCTATCACTTTAGTGACATCATCCCCTCCACTGGTGTCCATAGTTTATTTTACAACCAGGAATTGAAGTAATCATCGTACATAGGCAAGCATACAGGACCATCGTGAACTTCTTTTGGCTTCTGTAAGCTAGTTCCTGGGGACACTGGACAACCATTTAGTCAATACTAGTGATGGCTGAACTGTTCGGCCACGAACATGGATGTTCGCCCTCCTTCTAGCTGGCGAGCAGTACGGGTGATCGACCCGCCCCGTTCGTCGGCGAGAAGGAGTTCAATTCATCCTCCAAAACGATCAGGAGCAGTAACATCCCGCCGGAGGAAGAATCTTTTCACTGAAGACCGAGTAGAGAACCCGGTCTTGCAGTGAAGAAACCGGCTTGCCGGATGTGAGTGACATGACATACGGCAACAGCAACCAGGAACTATGCGTTCCAGGGACCGGATGTCACGTCACTGACAATACTTCCAGTTTTACCGATTAAAATTCCAACATTGGCTGGGAATTTTAATCTGTCAGCGTTTTAGATTTAGACTCAAAAAGAGCTGTGTCACCTTTTTAATACAAATAAGTCCCATTATTCTTTTTTCAGGACCCGATGGTGTATGTCATACACAGAAATTCAAAAGCTTTTTTTACAACGGTTAAACTAAAATGTCAGTCATTCCTTATGTGTTTTCTGTTTTGCATAATACAAAAAAGTATCTTGCTAATTGACTGGGTCCATGCTATATAAAAAATTTTTATGAAAATTTATGAAAAGGCCTAACAGTCAGTAGTGATGATCGCGAATATCGGCAATTCGGAAATTCGCGAAGATGGTGAATATATCGCCGAATATTCGCAATTCCGGATATTCGGTATTTTTTTTCCATTACACATGCCTCTCAATGCAAGTGGACGAATGGGAAGGCTGCAACAAGAGCTTAGCAACAAGAGCTTAGCAACACTCCCTGCGACCATCAACAGTTTTTAAATCCAATATTGGGGTGATGCGAATATTCGGAATATTGCGAAAATCGGCACTTTTGAAAATTCGCAATTTTTTTTTCAACGCGCCCCTCAATGCAAGTTAAACATATATTCGCGAAATTCGCTTCAAACTGCCGATATTCGCAATAAGAAGAATATTGCCGAATGCGAATATTTTCCGAATGTTTTCCCAAAAATTTGCGGCATGCCACGAATACGAATGTTGCCTATGCCGCTCATCACTAACAGTCAGATAAGTAACACATTTATTTTGATAGTTTTGGTAAAAGCTATCTACAGGTATAAAAAAAAGTTACCTATTCTATGGAAATGTAAAGCACAATGTCTTGAGGCAGCAGCTGTGAACAAAAAATATCATGATGCCCTTGATCACTCTTAGTATTCAACTGTGCAGGGGGTGAATGGGTTAGACTAGCTCAAGTCAAGTGCAGAGGGAAAATCTGTATTTGTGGGAATAGTAATCCTTTAGGCACTGAGAAGCAATAACCTCAGGATAAAATATTGAAATCTTCTGGGTTGAACCTACAAGATATTTGAGTGTGGCTTGGAGCAAATAAAAGGATCCTAGTTCAATTTATATCTGAGAAAGTCTTTATTAAACCCACTACCTATATTACATCCTTCCACCATAGCTCATTAAAGGTGAAATGTGAACTATATTCATAAAATTATATATACTTATATGATATGTATATGTGCAGATTGTTTATTAAAATATCTTACACTATTTATCTGTCAAATAATGCCAGATTGTAAACATACTGTATATTTTATTTCAGTATGTGGCAAAAACAATGTTCATTGGTTTATTAATATATACAGAAGCATCATTCTGTGGCATAAATCACAGAACCTTGTTTACTGAAATGAGAAAAAATTAAGTCAAGTGAAATGACCTGGGCCTAATTTAAGTAAACTTGAACATGATTTAATGTTTGAAGTGACACAGGTTGACTTCACCTTAGTTATCCCTTTGATTATTGAAATCTAAACAAATCAATTTCACTTCACCTCACTTTACTGTATTAGACTTTACATCACAGCTTCACTGAGGCCTGTAGAGCTAATCATAGTTAGCCAGTGTCCGGGGTACACTTTAAATGGAGAGTATGGAATTAATCACAAAAAAATAAATAATAGTGTCCGGGGTAAGACAGGTGAGACATTTGCCTTAGGTGTATTTTATGCTAAAACTATGATGTTGTAGTAACTGTTTAATACATTTATTCTGTGTAGAAGTTTATTGTTTAAAGGTTATTACTGAATTACGGATTAAAAGACACTCTGATGTATAAGAGACACCCTATACACCCAGTGTCTTATCTGGTAATACCTGCAGGTATGTCTGCAAATCTTAGCATGGAGCTCAAATTGGCAGACAGGCAGAGTGGGGGTTAAAGGAGGGAGGCTGCCCCTGACTGCATTCCCTGCTCCACCAGTAGTAGATTTTGTAATATTCCCACAACCCTTCTCTAAATCTTAAGCAATTATGGTGATGATATGCAATTAACTACCAATTAAAAAATTTAGGATGTCACTTTCATCTCTATACGCTGCTAAAGTATATCAAAGTTATATATAAGCAATATTGGGTAGTCTAGATATTTACCAGTTTTGTATTGGATAGAGCAGTTTTAGTGGCTTGTATATAGTATATTATTGCAATTTTATTTTGTGTGGGTTGTTAGCATGGCTTTAATATTGGTATTTTGTTTATTACTATAACTTATTTTTTCATAATGTTTCACGTAAACAAAGTTCTGACAACTGTGCAAAAACACGTTTGAAGCATAAATGGATATGTCATCATAACGTTATTTGTTGTCTACAACAACCTTATGGTCTTTTGGGGTTGATAATAAAAATGTTTTGGCTTTTTTTTTAAACAATAAGAATTTTATTGAGAGAAAATTAAGCACGTCAACTGTACAAACATTGTGGTCTCAAATTTTGGCTTTTCTAGACTTTTTTTTAGCAAAACCGCAAGCAAAGATGAGGTCTGCTTTCTCACTATATAAAAAAAAAGACTGTAAACTGTTTGTGTTTAAATAGTCATTTTTAAATACTAATTTTATTCCACTTTGTGTTAAATTTAGATTATTTTTACTTCTAGGCCTAAGAAATCACATTCTGCAGAAGCTACCCGTTCAAAATGATTACTTAGCAAGTAGAAACATTTAATAGAAGAGTAATTTATCTAAAAGGCTCTCAAAGCAATTGTAAAACACAGGTAATATTTTCTATTGTGAAAATGAAAATAATAGTTTCCATTATTATAAATCTCTCTTGACTTCCAAAAATGTAGACCTGTGCAATAATGTTACATATTCTTAACAAGCTACATGTAAAAGCAAAAGAACTTCTATTGTTCTAACAACTTAAAACACCTGTAGGTTGTTTACATTGGAGGGAATTGGTGTATAATAATTAAAAAATGTATGATGAAAAATATACAGTATATAATCCCCTTTTACGCTTCTAGGACATGCAAGAATTCTGACACTGTTACCACCATAACATTGGGCCTGTTATTTATCATTTTGATTTATGTATTTTGAAAAATGTATATATATTTTTATTTTTTGTATTTAGATGTTATTTTATCTTTTCAATAGCACTTAAAACAAAATCTTTCAAATATGGTTTTATTATGTAGATCCATCTGTTTCAGCTTTTTACATAAAAATTGTATCCACACAATTCTTTTCAAATCTAACCTAGTCACATGTACTCAACAAACAAAAAAGCACTAAGAAACAATTCAATCTGAATTCCTGAAAATTGTTATACCTGTCAACCATATTCCCTAATTGTTGGACACAAATTTGGGTATTGGACATGTTTGCTACCAATAATCAGGATATTTCTTAGCGTCAAAAAATAAAAAAATTTAATGGAATAATGGCTAGAGATGGTTGAATTGTTTATAAAAATTCGACCATTTTGACGATTTCTAGTTAATTACAAAGCCTCTGAGCATGGTATCATCACCAAACTTGCTGGAGATGTAGAGATGGGTTGGGGGTATACCCAGACAAAAGAGATGATTTTACTGCTTGATCATGCGTGAAGCTGTATATGACTTTCTGTGGTGGATAGTAGAAAGGGAACAAGCTCTGGAAGTTTGTTGTCATCAATGATGCTGGGGATGTGTGGACCCAGAATGCCTATGCCTGTATTTCCATACAGTTGAATAGCGGGGAAACCCACCACCTCCCTGACACCTTAACTTGTGATGGCCCAACAGTTAGCCAGGTGGTCGGTTTGCCAAAAACATAATTAAAGGTTAATTAAGATTAAAGTTGTTCAGTAGTTTGCACTACTTAATAATTGTTTTTGGCTGTTTATGAATGAAAGAATGCAGTCCAAGCATTTCCATTCTTAAATTATGAATGAAAACTATATTGCTTGCTGCAAAGAAGCATATAGGGGGTTGCTAGGTGGATAATGGCATTCATTTAATGAATGAATGAATTAAGTGAATTTTCCCGCACTGCAGATGTACGGTACGGTAAAATGAACAGGGATTTTTTTTTTCTGGTGCTCTTTATCCTCCCACCCCAAACAAGTTTTGTGGTAATGACATGGTAATAGCTTTTTGAATCAACTCAAAAGATAAGTACTTAAGGTGTATAGTGTACAGTGCTAACTGCTGTAGCCTTGTAAAAGTTCTTTGAGTACAATCTTTTGTGTTCTTGGTGTAATGCAGTGGTTTCTAAACTTTCCTAGCAGGGCCCCCCTTTTCTATAAAGAAACATTATCAAGTCCCCCCCCCCCAACCCATTCAAACTACACAGGTTAAGAATGAGGGCCAGCACAATGCGGAAACACAGGGTTTTATTAAAGGTAACAGACGCACTAGACCACTAGCACATCAGTTAAGGTAAAGAAAATGCACCATAGCTGAAGCAAGGCTAATGTGAAATGGCCCTCAAACTTTATTTCAAAACAATTCCCTTTTTCACACACACCAATCATACAGAGACATGCATCATGTATACACACCAATCATACAGAGACATGCATCATTCACATGGAGACAAACACACACACAGACACATAACATGCAATCTACCTACTGTCTGCAGCTAGTTCCCCTATGGCTGTTTTCCTGTTTGTCCATCTCTCAGGCTTGTCTGATTGGCTGGCAGTGGTAGGGGAGGGTGTGTGGACTGTGTGCAAAAAAAAGAGAACTGACAGAGGGGAGAGCCAATAGGCAGCTGAGTTCTGCAGATCTCTCTCTCCCCTCCCACTGGCTGACAGCACAATTCTCACATAGAGGGCTCCACGTGGCTGCTGCTTTAGATGCCCCATCCAGAATGCCCCAGTGGGAACCACTGGTGTAATGGGATGCATGCCGGAGTGTGGTACGATGCTGAAATGTTATTTTGGTATGTAGAATGTAATGGGATCCATGGTGGATATCGAAAAATATTTCTGAATGCAATTACATACTATTTGCACTGGAATTTATGTTGTGATGTACAGTTGAGTGCAAAGTATTGAGGGATGCATAGTTAATGAGTATATTTGGAGTTTGCAACATGTTGTAGATTGCTGGTGTTTAGAATCATACAGAGAGAGTAAGTACATACAGTATATCTGACAAGACAGTAGGTGGCCTGGAACCTTTTCATCTTTAATGGCACATATTCTTGTACGACGTGGAGATGTTATGTCTCTAAATATAAGGGGATCCATGCTGCTGATCAAACCCAATTTCTGTAAATCATACCTCCACTTTTTTTTTATCCAGGAGCATTCACTTTGGCTGATGTGTTTGTATAATCTTATTACCAGTTATAAACAATGATGATAGGATGTAATACACTGCGGCTTAAGGTCATTTGTAATGCTGTGGATTCTTCAATGTTTCCTTTTTACTTTTCTTTTTTTTGGACATTGTTATTTTTCTCATAACAGCTTACAAACCGTAAGGACGTATAATAAAAAAAACTGGGTTATATTCAAAACAATGCTATCACTTAAGAGACTAGGGTAAAAGAAAATGACACAAGAAGTACATTGTATGAGCACGCATGGGAAAAAAAAACAATAAGAACAAAAACAGGTTACAATAATAAGCAGCATCATACCACCACCCCCCCCCCCCCCCCCCCCCCAAAAAGGAATTAGGGAAAAAATATCTTGCAGTACCCAATTTCAGCCACAAAAATGGTGTCACTAGAGAGCACACCAAACGGCATCTCATCTTCCTCCTACACAAGGAAGGGAGGAGGGGGGGCACAGGGGAATCTGCACTCATGTCACCCCTCTGCGGCTGTGTGTGTGTGTGAGGAAATTGCCAGTGTGAGTGCAGCTTTACCCACACATACTCTGCATTGGGTATATCTGCGGAACTGTGCAAATATAACCAATACAGTTCAGATGGGAGATCCGGCTGTGTGCAGATCTCCCATCTGCCGAGAGAGCTGTCAGGGAGCCAAGTTGCAATCACCCGCGGCCATCCCACATTCGGATCTTAAAATACGGTACTTTGTGTCGCTAGTATTTTAAGGGCTTGTGTCCACTCTGCGTTATCTAAGCTGTGCGCATGTGGTGCTGTTTAAAATTCATGGAATGTCATGTCTTCAATGCAGCAACATTTGGTGCCACCACTGATCCGCATCGGTGGGAGTGCGCCCTATCATTATAAAGACACGGAAAAGCAGTGTCTGAACATTATCGGACACTGCTTTTCAAATTCAAAGTCAAATTCATTTCCACAACCCTTCACTACATATCCAGTAATTTTGGTGATGATACCATGTTCAGGGACTATGCAATCAACACACAGTCAGCTTGTCGAAAAAATTCGACCATCTATACCCTACCCCACAGGGATCAAACTCAAATACACAGTGTCCCAAAATTCTTTGACCAATCTTTCATGCAGATATTGTCTACATTTAAAGAAGTTTTTCCTTTTCATCAGTTATAATGATTAACTTTTTCATAAGGAAACTGGTAATTACATAACACATGTGAAATCAAATATTGAATACAAAACACATGTGCTAATAACTTCTTTTAAAAACAATGTTGTTGGCCAAACATAATTACACCATAGGCTGATATATCATCTAGATACTAGCAAACAGTTAGGCTGACATGTCATTATTCTAAAATTCTAGCCAAGATTTTATACACGATAAGGGACAAATAAAGTAACTCCTAGGAAGCGTGCAATAATACTGCAGATTTTGAAAGGTAAAAATAAATCTATTTTGATATATGGAATATAATAAAGCTAAACAACACAGTTAGCAATATCTAAGATAAACTTTTCACAGATCATAATTTTTCCCAAGACTATAGGGCAATAGGTTTGGAACAATACTAAATGTCTCAATAATTGCAATAAAAAGTGATTTAATGACAGTGAACCTTTACATGTAATGTTCTGGTACTCCATTTTATGCATGACTTCATGTAAATAAGGAAACAATTATTGGGATCAGGGTATTATTGGGAAAACTTGGGGACATAGCTTCAGTCTGCTTATACTGGTGGTAATATTATTATTAATTATTATTAGTAGAATTAATTCATATTTTTTATGAATACCAATACCAATATATTACTCAGCACTTCACACTATACCGCCTCTCAGGGAAGCTCACAATCTAACTTTCCTACCATAGTCATATATGTATTTAACATAGACTTATCATATTTTACAGTTTACCGTATATACTCGAGTATAAGCCGAGTTTTTCAGCCCAAAAAAATGGGCAGAAAATGCTCCCCTCGGCTTATACTCAAGTCAGCTGAGGGGGGTCCACTCACCTCACCTGAATTGCCATGCTGAATGCTTTAGACAGGCAGCTTACCTCTTCTGTAGATCTTCTCTGAGTTCCTGTCAGCTACGTGCTTCCGAAAATCAGCTGACGAACAATAATAAACTCCACACTGCCATCTAGTGGCCAGTTACTAGTACAGATACAACTCCATAGCCTAAAAAATAAGAATTGCCTTGCACAACCCATCCTGTAACTATAATAATCCTATGTTCTCTTAAATTTATTTATTCTAGGGGCAGTGGTGCTTTCTCTATATTTTCTCATTTAGAAAACTCCACTATCTGACTGCATTTCCCACTCACGGCTTATACCCGAGTCAATTTTTTGTAGATAAAATAAGTCACTTTGGCTTATACTCGGGTCGGCTTATACTCGAGCATATACGGTAAATCATTTGTAACTAACATAGTCTGACGGCGTTGCAGATGGCTGCTTGAGGGGAGAGCTCCGCGCCAAGGGGCAATCATCTACATCCATCGCACGCTTAATTGACTCCAAAGTGCCACAGGAAAAAAAACAAACGCAGTGGAGCCTCAGCCTTAAATTAAATTACAGTCTGCAAAAAATTTCCATCCTTAAATAATGTTGTAATCTGTAACAGAACCCCCTCCCCCCCCAAAAAAAATAACTATATAATACTACAGCAGTTGGTAAGAAGGCTTTTTAGGCAGAAAACAGCATTCTGTTGCTAAAGATCAGCACAGGGCCATCCATTATCAGTTCCCGGTTTGTTTACAAGGTAATCAAGCTTGTCTCCAGCTCTCAGTATATCAAAGAAGGAAAATGTGACATCTGAGAGCTCTGTGGGAGTCTCCAGTTAAAATCTGAAGAAATTTTTTTTAACCGTTTCACATTCTGTTATGTGCTGTGGCAATTTTTATTACAAATACCTCAATAACTGACTTGGAGTTTTAAGGTAAATAGGCAACACTCCTGCAATACCCAAGCCACCATCTCATAAAAAAACTACAGAAACAAAACAGCACTACATCCAGTATCAGCTGGGTAGGCAAAGGGGTGGCTAGTCCCTGGAGATTTGGGTGGTACAATGGAACACAAAAAAAAAGGTAAATGAACAAATCACTTTATTGAAAATATAGTTCCAAACCCACAATGTAGCAGCGGTGACTGCAGTTACAGTATCAAGGGTGCATTCAGTCCCATATAGGTTTATGGAATTCCTTCCAGAGGGGTATAGGTCAATCCTCAACGCGATTCAGCCCTGCCCAGGGGCATCATCAGGAGGAATATATACATGCCTCTATGTCCTAAATTTGGTATTCTGTATATAGAGTATCTATTACAGAATGAAACAATAACTGGTAACGTTCAAAGAATGGTGACATCCAAACACCCCATCCATGATACATATGCTGTACAGTGGATTCGTTTTTTTTAATATCATGCACAACATGATGAAAAAATCCCCTCCCTAGTATTGCACACGTGCCTCAGATCCATATACAAGATCCTGTGGATAAAAAGTTAGATAGATAATAAAAGTGTATTCCGCTCGGGGGCACTCACCATTTGCCGCCCACACTAACCCAAGGTTAGGAGGTCCCCTCCTCATTGCAAACACTGTGTCAAAGTGGTGCCCCGCCACTGGGGCTATGCAAGGTGATTTAATGCAAGTCCAAAGGACGTTATCTGAGGGTTAAGGCAAACATAAATACCAGCATCAGGGCAGAATACAGGCCACAAGGAGACACCCCCCCTCCTAGACCAGAGGAGGGAGGCATATCTCCAGACACCCAAGCAGTGAGACCCGCAGCCACAGCATTACCAACAAGGTGTGCTGTGGAGTCAATCAATCAACAATATGAACAAGGTTACAGAAGCCACTCAGGTTAACACTGAGTGGTCTGAGTGGTCTGAGGTCTCAACCTGATTACACAGCTGTCCGTCTCCTCCAAAAGCACCATCTAGTTCCGGCCGTCCCATGTTGCCATGGCAGCCGGACAACAAGCCTGATCACTGCTTACCCCGCCCCAGCCTGGAAGCAAAGGGGCCCACCCAGAGCCGGCACACCCCACCACATACATCCTAACCAGCACCACACATGCACAAACACACACAGACAGACCCAAACATGCATGCCCATCAAACAACACAATCCAACCTCATCCATGAATCTCTTCACCGTGCCCCCCCCCCCCCACCCACATACCTACAGCATTCACCCCACCAACCTCCCTCACAGACATGCCACACAAAACAATATGCTCGCCACTCCTTCTATACTCCATACATCCACATCTATTACACTGCATTCCAACTCTTACAGCCCTACAGACATTAAAGTGAGCCTCCGCTCCCCAATATAGCCAGTGAGTGTACATCAGTTAACACATCGAGTGCCAAGTGGGTGCACCAATTCCACTAGGTAGACAAACTATGTGCCCAGAAAAAAGGAGTGAAAAACCAAATGGTAAGTAAGCTAAAAAGGCTGATGTGTGCACCCCATCTGGCAAACATCTTACTGCAGCCAAGGTGGTACAGTGAGAAAATACAGAGTATTGAATGTGTTGAAGTAACTAATAATATACAATGTATAGTGTGAAGTTAAGTGAATGAAACTGATGGACAAGACCCACAGTGCAGTGTGTATGTGCATCATTCCCCAACTTTCTAAGGTGCAATGTATTGTGTTAAATCCCTTGGTAGGGACTTATTTTTTTTAGATTGCAGTTAGTAAAAGCAAAAATGTCATGCAAGGGACCATAAGAATCATATTTCCAATCAGTGAGCAGCACAGTTGAGCTTTCAAACAAAATGATTTTATTGTGTATAGCAACAAATACAAAATTACAAAGTTCAAGTTTAAAGGAAATTCAATTTAATATATCAACTGAGATTAACCAAACAGTTGAAATATAGAATGCAACATTAGTGCATCAAAATAAAGAAAATACAGCATTACAAGTCACTGTCAAAAGATGGCATTTAAGAGTTATATAAACAAAGAGCAGAGGGAATGTCCATAAAATACAACAATCGTGAATGTGTGGTTACAGAAAGTAAAAATATAATAGACACAAGTAGCCAATGAGAAGACATCATAAGAAATGGAAATAGTATAGAATTACAATAACATTTCTTCCATATATATTTCAACCCCATTTGCTCCAAATCATCTTAAATTAAGATGCACATCCTATATTGGATTGCATTTTAACAGGCAAGACGTTAACAAATGGTGAAATTTACAATAACACTTTTCAAAGTCTGACTATGGCAATCATATGATCAAGTATAGAAAGTAGAAACATGTCCTTAGGGTGAAAAATGTGTAAATTGAACATTTGTATGTTAGGATGTTGTATCTTGGTGATTTATTTTCCATGCTTCAATGTCATAATGTTTTTTTCATTTTATTTATAAGGGAATTGAGTATCGTAGAGGTGGGTGGCTGTAGGTTGCTAAATTAGATATGGTTAGATGTTAAATAAATTTTACAGAGAATCTGTACTCAAGTATAAAAGTAATAGGGCCATACATTAAGAGGACCTCTCTATGGCTTTACAAATAGTGTTGAGCGGCATATGGTATATTTGAGTTTGCATATTTTCTAGATTCAAATGTATTCTATTGCCTTACACCGTGTGTAGCTGTTTGCAAATATTTGCAAAGTTTGGTGAACCAGCTTTACAGCTTCTCTTCTTCTTTCAGGGATCTTAGCCAGTACGAGTATTGCGCCACATGCGGTGTTGTTGGATTTTAGCCTGATAGACCTTTCAAAATGGGATTATCTACACCCTAGGTGCCCAACCTGTGGCCCTTTGGACGTTCCTTGGTCTTCCACTTGTGGCCACCAAAACCTAAATGTTAATGCATAGGGCATAGGAACTCGCCTGTCCTCACCCAGGATCTTCGGTAGGGAAGAGGAGGGGAGGGACTCGCTCTGGCTGAGCACATGAAAACCAATCAGCAACCCAGACAGTGCCTCAGCAAGTCCCTCACCTCTCCTCCGCTTTCTGCTCTAAGAATATCCCGTTCTAAAAATATGAGTGCCTATGCTCCCGCTATTCCACCAACGAACAGGGGATTATTGTATGCAGCACATGCTAATGCTTAAAGTATAATTTAAAACAAGTGTTCAGGTTGCACAGGTCTTAAAGTGTCTGTGTAAATGTTATTCTTCCTTAAAGATCCACAGCTTCAATTGTTGAAGTGGTTGAAAAATCAGCTTTACTTACAAAACTGCAGGATAAAAGTAGTAAAGAAAAGGCAATCAGCAAATGGCTAACCAGCTGCTTAACACACCAGTATTTTCTCATTGTAATCTTTTTTAACACTTAATTTTACTCAAAAAATAATGCATGCAAGCAGACAACTTATTCCTACACCATGCCAACAGCACCCACTTGGGTACCAGCAAATGTTAGTCAGTTTTAACTATCTATTTTGTTAAACACAAAATAAACTATTATAGGCTCTGCTATCTCTGTTCACAAGCTGGAGACTATTTTCTATATTACCACCTGTATGGTACAATGTGAATTTTTAAACAAACTGTCAAATTAATTATGATGATTTTAACAATTGAAATAGACAGATAAGCTATTGGAAACCTCCAAATGTTTTCTTTCTGAGAAAATATTTTCCTTTTCTAGACAATTGTGTGAGGTGGTGGGCTGGGTAAGTCCAGCAAGGACCATGAAGTGGTGACGAAATGATAGCCCTTTAGCTATCAACTTAAGCAGGACTTTGGAAGAATATAGTGAATGTGAATCTTCTGTTTCTTTTTAAGAATACAGAGCAAAATAAAGCCAAATTAAAGGATCATATTTATTTCCAGAGTTTCTAGAGGCAGATGTAGCAGTTGAACTGTCTCAATTATAATATAAAAGAAGCAATGGGTCCAACTGGTATTCATCCGCAAGTACTCAGAGATCTTCAAGGTGTAGTTGTTGAACCAGTGACTTATCTTTTTAAGTATTATGACAGGTCACATGACTGATGGACAGCCTATGTTTCTCATCCACAATTAGAAAAGCAAAAACCAAGCTAGCAACTACAAGGTGTTGTTGGATTTTAGCCTGATATAGACTTCCAACAGAGGCAATGGGTCAATCTGTAGTGACTGCATTTAAACATGGCATAGGATAGGTGTCAAACTCTGGCCCCTGGTTTGGCCCACATCTTGGCAGCCCCCACCAGCTCACCACCATCCATTTATTCCCTGTAGTATTTTAAGATCTGTAGTTTACTACTCCCAGAGTCTCGGGGAAGGCGAAGTATACAACTGTACACATAGGGAAGGAGGCACACATGAACTATACAAACTGTACACACAGAAACATACATGGTCTGCACACACTGTACATTATATATAGTTCATGTGTGACCCAATCCCTGTGTTTAGAATGTGCATGAAGGCTCTGACCCATAGGCTAAAAATGTCCTGCAGTGTAATTATATTTTAAAATAAATATCAAAGATAGCCCACAACCTTGTCCGACTTTTTAAACTTGGCCCCCTGTGTATTAGAGTTTGACACCCCTGATCTATGGCATAAGCACTGAGCTAAACTAAGATAAAATAAGGGTAAAAAATATTTTCCTATGTTTTCATGTATTTCTGCATGTTTATTTTTTTATTTACAGATGTGCAATTCAGTTTATCCATCCCTTAACACAGACCTATTTCTTTGGATAATGAAACTGCATTATATAGAAAATGGTTTTCATTAACATGACTGCCTTTCACCAAACAGTTATGTTGAATTCCATCTGCCTTACATGTGCTTGCTTTCATTAAACTGGGAATTTAACAGTAAAGGTCTCATGCTTCTGTTGCTTCATGCAATTAACGACTACATTATTTGTGTGTGTTTTATGTTCCAGGCTACCCTTAGAATGACTGTAGCTAGTTTTAATTTAAACAAGACTCCCTAGATTTCATAATATTCTTTATGTTGCCCTATCATTGTCTATGCATTCTTGTCAGCAGGCATGTGAATATCCTTCTGTGTAAAATTATAAAGGTATCCTTTTGCATAAAAAGCCAGAATAAAACAGGAGCACAATAAACATGCATTTTAGTACAACTTTCAAATCTTTTTACAAAGCCAACCAACAGACAGTTAGTTCTGCATATGTCAAGAACAGATCCAGCAATACATGTGTATCAATACAGCGCACATCAAAATAAGTAACTTAAAGCAAACTGTTTCTGAAATGTAAGCAGAAATAAATGACTGTATTTATCGTTCACCAGATTGTTGGAGGTCTGCATATCCACCATAATAGAAGGTAATGGGGATGTACTACAGCTCAGGGCAGAGAGTGAGTCATGGATGAAAAATTACCACATCCAGGGACGTTTCTCAAACTATGCCAAATGCCACATAGGCCCCAGGGAACCCAGGAGGCCCCCACCGCCCTCCCTCAGGACACCCACACTACTCTAGTGATCCCCTGCGTAATATAATCATTGTACATAAACCTATAAAATTGTGACACATTATGCAGTAAGTAACTGTAGGAGTTTATAGAGGAAGTGATAGCATTTGCTGACAAATTAAATAGACTAATATTATGTAAGATACCTAACCATAATTATTCAAATTATACAGCCTTCATTTTATTGAAAGCATCCATTAAAAAAATTATACAAATACTTACATATTAAGTATTAAGAGGTCTGTTTGGAGTCCGTGTCCTATTAAAAAACAAATGGAGTGTGAATCAAATTGAAGGACATGTCGCTGCAGAAGGCTGCAGTAGCCAGGTTAACTGTACCTTGACATTTGAATAATTTACCAAAAGTGTCACCAACAAAGCACCCCCACACCATTACACCTCCTCATCCTTTTCTGAAGCTCACTAAGACAAATCACACATCTCCATTTCTCTTTCTTTTTGAGTTTTTGACGTTTGGGATCTGAAACCATATTTTTCAGACCATAAGATGCACCCAGTTTTTAGGACAGGAATACAAGAAAAAAAAAACTATTTAAATGTTCAAGCATTAATCTCAATTTGGAAAAAAAATATATCATGCCATATCCATTTCAGCCACTAGATGCCACTAGAAACACCTGCCGTCACCAGCTTCCTTCTAACACACAGGGAAGGGGGTGGATGGGGGATGCTGTATTCATCTCTCCCGAAGGTTGCAAGCAAGATGGCGCGATCAAGGGAGAATGTAAGTCTGCACTGCCCTGACTATGTGAGTCTCTCCTGTCCTGATTGGCTCCTTGCCTGCCTTTAAGGGCACTGAGAGGCATTACATAGTTCCGTACCGCTTCAAGAAGCAGATGAACCGATGCAGACACATGAGACCCCAAACCCATGCAGGCACATGGGTTGGGGGGGGTCTCACATTCAGACCATTAGACGCACCCTCATTTCCCCCCACTTTTAGGGGTAAAAAAGTGTGTCTTATGGTCTGAAAATGCGGTAAATGCTCGGGATATGGGACTTGATCTCTGGGTAGTGGTATTTTTGTATTTGAATGTATTAATGCACTTGGTTAGTATGTGAATAGAATGGGTATTGTATTTAATTTTACATGCACATGTGTTCACTACAACTTTATTATTAGATGTAATATGTTTTTTATTCATGTGCATTTACTCAACAACCACATATTTACACAATGTAAATAATGTAATGTCAATACATATCTCAAAGATTCTAACAGCTCATTTTGCATTGCATATAAAGAGGGCAACTGGGCACTGCCATTCATTTTGAATCTGACTACTGTTTTGTACATAGCGCTTTTTGCAGGGGTTTTTTCTCCATTTACATAGTTCATGCAAAATGTCATCTGTCAAAAAAAATGGAAGTGAAATGATTCATATGTTGGTTTTAGCTTGTGTGACAAGATGGAACTAAAAGACTGATAATGAGCAATCAATGCCTCATCAATGCCTCATCAGAACTGAGGCAACATCTCAAAAACAAACACAGTAATCATGTCAGTACATCGATTGATGCTTTCAAGTTGAGAAGAGTTCATTATGATCAACAAAGCAAAATCACCAATTAGACCAAAGCATGTATTTTTAGTGGTCTAATGTCAAATACCCATTCCATGTTTTTAGACCAAGCAACTCTTGTTTCTTGTTATTTTTCAGTGTTTTTACATCTTCTTTGTAGCAATTTGACAATGAAGGCATGATTCATGCAATTTCCTCTGAACAGTTGATCTTGAGATGTGACTTCAGCTTGTCTTCTGTGAACCATTAACGTGGGCCCTAATTTGTGGTGCTCCGAATTTGAATTTTCTGAGGCTGATAACACTTGAACTGAAGCAGAGGTAATTCTTGATGTTCCTTTCCTTGGGTGGACCTCAGTTTCTTTATGCTGCAGACCTCAATATGTTAAAGTAATTATTGACTTTTATCTCTCTTTACTTTGGTTTGTTGGTGCTTGGCATAACATGAAGTAATAAAATCCACAAATTAAGCCTGTTTTAGGTGATTGTATCATTATTCTCTAAATGAGAAATTGAAAGCAAAACAAGAAGAATAAGAAGTATCAAACTTAAATATCTGCAAAAAAATTATGGTTACTAAATCTACATAAACAGTATATATACTATGCTGTAAATTTTTTGCATTTAATATATAATTGTGTTTAATTTTTTTTCAAAACAACTTGAAGCAATACAATATCCTTTGGATTGACTGACTGGAGAATGACAGATATAATGCAAGAATTCTATAATTTATTTCTGATTTTCTCTTTCATTTTCTTCTATGACCTTGGCTATTTTGGCATTTCTGAAAGGCTGCATAATTTCTGTTCTTGTTAAATGCCATCCTATTTGCAATCAGTGCCCAGATTGTGAACATACTTCTATTAATCCGACACAGACCACTGTTGTAATCTGATTACATACCGTGTTATGTGTTGTTATGCGTTAAGGCATCTAAACATCACTGGAACAAATTGTGTACCAGAAGCAATTTGTAGCTATCTATAGAGAAAACCAGAAAGTGATTGATGTATGCAATTGTGTAACCAGCTAGAAATACTGCTAAAAGTTATTTATTTTGCAACCTTGTAAGAAATCTTTAAAAAGATGCTGTTGGAACAGCACTACAAAAATGGAGCATGCCAGACTTATTTCAAATGTACAGCAATACAAGCAATGGATTCCATTAATAACAATGGATTTGGATGTCTGTGTATTATTCTTGTGCTGGAAAACAACTTAAAATGAATGATAATGGCAGTTCATGTGAAATAGTGTCATTTTGTGAACAGTTACAATACAGAAACTTTGTTTTGCAGACGTGCAGTGCTTAAAAAAAATTCTACCCTTGCTATCTAAGCCAAGGATTAGTGGGCAGCAACTGCTAACCTAAGGTCTTTAGTCACTGGGCAGTAGCTAACACTCATGTAAATAATTATGTGATATTATATGTAATATAAAAAATATGTTAAAACAAATATAGGCACAAATTGCATTCATTAAAATAATTAACCGGTGACTACCTGTATTGATTGTAGGGAAGAAGGTCTTTAGAGACATAGCTATGGGTGTGTCTAAGCTCCCAGCAAACATTCCTGCAAGGGTTTTTCTAGCTATGGTTGAATGTACACATTATTTTGGGGCATCAGAAGATCAAGTTCCTTTGAACTATAAAAATCCTGGAAATCATTTTTTTACAGCAGGCAAGTCCAACCTGGGGGCCAAATATGGCATGTGTTCAAGTTTCCACCAGCCTGCAGCCTCACATAAATATATAGATATAAATTATATACACATGGCTGAAAAACAACATGGTTTGTATGGCTCTGCAGCCATGTGTTTTGCTGGCTGCTTCTGCATCCAGTATTAAGGTTAGCAAGGCCGCGTTCGGCCGCAAACATAACTTGTTCGCTTTTCTTCCCCCCGGCGAACAGTGCGAATAGAAGAATGTTACTATTCTTCCGCTGGCCGGATCAGGAGCAGAATGATCCGGCCAGTGAAGGAATACTTTGACGAGAGACTGCAGAGAGAAGTCGGTCTCTCATCAAAGAAAACCAGCTTAAACCGGAAGTGACATCAGTGACGTCACGTCCAGATAGAGAAATTGAAAACTGTGCCTTCCAGGTATCAGAAGTGATGTTAGTGATGTTGACTTCCAGTTTATTCAATTCATATTCCCCTGCAAACAGGCGGGGAATTCGATTTTGAATTGGGAATTTGAATCTTCCAGCGAACAGGCAGATATCAGACTTTTTCAAAAGTCTGATCCGACTGTTTGCAGACGGACCTGGACGAAGTTTGGCCATCACTAGTGAGCAGCACTAGAGAATCTTGTCACTGATTAGCCATATGTCATAGCTAGGGGAAGGGCTTACAATAATAATGTCAAGTATGTGTGAAGGAAGAGTTAAATTACATTTTTATTCCAGTGAGGATGCTGATACTCAGTATGGAGAAGTTTGGTTGCTTTGCTTTCTAATATTCATTATCTCAAATGTAATCCTAATAAAATCTTAATAAATAAGAGAGAGATTAAGAAATAACCCTGTAACTTGAAATGTTTAAAAAAGTTTTCTTTATTTAGTGACTTAACATTTAAGTTTAAAAAAAACTTTCATCCATTCACCTATTCAATTAAAGTCATTTTTTGAAGATTGGAGATATGTATGAGTATTAGGAAATGAGCATGTAAAAGAGTGAAAAAGTTACTTTAAAAGTAAAACCCATTGTGATTGAATGCTGGTAGAGGTCTCTAGTATACAGTGCATTTTTTTAGGTAAGCTGCTTCTAATGGAGGGGACGTTTAAAGCGGATGTATACCAAAAATTCCAAATATATATAATTAAACTTTGACATACAGTGGAGGAAATAATTATTTGACCCCTCACTGATTTTGTAAGTTTGTCCA
>CM070035.1:122797429-122812313 GCA_036250615.1 Ptychadena robeensis | reverse complement strand
ATTAGCAAGAAGATGGGAGAGATGGGTGACAACTGTTGGTGCGATTGTTCGAAAATGGGAGCACAAAGACCATCATCACCTCGCCTGGGTCCACGCAAGTCTCACTCGGGGGTGCAATGGTCTGAGAAAGGTGAAAAAGCACCTAGAATACACGGGAGAGTTAGTTAATGACCTCAATTAGCAGGGACACAGTCACAAGAACCTTGGAACCCACATTCCGCAAGATGAAAATCCGCAGGGCTCGCAAGGTCCCCCGCTCAAGAAGGCAATGTGCAGGCCCTTCTGAGTTTGCCAATGAACACTAATATCAGAGGTGACTGGAGAAGGGCTGTGGTGTGAACCAAAATAGAGCTCTTTGGCATTAACTCACTCGCGTGTGGAGAAGAAAAATGCGCCTAGACCCCAAACAGCGTCCCACGTCACATGGGGTGGAACATTTGCTTGGGGGTTTTTCTGCTAAGGGCACAGGGACAACTTAATCGCCTTAACAGGAAAATGGACGGAGCCATGTATCGAGCGACAACCTCCTTCCTCTGCCAGGAAAACTGAAAATGGGTGTGATGGGTGTTCCAGCACGACAATGACCCAAAACATTACAGCAATGGCAACAAAGGAGGGGCTCAAGAAGAAGCACATTAAGGTCATGGAGTGGCTGTCAGTCTCCGGACTTAATCCACTAGAAAACCTATGGAGGGAGCTCAAGCTCAGAGTTGCACAGAGACCAGCCTCGAAACCCAGGATTTAGGATGATCTGCAAAGAGGAGTGGACCAACATTCTCCTTAAATGTGCGCAAACTTGGTCATCAATTACAAGAAACGTGTGACTCTGTGCATGCAAACAAGGGTTTTTCCACCAAGTATTAAGTCTTTTTGTTAGAGGGTTCAAAAAACTTATTCACTCTGAAATGAATCAGTGCTATCTTATTAAAGTATTTTCGATTGTACTTGATGTGCATCTGCACTGTACAAAACATACATTGAAATGATACTGTTCTGGACTTTTCATTCTTTGTCAGTCATTGGACAAACTTACAAAATCAGTGAGGGGGTCAAATAATTATTTCCTCCACTGTACCTCTTAGCTGGATAAAAAAACTCACCTTCTGTTTTCTGAAATCATATGAGAGGTTCCATATTAATCTGCCTGGGTCACAGGGGTGAATTTAGTACAACATTGCAAGTGACTGGGGGCACTATTTCATGGTTTTCGATGGGAAAAGCAGCATTATGTATATTTCAATATATAGCATAATCAGGTACTTACCTGGCGGTCACTGCTCTCAGAGGTGAGGGTCTTCCACCCTTACAACGACTCTGAGTCATGGAAATCTTCAGAAAAAAAGTTGAGCCTCTGCATATTGACTGTTAAAATTCAGAATTTATTGAAGAACATCGACATCCAATCACTCTCACAGGGGTCCCCCTCCCCGGTACGTTTAGTATTTACTTTATTTTTTTTGCTGCATCCTGCCCCTGCACTTGTAATGTCGATCAAAGCAAGTATAAAAGTGGAGGATAGCTTTAACGCCTTACTCTAATAAATCTAATTAAATCAGCTACCCAGCTAATATACCGTAAGTGATCAAACTTTTATTGTCTTGGTTTAAAAAAAATACCCCTCTCCAGTGGCAGGAGCCATCCTGATTCCTCTCTTTTTTTTTCTCTTTTTCAATCTCCTGTTTCTAATTTGACACCTTGTTTCACCTCTTTCACTAAGCTTCAGTTTTCCTCCCTGCTTCTTCTAAAATGTTATCTCGCAGCATCTGCCAAGAACATCTTCATTTTCATCTGCTAATAATACAGCTATCTTGAAAATGGATTTCAACCCTCACTATTTTTGTCAGTAACTTCATTTTGGCATGGTATTTTGGAAATGTACTCTTAACTCAATATGTTGCTGCCACATTCTTAATATTGTTTTCTTCTTCTGAAGCTGTCTCGTAAAAGTTGTTTTTTATTTTTTCAATAAAAATCTTGTCACTACTCTCACTAATGCCATTACCCAACAATAAGTTTTACTTAGTAAAATGACACAGCAGAGATATTCAATATTACAGAAAAAGTAAGATAAGTATTTTAGTATTTTACAGTGCCGTGAAATAGGAAGAAATACTTTTAACAAGTTGTAGAAAAGTTTGGGCAACAAAGTTACATAGTGTGGCCAATATTGGCAGCTTTTTTGAATAGGCGGAATTGTGCATCACAGCCAGTGGCGGTTTTAGGCATGGGCAACCTGGGCCTAGGGGCAGCATCATTCCGGGGGGCAGCATCTGGGCATCGGGAGACGAGCGTATAAAAAGGTAAGAGCAAAAAAAAAGGTAAGAGCAAAATGCGTCGGAGTTAACCCTCTAATTGCATACTGTATGACAGTAACATGCATGTAACATTTATTGTTAATCATGCATCATTGGGTCAGTGGACTTTTTGAGGTCCTGGCCAATGTTTTATGCTGCGATAACATGTTGAGACTAGTTGTAAATGTATTTGTAAATTAAAAATTTTGGTCCAATGTATAAATAAAGAACTTTTAACTGTACACAAATGCTGTGACCTCTGCGCTTGAAAAACCCGAATGGGTGTCAGGGGAGATTCTCCCTAGCTAGGGTATTCTTGTGTATCCGTGGAGTTTATGTTGACACCATGCTACATAAAAGTAGAGGTTCAGACTGATGGATCAGGGGCTATAACAAGTTGTGGAGTTAGCCCTGCCCATTACCTTTAGTGCAGGGCTTGTGCACTGTGTTGAAATCCCTGTGTTACATGCAGGGATTTTAGGGCAGTGTAGGGCCCTAGCTTATAAAGTCTGGCTTTCTACTATTTCTTCCCTTGATTCTCGCATATATAGTAATTTTATTATACTTTAGTATTGTGGTCACATGATACAAGATGTGTAATCAACCCTTTTTGAGAACATTCAGTGAAAGATATAACTTTTTTAACATTCTAAACTGGGAGCTGTGTAGTATTCTAGACCTGGAAAGAAATTATTCTGCTACATACACATTTTAGATCATCGTGTGGCCAAGGTTTTGCACATTAAACTATCAAAGCATAAAACAATTCAGAAAATTTTAACTAGATTCATGTTTCCACTATGTCTTTTTCCCTGTGCTGGTAGCAAGAATAGGATGCAGACAGGACGCCTCCAGCTTTGTTTTCAACTTGGGGTACCATGTTTTCCTTACGGTGGTGCATGCATTGAATATGAATGGACACACCAGCAAGATGCAAAATAATATACCAGTAACACTCCCTAAATTGTACCAACGCTTCCATGCTGCCCTGTGTAAGCACACTAAAACTTAACATGCCAGTACCATTTAATATTCCCTAACTTGCTCAATAAATCATTGTTATTTTACCCTATGAAAGAGAGAGGCTAGAGCAGTGGTTCCCAAACTGGGGGGTGCAAAGGTATTCCAGGGGGGACCCTGGCCCTCATTCATAACCTGTATTTGAATAGGGAGGGGGGGGGGGTCAATAAAATTCCTAGATAGAAAAGGGGGGGGGCTGCAATAAAAGTTTTGGAACCACTGGGCTAGAGTAATAATAGAATGCAATGCAAATATAAAATATGTTTTCTATGTTTTAAATCCTGATTTCAGCAGTTGAAGAGATCTGAAAATGCAGGCCTCACAATACTCCATATATTTTATGTATAATGCTAATAAAGGCAGAGATATGAACATGTCATTAGAGCATTGGAAAATGAACACTCGAGGAAAATAAATGAGAGCTGGGAGAGCAGAAGTCTTATCTGCAGTCACTGCTATCAGAAAGTTGGCTAATTTAATATTGTTTGCACTGCGAAAACAGGGGGATTGTTATTTCATTGATATAGGCCAAATACTTATTTTTTTCACCACAATTTGCAAATACATTCTTTAAAAATCAGACAATGTGATTTCCTGGATTCTTTCCCCCCATTTTGTTTCTCATAGTTGAAGTGTACCTATGAAGAAAATTACAGGCCTCGCATCTTTTTAATTGCACAATTGCCGGCAGACTAAATACCTTTTTGCCCCACTGTATATATCTTTATTATTGGATTTGTAAATGTATTGTTATTTTATTTGTATTATGTCAATAAAAGATTGATTGCAATCCCCATTATATACCTAAACATGAATGTCCCAGAATAAGGGACAAATACAGGAAGTGACCTCCCTGATGGTATTTGGATAGTGGCTCTTCCATGTTCCAAATGTACAAAGTGATGTAATTGATGTCTCTGATGACACTTTATCTTCACTTGCATCCACTGTCTCTAAGCTCACATCCTCGGGCCAAGCTGTCTCTTAGTATAATTTCACCTTCCAATCTGTCCTGTATAAATTTGCCCCTGCCATCCTCAGCTCTCCCTGTCCCACTAACCCATGTCCCTGGCATGGTAAGCAAACTCCAACAAGACAATCGCAAGGCAGAGCACAAGTAGAGAAAGTCAGAACAGCGACTTTCTCATCTACAAGGCCAAACTCAATCAATTCAATGCTGCCCTTACCGTTGCCAAACAAAACTCCTTCTCACTTATATGCTCACAAGCATCCAACCCTCACTGCTTATTCTCCACCTTCAACTCTCTCCTCAATCCTATACCTCCTCCTACCACTGACACCTTCTCTGCCCAGGACCTATAGGTTGACAAACAGCTGTTGCGCTCTCCAGCATCTGTAAGCAGTAAGTGATCTTAACCCTAACCAGGAAGTGATGTCATCCTGGAAAGCACACAGCCCCTGAGAGATCAATCCTTGCAAATCTCCTTTAATGTGAGTATTTTGTCTTTTGTTTCATTTTATTTAACCATTTACAGTACCTTACTTAGTTATACTAGGTTGTGCGCCTCATGTCCATGTTCATATTTGTCTGTTACAGTGGGGCCACACTCCTCCATTTTGAGAGCTACACACCTACACACAACTTAAACACGCACCCCTCATACTGACCCAATTTTACTGTAGGGCACCCATACATCTACTGAGGGCCTTTCTGGCCCCTGACATCACTGTAACTGTGTAATCACTGCTGACGGTTGTGCGCAACTATCTATTGTCTTTCTCTGCCCAGGACCTGGCCAAATATTTTAAAGACAAGATTGTGCCAATGCTCAAACTGAAATATTAAATTTCTCCCTGTCCTCTAATATCTTCCCATCCTCCTTCAAACATTCCATAGTCCTCCCCATACTGAAGAAACCATCACTTGACCCTTCTCTTCCCTCCAGCTACCGACCAATCTCTCTTCTTCTTTTCGCTTCTAAACTGCTTAAACTGAATATCTGACTGTGAATTCCCTCCTTAACACCCTCCAATCTGGCTTCAGATCTTCAGAGACAGCCAAAGTCCTGGTACACACTCTCATCATCTCTCGCCTGGACTACTGCAACATAATCCTCTCTGGTTTTCCTCTAACTAGACCTCAAGAGCTCCTCATCTGCTGCTCCTCTTTGCAAACTTCCAATTGTCCAGAGAATTAAATGCAAAGTTCTGTACCTTGCTTTTAATTCACTCCACACCTCCTGCCCCACTTACATTTCCAACCTTGTACACATATACACCCCTAACCACCCCTCCACTTCTCCAGTGACCTACTAATGACATCCGCACACATAACATTATCACATGCAGGGCTTTAAGACTTCTCTAGGGCCGTCCCTACGATTTGGAACTCTCTCCCTTGCCCCATTAGACTTGCTCCTACATTTGGCACTTAAAATCCACCTCTTCAGTCTCTCCTACCCATCTTCTCACTCCTAAAATCACAACCATGCCAGTCCCATCCTCCACATATTGTATACTCTATATTCAGGAAACAAAATACATTTTATTGTTACAATTTACAAACAAAAGCTGAAAAACATTGTACCATATCTACAGGCTCGTTTAATGGGGGCGGGGGGGGGGGGGGGGGGGGGGGGGGGGGGTGTTACCAGTTTGTTTTTCTCAATTATATAATGGTTTTAACTGAAGTAAATTTTTTGAGACTTGTTTTTTACTTTAGATTTTTAACTAGTTAATCATAATTGTATTCAAATTGCTGGGAAGCAAATTAACAACCACCTTTTCAATGATGAATTCCTTGGTGTGGGTGTTCAAGTAAGAGTTCCAAACAATGAGCTTCTTTGTATTCAACATTTTGTGTACTACAGTGGGAACTGGAAACAATTATTTAGACTTGATGACCATGTGACATTTTTCAAATCATTTGCATAACTTATTATATGATAAAATAAAAGACTGGAATGTAACAGGTATGCTATTGAAAATGAAATGCCAAAAAGTGAAAAGTCAAGGTAAGCAAAATCTAAGACAGAAGATTTCTATAAACTCTCATGTATTCTATTCTGAGTAGTGTAAGGTAAGTGGCTGTCTTAATTTATACAGCTTTTTAGCCAAAGAACCTCATTTATGTCCTGACAAAAGCATCTATCCACCTAGCACACCAATAGATATAACATTGTAGCCAGGAAATTTAACGTTTTTGACTATTTGACCCTCTTCATTTCCTTCTTCATGTTTCCAGGGATAAGTCCTTGACAGTAAATAAGTCCCCAATTTTTGGACACCCCTGCAAGGCAAGAAACAGTCCAAGGATAAAGAGGCAGTCTGGGACTGCACATTTGATAGATTTGTTGAAGGGCTTGGATTGTGGAATAGTTAGAAAGGATTGGAGGGCTTCCTTTTCCACCCACCTAGTACCTGTGGTGTGTGGCTTCCTACGACACAACAGATTAATAAAGAGGTTAGTTGACCTGATGAGGGGGGAAGAAAGATTTATATTTCTGAAGGACATATACAATCAGCTTTGGCCGAACAATAGAAATCTCTCCCGATATTTAAACATTTATCAGTGTAACACCCTTAGATAAGTTGTATAATAGAAAGACTAGCAAAGATATTGAGCTTTTGAGGCACACTTACAAATCTAATGGACTTACTAGCTGCATTAAAAGGTCTTTATTATACACATTACATATGGACCATTCAATCATAATAACAATGAAAAGCACTAGCCCACACATAAGCCAAAAATTTAAATTTACATATTTCAACGATCAGTTGGCGTGTCCCAAGGGCTCCAACGCATTTCGCCTATTCAGGCTTCATCAGGGATTTCTTGGAACAACATTATCATATAGGAAAAGAAAGCATGTCATGCTTACATAAATTGCATGTTCAGCTGGTCAACCATTCGCAATGTTAAGTTGTAATACATACCCAGATTCCCCTCTGCAGTGAGTCCAAGCATCAGGACGCCAAACATGTGGGCAAAGGGACCTCCAGGAGCCGAGCAGGGCACTCAAGAGGGGGCAGGACAATCCCACACCACATGCCCACCCCGGTGCAGAAGGCCGACGCCGGGGACGTGCCACACTGCTGGGGGGTATAGTCCCACCGTACTATGAATTTATGCTTATAATCCCCTTTACCAGTGTTGGGCGCTAAAGTAAAATGAATAACAATCCCACATAGTCTGGTGAAGATAATCAACCAAAAAGGTTATGAGACTCTACGGTGCCTCTCAGAGTTTTCATAGCCTTTCCTTCCCCTACAATTGTTTAAATATAGCAGCAGCAGCATACCTTATCTTAATGTCACCATCCACCTCCTGGATATCATCTCCTGTGCAGTAAATGGCGGAATGTTGCCCTAGACTAGGGCTTTCTCGTGGGGGTTAATATACCCCTCCCTGAAAAGGGAATACATTATACCTGGATCCTCCCTGCCCAAACTACAGGTGGGTAAGTCACCCTTCCACCAGGGTCGCACAGACCCAGGCATCATGCCTCCCTGTGTTGGCGCCATCCTATAATCCACGGCCGGGCACCACAAGCCCTCCATCTCCAGCTGCCCAGAGCCAGTCAGGGGAGGAGGAGCCCGTCCCCGGCCTGGAGCGCATCCTCCTGTGTCATGAGAAGCAATCCCCCTCCCACCTGCCGCTGTTCAGGAGAGGGACAGCAGGATCCCGCCCCCTCAGCAAATGACACTGAGTTTCCCGATGTTGTGGGAAGACGCCCACTTCTTAGCAATGACAGTCAGACAGACAGTCCGAGTCAGGCGGACGGCATCCCCCAGTGCCCGCCACCCCTCAGGGCTCCCTTCTCACCCCTTCTCAATCATGAGAGCCCATGTCAGCTAACACAGTGCCCAATCCCCACTGGCCTTCTAACAGTGCCTGGGCAGTCAGGCCAGCTAACATGCAAATAGAGATGTCAGGTATAACAAGATCAATTATGAATACATACATAAACAAATTCAATAGGCAATACAATATATCAATAGGCGGTACTGGCAGGACAATTATAAATTGTACATTGAGCATATAGATACATTTGGTTATAATAACCTAACATCCAGACTTTTGATATTTTGATAAATATACTTTAAAAAGTATGCTTGTACAATTATCATAGATTTTTAATCCCATCGGTCTGATGGGTTTGAGAACTGTCAATTGCTCAAGAGGCTCTCCCATTCTCCGCAGCCCATGAAGTCCCCCCCAAAAAAGATTGCCCCCAACCGCAGCCCCCACCCCCCACCCTGAACAGCCCCCCATTTAAGTGTCAAGAGAAAAGGTTTGAAGGTCAGAACATCGTTTAGTCCTGGATATTTAGTGGCTTTCAACCTGTGAATCCACCTTGCCTCCAGTTGAAGAAGCAATTAAATTCTGTTCCCACCTCGTATCGAGTGTTCCACATGTGCCAATACAGAGAATGAGATGCTTTAGCCATCATAGTTATGTTGCATTACCACATGTCTACCAATGGGGGTAACCAAATTCCTGGATTCAATTGAATATAGATGCTCTTGAATTATAATTCTTAACTCCCTTCGAGTCTTTCCTACATAAAAGCAACCACATTGGCACAGCATGATGTATACTACATGTGTTATGCTGCATGTTCGGGAAGGGCAAAAGGGAAGCGGGATCAACCTCCCCTTCCTGATCCAGTTGCACTGATTGCATGTCTGGCATCTTCTCAAACCCACTCATGATCTGGGTAGTGTTTGGGTAAAATGGCTATTTACAAGATTATCTCGGATCGACCAAGAGCGCCGGTATGTTATTCCAGGATGGTTGTCTATGTATTTTGAAATGATTGGATCAGTGGTCAGAATGAACCAATACCTATTAAGGATGTCCCTTATCACTTCACGTTCTGCTGAATACATGAAAATGACTCTAGTTATTGAAGTCTGAGGCTTTTCCTGGCTCTGATAGAGGAGCTCACCTCATAATTTTATTAGATTTTTGATAAGCATTTTTAGTAGCTTTTTACTGTAGCCTCGTATAAAAAGTATTTCCCTGAGTTCTAAACATTTCGATTTAAATTGCTCCTCACTTGAGCAATCTCTATGTAGTCTAATATATTGCCTGTAGGGGATGGATTTAATTAATGATTGAGGGTGTGAGCTTTGGGAATGAAGGATGGTGTTGCCCGCCGTCTCCTTTCTGTGAAGGGTCGTGGACAACACCCCCTCACAGCCCACCAGGATCAACACATCCAAAAAGTCTATTTCAGTATCGGATTGTTCCAAGGTAAACCTCAAGTTCCAAGAGTTGATCTGCATCAACTCAAAGAACTTGCACAATTCAGTTTTCGTTCCTGTCGAGATCATCATCACATCGTCCATGAATCTTTTCCACAGACTGATATGTGGTTGGAAGCTACTCAGATCCTCGCATGAGAACAATTCCCTCTCCCATTCCCCCAGGTACAGGTGAGGGTGCAACAAGTTGGAGCACAACAAGTTCCCATCACAACCCCTTGCACTTGGAGGGAATGGGTGTCATTAAACACAAAGGCATTCCTGGTTAATATGAAATCCAATAATTTGACCACCAGTTCACTATGCATGTACCAGTCCATTCCCCTTTGGAGTAAATGCTGTCTGACTACAGCAGTGCTCTGTTGGGGGGGGGGGGTACTGCAATACAAGGCTTCTAAGTCTATAGTAACTGTTAGACCATCTAGAGCTTTCAAATGGTCAGTAATGCCTTCACAAAGGGACGTAATACAGTATCCACATAGATGCTGATATTTTCCATCAGAGACCCATTCCCTGACACAATTAGTCTGCCCGTTGGATCTGTTAGTGATTTGTGGGTTTTGGGTAGGGCGTAAAAGGTGGGGGTTCTGGGGTTCGGGGCAATCATAAAGTTATGTTCAGTGGGAGATATAATCCCATCATCCCTCGCTGACCTCAGTATACTATACAGTACATTTCCCCTTTATAAGAATGATAAACTTCAGCTGAAATCTGCTGGTACCACTCTGTATTAGCCAAGATTCTCATGCACATATTTATATATGTGGTGGTGCTCATCAATACCACGTCACCCCCCCCCCTTGTCTGCTGGTTTAATCACCAGATCCTTGTCCCTACTTAAGCTGTTTAATGCCTCTCGATGTTTAAGTGACAAGTTCTCCGAAGTAAGACTCATTTGGTTCATTGCCTCAATCTTCTATGTCACGTGCATGACAAAATGATTGATATGGGGGGATAAGTTCAATAGAGGAAATGTGTTTGATCTAGGTTTGAGTGTAGTAAATGTAATGTCAACCACTGGTTGTGGTAGGGGCCGCTCACCCTCCTCCTCCTCTTCATCTGAGTCATAGGGACCTGTTCAGCAAGTAATTGCATAAGATCTTTTAGTGCCCTAAAATCTATAGCTTTGAAATCCTTAAAAGATTCAGCTGTTGTGGGGTAGGGGTTTTATCATGGAGAACCTTCAATAACAATTTACGAGCAAATATATTTAGGACCTTAATTGTCTCAAATTTATCATAATGCCCAAAAGGGCAAAAACTAAGACCCAGTTGTAAAACCTCCTTCTCAATTTGGATGAGTACATGTTAGGAGAGGTTGATAATGTTCAGGTAGTTTGCTTGTCCCCTACCCTGGGGAAAAAACTGTCAACAGTGCCAGTGCGTGCCACGGAAGATTGTTGTCTAGTTTTTCAACCACTGTTCCGCGGCACACTAGTGGGATGTTGCCTGGTGTGCCGTGGGTTTTGACCCCACCCTCGGCCCTCCTATCTAACTGCCTCTTATAGTATAAGTCTTATACTATAAGAGGCAGCTAGATAGGAGGGCTAAGCAACCGCATCCTCACAGAGCCGGTCCGTGTATAACACGGATCGGCTGTATAAGTCTTATACTATAAGACTTATACTGCTGATCCGTGTTATACACAGACCGGCTCTATGAGGATGCGGTTGCTTAGCAACACGTGTCCCCACAGACCAGGGGCAGTGTTTTTGCTCTGCTGGTACGCATCTGCGTTCCAGCGGGGCACCTGCTGATGACGTACTTCCGGCGGGGACCGGAAGTGCGCCGCGATTATGCGTATCGTCTGTGCCCTCCGATTTTTTTCATGAAACAAGTGTGCCTTTGCCCAAAACAGGTTGAAAAACACTGGTCTAGTGAACCCCTGACTATGATCCGGGTGTTGTGTTGTTGTAGAAGCATGCAGGATAGAAGGGGTGCGCAAATCTGGTGGTACCATAGTGTCCACTATCTTTTGCTATATGATAGTGTTGTTCCATGAAATGTGTGGGCTAGTGTTTGTCGTTGTTATTATTATGATTGGACGGTTCATATATAATGTGTATAATAAAGATCTTTTAATGCACCTAGTAAGTCCAGTAGATTTGTAAGTGTGCCTCAAAAGCCTAATATCTTTGCTAGTCTTTCTATTTTTGAAGGACATGTTGTTTAAAGAAAGCTGGACTGTTGTTTAAAGAAAGCTGGAGAGAAATCAATGTTTAAACGTAAAAATAAAACTTTATTATGGCATATTTTTTATCTTTTTAGGCAATGGAAGAGTTAAAAAACAAAGTGTGGGATTTCCCCCAGATTATACCAGACCCCCTGTTAGCAAAGGTCTGAAATGCTCTGGAAAAGAGGGACCCCAAACAGCGTTGGGTCCGCCCCAGAGCAAACCAGACCCCTTTTGGCAAGTCTGAAAGCACAGGAAGTGGGGGCACCCACATCCCATCACGCAGCTATGCTATATATATATATAGGTGGGGGCTTACTGAATGGCTCGGGTTCCCCTTTAAAAAGAGGACACCCGGATCCAACTCCCCACAGTATTGAATGGATACAGAGGTCTCAAGGAAGGAGGGGATTTTTAAAGAGTTTTCCTAGAAATAAGGCTGTGTACCCACATAGGCGATCGCGGGCGACCAATCGTGATCACAAATTGCGTCCATTCCTGTCTATGGGCAACTGCTCGCGAGAGGACCGCAGCCGCGCCCGATCAAGGCCATTAATTGAAGTGGGGACAAGCCTATTCAACTAAATGGACGCCATCAACAGCGATCGCGAGTGTGCCGCCATTTATGTGGGAACATAGCCTAAGAGCCGGGACTAAAAAGTATTTTATTTAAAGTTCTAGCATTCCACATACATAGTTAAATGTCATTTTTTTATATATAAGATGGGGGTGGTCCAGGTCGAAAACATACATATTTGGCTGTGCTGTCATACCTGACTGTTGGAGTCAAAGTTTGCCTTCATGTTAACCTATGTGAGCCGGGCAGTCAATTCGGCTATCACTACATCTGAGATAACTTTGTTAAGATTTCTTCATTTAAGATATGAGGAACGGCTATACACAAAGTAAAATGCTTTAGAAACATGCATTTTTTTATTTGTGATTAAATAGATATGTTTTATGAGAAGTAAAATTGTACTGTAAAATTATAGTGTAAACAGAAAAATCTATTTACTTGAACAACAGGAGAATTTATCATGGTTAAAGAGGATAAAGAGCACATTTTATGTGAGTATGTAGACAGAAGAACTTTGCTGATAGCCAGCTATCTAGTGTACAGCATATATCACAAAGCAGTAAATTACTGTAAGGGGACATTTAGGCTGTTCTTAAATTACCTGTCACATAGACAATATATCCAAAATCCATTGTCATTTAGCATCCAGCACGGTTTGAGACAACATGCATGAGGCCATAATTGCTATTCCCTGCTCTTCACATAAGTACTTTCTGTAGTCAGGAAAATGTGCTTTAATCTTCTAATAGGGTAAAGTAAGTTGTTCCATTAATTTTTAAAAGTACATATTTACTCCATTTAATATTAAAAACACAAGAAATTTCAAAAGTATCACACTGTGTTCAGGTTTTTTTTCTTAGCATACAACACTGAATGTTAAAAGTTTCTTCACAAAAGGTGAGAACAGTTAATGTTATTAAACAGACTTGGAAAGGGAAGGGATGCAATTTAAGATTTCTTTGTTAGACCTTGCAGTAGGGCTAAGTAAGGCCATGTCTTTACCTGCCCGACGGATGCTCTGTTTAGACATCCACCGACCATACTATACTACGTTTACCCCTGCATCGACGGATCGGCTCAGCGCTGTGAGAACAAAGAATCCACAGGCAGGTAAAGTGTATGTGTATGCTTTTAACATAGGGGGTCCCGACAGATCATAAAATGCTGTGGAGACATAGCCTAAGTATGTCCTGAGGATTGGGTGTGGGAATCTGGGAAGGGGTGTGTGGTTGGGTCCTCATTTGTGCAACATCCCCTCTCCCTATCTGGGAACCCATGCTCCTAGTATTGCTGACTTACTGGCATCCAGGGGTGTCTAGTGGCTTGGGTCTGGTCTCCCTGGTTCCTCTCTCCTGGATGTTTCTTTTCAACCACCGTCTGTGTTCTGAAGGGAATGTAGGAGCAGATTTCTCTCAGGCGATGGCTGCTGTCAGCTCCAGTGCGTGGAGGTGTCTGGCAGAAGGAGGAAGGCTAGGAAAGGAGAGCAAGAAGCATAAGCTGTTTCTGCAGCTAGTGATTTTGGCTGCTGGTACACTCACTGTTCCTTTAATTGTGTATGTGCTGGTAGGAGAGAGGAAGAAGGATTGCAGGCAGTCAGGGATCTACAACCAGGAGGCTGAAGAGCTACATGTAGGGCCACAAAATGCAGACTCCTACTGTAAGAGTTTATATTCATTTACAAATGCCTGCAAATAGTGCAGCTCTGATGCCCTTGGTGCCGATTTTACTGTAAATATTTTATTACTATCAACTTGTTTTTATATATGGCCGATATATTACATATGAAAATAATGCAGACTAAGTCATACAGGGAGTGCAGAATTATTAGGCAAATGAGTATTTTGACCACATCATCCTCTAGTTCGGAAGAGCACCGCGTCTTTAAGGCATGTGGTACGGAATGAAGGTCTGCACCTCCTTCCAAGAAAAACATGATTTTCTGGTCAGGACAATGCTGCCATCACACCGTGTCCCAGTACTTTCCCACAGCGTGGCTGGCAAGGAATTGGGTATAAAGAAAAAACACTAATGACTGGCATCCTTTGTTCACCTGATCTGAACCCCATTGCGACCTTGTGGTCCATGCAGTCAATCAATTTGTGGATTTACAGTGAGGGAAACAGTTACCACCTCGTCTCTCTGAACACCGTGTCTGGGAGGCCTGTGGTTGGCTGCTGCCGCAATGTTTGATGGTAGAACAGATCAAACACTGACAGAATCCATGGATGGCAGGCGGTTTTGAAGTGTCCTTGACAAGAAAGTGTGGCTATATTGGTGTCCACTGATTTGTTTTTTTGTTTTGTTTTTGAATGTCAGAAAATGTATATTTGGGTGATGATTTGAGATGTTATATTGGTTTTCAACTGGTAAAACGAAATAATTGAAATTGGGTAGTCAATTAGTTTTTTGTTAAGTTGCCTAATAATTATGCCACGTATAGTCACCCTGTGCACACACAGATATCCCCCTAACCCTAATAGTCTAAAACTCAAAACAAACCCTCAAAACCTACTTCCCAAAAATTATTCGCTGTTGATATTAATGATTTTTTTGTGGTTCATTGAGAACATGGTTTGTGGTTCATAAT
>CM070035.1:122749523-122771290 GCA_036250615.1 Ptychadena robeensis | reverse complement strand
GTTCAAGAAAGTCAAAAGACTTTCACTAGGTTTAAGCTACCAATCTTCCCCAAAACGATTCATGAGAAATTAAATAGATTTATAATTACTATACTATACTTACTTTCTTTAACCCTCTGGGAGGTTTGAGGTTTTCGCGCCATTTTTTATGGCACGAAAACCTCATGTCACCGGCAATCGCTGTACTCTGTACACTGTACTCCGCCGTGCTTGCCGGCTCTCCGCCCAGCTCTCTGCACACCTCTGACGTCAAATAGACACCGGCGGCATGTGGAGAGGAGAGCCATCCATTAACAGATGACACCGGAGACACGGGGCCGGAAGGGCACACAGGGAGATGGCGGTTTTGCCCGATCCTGGTATGGGCAAAACTGTAACTGTGCCCGAACTGAGTACGGGCAAACCTCTAGGGAGGTTAAGAAACTGGGCCACTGTTGGTAAAATATGCTTTCTGGATATTTCAGTCCATTTAAGTATAGAGATGGTGGAATTTTTCGACTTGCTAACTTTGTGAGCTAATTGCAAAGCCTCTGAAAATGGTATCATCACCAAAATTGCTGGAGATGTACAGAAGGGTTGTGGGAACATTTGAAAAAAAAAAGTTATGTTTTAGCACATGTAGTTTTTGCAAGTTGACTTGACTTTGAACTTAATTTGTGCAAAAACTATTTGTGTTAGAGACATACTTTTTGTAGTATACCTCCAACCCTTCTCTACATCTCCAGCCAGTTTTGCGATGATACCATGTTCAGGGGCTTTGCAATTAACTCGAAATCGTTGAAATCGTCAAATTTTTGAAAAAACAATTCAACCATCTCTATTTAAAACATTTTTTTATCTGCTTAATTTTCAGGTAAAATGCTGTCTGTGGAAAACATTAAACGTATAAAGTATAAGAAAATGCTTTCTGAACATTTTATTGTCATGTCTAGCTACCTCTAAAGCAATAATGAGGAAAGTGACTTCTTCTGATACCCCCTGACATTACTTCTTTTACTTACAATGTTAACTAGTTCTAGTATTCTAAAAAGTTATGTGTTAAGAATGTGGAGTCTCCAAATTAAAGTATAATAGTGCAATAAATAAACTAGTTAAATAGAAACATATACACAAATGGAATACAAAATAATTGCAGGGGTAGATTTAAGAAAACATTTGCTGTTTACATATATAAATATATAATAAATATAATAGTAAAACAAATATCCTATTTAAAAATCACACCTATGATAATATTTCACCTATAGTTAATATAAGATAAACGTTGGATTTACTGCTTTATAACTGTTCCAAAAGAATTGGTTTTACTGAGTAAAAATGCCTTATAGTTTCTTTCCTATTTATACCATTTGCAAGAAGTTCCGTCGTACTAGACAGGCCAGTAAAATATCAATAACACATAATAATAACATAGATAACATGATATGTGTGTTGTGGGTTATTTTGTACTGATTTTAAATCACGTAATAATGAGCATGATGGGCCAAATGTAAAAGACACCAACTTTGTGCAATTAGCCTTATTGTAATAAAATATATTAAGGTTAACTCATTATAATGAGTTTAATGTTTCTTTTTGTTTCAAATTTGGAATAACAAGGTAAATAATAAAACAATACCAACAGTAATTTATATTGCGTCAAATCATACCTAGAAAGTCCAAAAACTATCCAGATATGTTTTTTCATAATAACCAATCACAATCTTGTAGAATAACTGAAAACCTTAAAGCGGTTGTAAACTCAAAAAAAAAACCCTACATACATTACATTGACTGCTACACAGAAAAAAAACAGGTACTTACAATCTTCACTTCCTCATTGCCTAAGGCACCATCTTTTTTTTTTTTTTTTTTTTAACATTTTATTGGCATTTTTGAAAATAATACAACTTTTTCACAATACACACAAAGCAAGTCGCACAGTATAATACATACACAGGTATCATCAATAACATGGGAAAGTAATGTCTGCGGGACTCAAGGTAGACATACCTCTTAACCTTAATTCAAACAGAAAACAAAAATATACATGTATTCAACTGCAAGGCGATGGGCGGAGACTCATCAGCGCCGCTGTTAGAACCGGTGATAAGGATGGTCTGGCAAGCCAGGTGTGGGTGAGTCGTAGTAAAGCCCATGATTTCGGTCTTTACATCCATTTGAGTACATATAACAAACCCAAATCCAAACATCATAAAAAAAAACAACAAAAACAAACTTAAACAGGAATAAAACAGTCAAGCTCCAAGTCAGTCTGCAGGTCAGGGGTGATCGGCAGTAGTCCGGTTAGGGTCAGCAGGGTAGCTCGTAGGAATTGGGTGTCTAAGGTCTCACTGCAATGGCCGCGGCGCAGGATCGATTCACATCATCCCTGTCCCATCAAGGGGGCAGTTGGAGCGGTCCGAGAGAATTACGCAGAGTCTGTGTCGCGTACCAGGTCGAGTGTTGGTGGCGGGTCATGAGCAGGTCGATCTCCTGTCGAGTCAGTGGGAAATGTAAGCCTGCCACCTCTTGAAGAATTTGGTTACAGATCGATCTGGGGCTGTCTCTGCCTCCAGTTGCTCCATATTATACAGGTCCCGAAGAGACCGTTGGAGAAGCGCTACATCACAAGATGTTGCGTAAATCCACATCTTCATAATGCATCTGCGGGCCGTCAGCAGGCACAGTTGTGTCCAATGTGACACTGAGCGTTTCAGTAGGGGTTGTGATCCCCAATCACAGTACGCAAACAGTAAGAGCAACGGTTCGGGGCAGAGTGTTTCATTAGTGACCCTAGCAATATAGGCCAGAACAGTCCTCTAAAATCTTTGAATTGCGGGGCATGACCACAGGCAATGACCAACCGGGGCTTTCAAAAGGCCACATTTCGAGCATTTACCCGAGGCTACAATGTGCGGTTTGTCTGTTTGAGAGATGGGGTAGAAGCCCATGTAGGCCTTCTGCGTAATTTTATACTGCGTCTCACGCCAGATCTCACTACTCGTAAGTCTCGTCACCCTCAGATAGCCTGATAGCAGTCGGTCTTCTAGGTCAGGGAGATCAAAGTCACGGGCCCAAGACGAGCACACATGCTTGCCATTTTTCGACGTGACCTCCAGCTTGAGGAAGTGGTATATATTTGAAATGTTCACAGTTCTGTGTAGCACCAGATTGTCGAAGCCGTGTGCGCCCATGGCTTGTTCCGGCGAGACAAATAGTGATTTCCAATAACTGGAAATTTGCCACCAATAGAAAATATGGGAGGCTGGGAGACCAAATTGGTCCCTGAGTTCCGTGAACGACAGTGGGTGGAATTTGGATTTGTGGAAGAGGTGTGCTATATTAGTGAGCCCTCTATCCCTCCAGATCCGGAAAGCCTGGGCCTCATTACAATGGGCCATCTGTGGGTTGCCCAATATGGGTAAAAACTAAGAGATCCTGGCCGGTAGGCCTAGGAGCTTACGAATTTCCCTCCATGCTATCACCGTATCCCTGTATATTACATTGTTTTTAAGGGGTTCTGGTAGCCTGGAGGGAGGGCAGTGCAGTAAGGCTTTCAGAGACCAAGGGGATGCCATTGCCTTTTCCAGGGGTAGATTTGAGTACGTAGATGTCTCCCTCAGCCACTCAATAGCATGCCTAAAGAGGCAGGCCAGGTTGTACAATCGGATATTGGGGACACCCATCCCCCCTTCCCCTTTAGACAGGGTGAGTTTTTTGTACGCTATCCTCGCTTTCCCCCTCCGCCACAGGAAACGCGTGAAGGCCCTCTGGAGTATGGACACATCTTTATGTTTTAACAGCAATGGGAGGGTTTGGAGAGGATAGAGTATCCTCGGGAAGCTGGACATCTTCAACAAGTGCACCCTGCCAAACAATGACAACGGCAGTGAGTGCCACATGTCGAGTTGCCTACACATGTCATCAGCAATCGGGGGGAAGTTTGATGCCAATGTTTATGCCCAAGTATTTAATATGTGTGGTTGTGAGTCTAAAGGGAGTGTCGTGAGTCCATGTACCCTTCCTGGTCTTGGTCAGGGGGAGAATCTCGCTTTTCCCGAAATTAATTTTCAGGCCCGAAACGGTCCCAAAGCGTTGGAGTGTGGTGGTGATAGCCGGGATGTCCTGATCAGGTGAGGCCGAGAACAGCAGTATGTCGTCCGCAAACATAGCTAGTTTAAGAGAAAGAGCGCCCACCTGAATGCCCTTTAATGATGGTGTATTCACTAGATACCTGGCCAGGGGTTCCAAGGCTAAATTGAAGAGCAACGGTGAAAGCGGACATCCCTGACGCGTGCCTTTTTGCAAAGCAATAGGAGAGGAGAGGGAGCCCATAGTATGGACCCTTGCCGTCGGCTGTCTATAGAGTTCCTGAAGGAAGTGGATGACAGGTCCCCTGAAGCCCATCTCTGACATGACCCGGAACAACCACCGCACATTAACGTTGTCGAATGCTTTTTCAGCATCCAGTGATAAAATGACAACGTCCTCCTTGGGCGACGCTTTGGCATATTCCATCGCCAACAGTACTTTGCGGATGTTCAAGACAGACGATCTCCCTTGTATAAAGCCGGTTTGGTCGGGTCCTATCAGAGAAGGGAGGGCCCTGGCTAACCGATCAGCAATAATTTTAGAGAACAATTTAGCGTCCACGTTTATTAAAGATATTGGACAGTATGATCCCGGTTCTAAAGGATCCTTATCCTTTTTAGGGAGCACGCTGATATGGGCCTCTTGGCCCGTTGGAAAATACTGTCCCCCCTCCCAGATTGAAGTATAGAGGGAAGTCAGAGCACCGCCGACTTGTGGTGACAGCAGTTTGTACAGCTCCACCGGGAACCCGTCAGGCCCCGGGGACTTGTTATTTGCCATATGTCTTATGGCCGCCTCAACATCTTCCTGCTGTAAGGGGGTATTTATCATGTCAAGAAGATCCGGCGCGATTTTGGGCAAGGCCCCGTTCCCCAGGAACATATCAGTGTCCGCCAGTGGGGGAGTGTCAGTCCCGTTGGTATACAGGGTTTGGAAAAAATTTATGGAAGACATCGGCTATCTCAGCTGGGGTAGTCACTAGCTTGCCCGAGGATGCACGTAATGAGGCTATGTGTGATGATCCGTGTTTGTTCCCGACCAGATTGGCCAGTAAGCGTCCCGATTTATTCCCAAACTTGTGCATGCGCAGTCTGAAGTGGGCATCTTTGATCATTTCAGTGCGCAGAGCCCAGAGGTCAAATTTTCGTTTGCATGCGTACCAACAATCCCTATTATGTGCAGAAGGGGTGGTCCTCAGTGCATCATGTGCTAAGCGCAACTTTGCGCTGGCGTATAGGTAGCGCTCTCTGGCTTTCCTTTTCCTATAGGCTGCATAGGACATGATTCTACCTCTCAAGTACGCTTTACCGGCTTCCCAGTAGAGTGTAGGGTTAGTCTTATGTTGCGCATTGTGCAGCTCGTATTCGTCCCAGGCAGAGCGGACGTGCTGGGCAAAGTGTTTGTCAGTGAGCAAAAATGTGGGGCATCTCCTAACCTGCGCTGTGTCCCGCCTTTCCTTAGCAGTCAAAGTCAGGGAGATAGGGGAGTGGTCCGATATGACTAAGTCATGTATCAGTGAGTCTTTAGTCATGTCCAGTAAGGATTTAGAAATCAAGAAATAGTCCAGTCTTGCTAGTGAGTTGTGGGCCATGGATATGAAGGAATATTCCCTATCTATAGGGTGGTGTAGACGCCAAATGTCCACAAGATTAAGTGCTTCAGAGCAGGTGCATAGGTGGGTGGGGGAATCTGTCGATTGTTTACGTGTCTGAGTGGTCGGAGAACGTCTGTCTTCAGCAGCTGACATGACCGAATTCATATCCCCCCCCAGAATGATATGGTGACTACCTGCGGACGCTACCCATCCGGCCAATTGCTGGAAAAATGCTGCGGTAGGGGAATTGGGGGCATAAACATTAAAAATTTAATAAACCACATCAGCAATCCTCACATCTATCCTTACCCCCCGCCCATCCGGCAAGGTATCAGTGGCGAGTATTTGATATTGTAGGGAGGACCGCAGGAGTATCAACGCACCTGCCTTGCGTCCCGCCGCCGGTACACCAAAGACCTCCCCCACCCACAACTTCTTCATACGGTGGAAGTCCGCTTGTGCGAGATGTGTCTCCTGTAACAGAGCCACATCTGCCTTCAGACGGTTGAGGTGCCTAAGGACAGTGCTACGTTTTTGTGGGGTACGCAACCCCTTAACGTTCCACGAGATCAATCTCATAAAGTGTAAAAACAGGCAATGACATAACGAACTGCGAAATGTAAGGTAAATGGCTGGAAGCGCCACATCCGGCGCAGCCACCCGAAGAGGGGTTCGGATCCCCCTGCCCCACCGCCGACCACAGAAAAAAGCATAACATGGAGAGTTGACCAAATAGCAAACAACTTAAAACATTAAAATATAATAACTGGCAGAGAAAACACCATTCAGCCTTAGGCACAGTGAGCATCGGCCGGAAACGGTGGAAGACTACATCATCTGGGGGCCTCACTTTTTTCCGCATGTAGTATCACACACAAAGGTAAGGGAGAAAGTACCTCCCGGTACAACTAAAGAAATAGTGCTCCTCCGGTCTACCAGGGGTAACATGACCTACAGTATAGAGAGTAGGAGGGTAAAGTGAGTGGTAAAGCGACAGAGGTAGAAACCGGATAGAAGCATAAGGACAAACCGGTAACACGGTGGAGCATAAGTCTAGCGTGATAGTCTGGGGAGGGTAAGCCATCGTGGTAGCGTCTCCAGGTGGAAAACAATCAAGGAGAGGTCTCTGCGTTCCATCCTTCTGTACTACGGTACAGAGTCGGGGTCAGCAGCATCCGATTGCGGTATATGGTCGGTTGGTATATATCCCTCTTCCGGAGCCTGTTTGTCAGGGTGAGATGGCTTGGGACGCGTGGTCGGGAGCAGCTGGTCATCAGTCAGGGAGCCCAGAAATACCTCCGCCTCCTTTGCGTTGTGAAAGATGTGTTGTTCTCCATCTTGCGTCTAGAAACGGAGAGATGCTGGATACGCCAGGGTGAACCGAATCTTGCGTTTAAAAAGGTGCATGCAGATCTGAGAGAAGGCTTTGCGTTTCTTGGACACATCTACAGGATAGTCTGCAAAGATGAGTATAGAATTCCCCAGTATCTTGAGACGGCCGTTGCGTCGGAACGCCCGCAGTATGGTAGATTTGTCCATATAGTCAAGGTACTTGACAATTACTGGTCTAGGGGTATTGCGGTTTGGCTGCATGGGTCCCAGGCGGTGGGCACGTTCCACCTTGCAGGGTTCTGGGAGGCCCAGCTCCCCTGGGAGCACTTGAGAGCATACCTCTAGAAGCTGGTTAGGGCGCAAGGATTCCGGCAGTCCCAAAATGCGCAGGTTGTTACGCCTGGACCTATTTTCCAGGTCTTCCATCTAAGAGTGCATCTCAGACATCTGGCCTCTCAGCACTTGTTCCTGGACTGTCTGCTGTTGGAGCTTGTCCTCTAGTGCTGATACTTGGGTCTCCAGCTCAGTGATGCGTGACGCGTGCTGAGTCAGGTCCTGCCTCACGGATCTTAATGCGCGAGTGACCGCTGCCTCCACAGCATGCTGTATAGTCGGTTGGAGGATTTTAGCTACAGCTTGGGTGATCTTAGCGTGGTCCGATTCTCCCTCACCCATGTCCTCGTCCGACATAGGGAGATCCTCCTCCATGATCGGCGCTGCCGCCATCTTGTTCTTTTTCCCGTGCGGCGTGGACGGCCCGCGGCGGTGCGGGGTGCGAGATTTAGAGCGCGGCGAGGCAAGGTATCAATCCATCACCCTTACAGCAGATGTCAGGGAGTCGGTGGAGGTAAGTGTTGACCGGAATGTCAGGTTTTTGAGTGCCGATTTGAGGCCGGTGGCAGGAGCTCTCCTCCTCTGCTGCCGCTACATACGGCGCCGGAACCGGAAGCCCCCTAAGGCACCATCTTAAGTACTGGCGAACTGAAGCCCCTTCCGCCCATTCAGTTTGACAGTACTAAGGTGCCCATCCCCTGCAAGCATTTTCACCAACCCCAAAGGGTTTGATATGGGAGGACAGTTCTGGTCCTTCCAGAGATCCATGTGCTGCATTTGTGTGTTGCAGTTTGCATAGGAGACAGGAGTGAAGCTGAAGGATGACACTGTAGGAGACAGGAAAAATAGAGACTGTGAAACAGAATGAAACAGAGTGAAAGAAGTGAAACAGAATGATGGAGATGACACTAGGTGACAGGGAGGTATGGAATTTGACATGAAGCAGAAGGATGAAGATGACACTGTATGAGACAGGGAGAGTACAAAGAGAAGGAGAGGATGGAGATGATAAGTGGTGGTGAAGGGATTCAGTGTGGAGGTGATATGGGGGTGACATGGATTTGGGGGGCACACAGGTAGGCTAAGGATAAGAACAGCTCCCATATGACTTTCAGAACACCTCCCATATGACTTTCATATTTTACATGTTCCTTCTCAGGCAAACACTTTGAAAGCTCGGCAACACAAGAATCCCCCCCTTCTCCTGAACTCCGGAGACAAGCTGAAGAAGGGGGGAGTGAGTTTCTTTTCCTGATAGAGAGGAGTTGCAGACAGCTTCACAGTCCATCAGCTGTGACAGTGACATCAGTCACACAGGATAGGCAGAGAACATGATGGAGCCGCAGAGACAGCTGGGATGGATTTCCAGGGAGCCCTTTCAGCTATGATAATCGCCTAGGCGCGATGTCACAACGTGGGAGGGGCTACCTCGGAAAACTCATGCTTTATGCCCCTCATGCTTTGAGATTTTTTATTTTTATTTTGGAGCATTGTTTGCCTTAGCTATCGGCAGCTTGGTGCCGATAGTGGAAAGAGACCTACAACGTGGTAGGTCCGCTTTAAAAAAATCTACAAATTTTATTTAAACTGTGCACTTTTTTCAGTGAACAAAAGATATTTCTTCCACCTCTACATATCATGCTTGACTTGATAAAGAACTTTATAAAGGTGATGGCTAAAGCAAACTCACAAGGTTATCAACACCTCGTTCAAAAATGTCCACATCTTTGTCAAGTTCTAAAGGTTGCATGATGCCTAGTAGGATGGGGGTGCCCCCCTTCCTGTCTTTCCAGGCTTGCCAAAGGGGCTTTGGTATGCTCTGGAGGGGGCACGCTGTTTGGGGTCCCCTTTTCAAAAGCTTACCAGACCCTATGCCAGCAAGGAGTCTAATATGCTCGTTTTCCAGAGAATACTAGACCCTATGCTAAAAGGGGGTCTGGTATGCTCATAGAAGATGACCCCAAGCTGTTTTTTTTTTCTTTATTTAATTGTAAATTCCACTTTTTTATTGGATGGGGGTGTAGCCCAGGTTAGAAAAAAATAACCTGTACTCCACCATCTGACTGTGGGGTGAGGAGTCAAACTTTGCTCCCATGTTAAGAATGGGAGGTGGAGCTAACATTGGAAGTGTTCGCCTGGTGGACCGCAATCACATGAATCGATCACGTGATGTTAAATCGAATGCCAGGCAAACTCTTGCCCATCTTCATTTACAAAGAGGAGAGGCAGTAAATGGATACCAATTTAAATGAAGCTATTCCATGGACGAAACATATAGCATAGATGGGCGAGTTTTCTGTGTGTACAAATTATTATTATTATTTTTTTTTATTATTTATATTGTAGCGTTTAAATAACATATCGTGTTGTGACTTTTTATTAGCATGTAAAGTGAAACTGCAGTCCATTTCAGAATATGTTGCACAGAAAAAAAACAGTAATCATATTATTATTAATCAAATTATTTGCATTATGAGAGTGCCTTTGCTCTTTACATTCAACCTTCACCAGAACAAACTTTTTTCCTATATAGAATTACAGTGTAAAAGGATATTATAAGCTACTATTAATTATTTTATTTAGCTGCAAAATATTAGTTTGTTATTGTGGAACAAACGCGTTCATAACAAAATGATTATTTCCTTTGACAATTAACTTATTGATTAATTTGTTGACCATTTTAGTTTCTACTGGGAATTGGTTATGTCTATACCTAATTGCATGTGGTGCTGGCTAGGCTACATTTTTTATTATTATGTATAGCATAGACAGATATTTTTCATCAAAAGTAATAAATACAAAAACAGCGTACATTCCTGGAATTTCTAGCTACAATATTGTTGGGTCAGTAAAACAGTGTCAGCAGCATCATCATCTTGGAAAAAGAAGCATTATCTTTTCTTTATATGGCCTTGATTCCTATAGTAATTTAGACTTTTGTGTTCCCATAATTGTACTGTCACAAACATTGCCAGGATTGCGAACTGCAAACATGCTATGTTAGCTGCGAACTGTCCACCGGGCGAACCTTTCACCCATCACTAATGATGACCCAAAGCATACTGCAAAAGCAACCAAAGGGTTTTAAGGAAAAGAAGTGAACTGTTATTCAATGACCAAGTCAATCATCTGATCTAAATCTGATTGAGCATGCATTTCACTTTGCTGAAGTTCCCAACTGAAGAGAAAATGCCCCAAGAACAAGCAGCAACTGAAGACAGTTGCAGTAGAGGCCTGGCAGAGCATCAACGGTGATGAAACCCAGCATCTGGTAATGTTAATGCATTCCAGACTTCAGGCTGTAATTGACTGCTAAGTATTTGCAACCAAGTATTAAAAGGGAAAGTTTGATTTATGATTTTTATTCTGTCCCATTACTTTTGCTCCATTAACAAGTGGGAGGTAATTATTACACAGTTCACCTGATTTGGAGGTAAATACCCTCAAATTAAAGCTGTCAGTCTGCAGTTAAAGTGCATTGTGTTTCATTCCAAATCCAAAGTGGTGGTGAATAGCGCCAAAAATGTTTTTTGAATTGTGTCACAAGTGGCTCTTTACCCTCCTTGTTGTGGCTGCCTGACTACCAGCAGGCCTTATCCCTCCCTCCAACCAGTGCAGAGCAGGCATGACGGAAGAAAAAGTGTGCCAGTAGCGCCCAAATCCTAACCCCCCCCCCCCCCCCCCCCCCCCCCCCCCCCCCACCACCACCAGATGTTTGCGTTGACAGCGGCCAGCAGGGGGATAGACCTGCTTTAGCCTTTACCCCAGGACACTGATGCTGGCAGGAAAAAGGTACCAGGGGGACCACATCTTAGCCACCAAATATCTCAGGATGCCAGTAAACTAGCCAGCAGCTACTCATTGCACAGTACATAACACACGCATTAGCAGATGTGCTGCATGTAAAAATGTGTTATGGGCTAACACACATAAAGCAGTAAGTGCAAGTGTGACTATGCTATGTTTGGCATCTGCAGATTTTTTTTATCAAGAGAGGTGGATATTTCTATAGTAAAGGTTACTGATCCATGTGCTATGGCAATTCATTTTTTTAACCATTACCTACATCAATTTTGCTGATGACACAATGCTTAGAGGTTTTGATATTAACTTATAAAGTTAGCTAGTCACAATTTCCAAAACCAAATCTCTAGTTATCAACTGGGCATCTCTATTTTGCCTAGTCTGTCTCTAGCAAGGTCATCTATGCTGTAAGAAAATTCTATATAATAAAAATGATTCATTTTGGTTTTAGTAAACATGAAAAGAGTGATGCCATGCATGTACAGTAACCATTCTACTAAGGTCTACAAGCTAAAGACCAGAATACAGGACCAGGAGCTAAAATAGATAGCTTTCACTGGTGGAAATTCTACAAATTACATTTTTTTAAATCATAACAAAATATGGTAAGAATAATACCGAAAGCAAACACAAAATAAGTGTTCAAATGAAATGTATTATACTATACATACATACTATAATACTTATAACTTGATAAATTGTGGGGCTCAACTTTTTTTTCCACACCATAATTGAATTATCACATTTTGAACAAGTGTAAAAGAGTCTGCTGTAGCAAAATATTATCTCAGCACTGCAAACTATAACAAGCCAGAGGTTGATGAAAAGCTTTATAGCTTCGAATCTAATTCTCTGGGCTTTTTGCAGAAAAATCACCTTCAAAAGAATGTTAAAAAAGAAGCTATATTTTCAAAAGGGGGACTGACACTGTGCAGGCAATCAGACAGATATGAGTTACTTGCCATTTTGTAAGAGAAAGAAATTAATTAACTATAAAGTTCTTCAGACATTTATTGCTTCATCTCTGGTATACTTTAATAGATAACTGAATATATGTGATGTTATCACATTCAAGATCAACCAAAAAATTTTGTTTTCTTGTCTGAAAAAAAAAAATCTAAGCCACATCTGATGAATATCTATGTAATTTCACCTTCTATTTTTATCTGGTGATCCTGGAAATAAGACACATCAACCTTTAATTGGCTATAATTCCAATGTATGTATGAATCTATGGAGATGAAATATAGTCACGCCTGGACAGCAACTTGTGATTAACAACGCCATTCTTTAGTTAATAGCACCCTCCAAATTATCTATATAAATAAATGCTGATCTTAATAGAAACTAAATGTCTGTTCTTAATTGTTTGTCTCAACGCTCATACTATATATTTCACAATCTGGGAAGCAAAATTGACAGGTAAGAAAACAATTACAATTGAAGTGGGTAGAGTTAGATTCTTCTCCTGAATGATATGGCAGCATTCTGTAGTTAGTGGTCAGAAATCACTGATTCCCCCACACAGGGCCACCATCAGAAATACTGGGGCCTCATACTTGAAAAATGTTTGGGCCCTTCTAAAAATATGTGTTGAGCTCCCTTCGTGCTTCATCAGTGAGCAGAATGACATGGTGAGCAGAGGCTGCCAACAGTCCGGGGGTAGCCCAGCATGAGTCCACCGGGACCCCTTGATGGTGATCGCCAGGCCCCCTAGCTGGTCGGGTCCAGGACGGGAGTGCCTTCTGCCCCCCCCCCCCTGACGGCAGGCCTGCCCCAGTATCCAAATTAATTTAATACTTAGTTAATGATTTGCTCTTCATGTACATAAGCATTTGTATCAGCCAGATGTTCTATCTTTTACCCTGTTTTCTGCATGTGTTTCCAATGGGTACACAGATAGAGACGGTCTTTTTGTGAGGTAATTGTAAAGCCTTTAATTGTTGAAAATGTGCCGAAGGGTCAGAAGGACATTAAAAAGAAAAAGTGTTTGCAGTTTTTGCATAAATTAGGTTCAAAGTCAAAACTTCAGTTTAAAACCTATATCTACAACAATTATGGTAAAGATAACATGTTCAGTGGCTTTGTTGACTTGCCAAGGCTCCACTAGTACAGCCAGAAAGCACATGCAACTTTTTTAAGTGCATTGATTTAAAAAAATTAAAAACCAAGCTATAACCAAATCTGGTCTGCATCCATTGATTTAATTTTTCCACAGGCTTCACTGTGCACTGTTGAAACAGTCACATTGAAAACCATGCAAGTGGTTTCTAAACATTTTGTGTGGGTACCTGTCCTACCACAAATTCCCCTTAGACTATGTGACTGATACATTACAATGATCGGGGCATTCGATTATGTGCACCTCCTCAGTTTGTGAAGTGATTATGAATAAAAAAGCACTGTAAAGTATGTTGATGCTATATAAATGTCACATGATCCACATTAAACTAAATGGCAGATTAATTTAAAGGCTGAAATTGATAGGAAATACAAACAAGGATATATGCTGTATGACTGTTAATAACACTGTTGTTTTGCAATTAGTAAATCTAGCTTGCAGGTAATAATGAGGGGGCACTGATGATAAGGAGCACTTCTGATTCCAAAATGTAGCTAGAGTTGTAGAAATTGTTTTTGAAAATTAAGAAATGGTATACAAATAATGTGTGAATAGATATACCAGTGATTACCCTGCAATATTGAACTACATTTAAGCTTCAGTTTAGAACTACAAGTTTATGCTTCTATCCCACCAATGGGCAAAGGAAAAAAATGCTATGGCCTTCCATTCTTCTTGATGAATTACTCCCTCTGTCATATAGCTCTTTCATTTCTGGGTGATTCAGTGTGAACTTTCTTCTTCTTTTCTATGACAGCTCTGTAGGCTATAAAGCTTAGTTTTGTCTTATCTCTGCTTTCTAAGCAGCAAGTGAGAAAGTATCTGCAAGCAAAATTCCAACACATTTTTATGCTGCTGTTGCAGACATTCTGTGAGCTAAATTTTTAAAGATGATAACGTAAATATCATACTAACAATGTTCTGAAATTTAGTCCTGGTTGCACCACTTCTGAGCAATTAAGAAGCAATACGTTTTTCAAAAAGACATGCATAGCGACTATCTTTAATGAACAATAATTCACTTTCTGTACAGCAATATGTATTTGTGCCTTTTATAACTCTTATAATGAATGAACAACTTAAAGCATGGATGGACAACCCCCAGCAATTCTGCCTTGGCATGCTGTCAGGCTGTCAGTTATTTAGATTGAATCACCCACCTACCTGACATTAGTAAAAGGTATCTGAAATTGATGACATGCTATACTGAGAATCCAGCTCACTGAGAGCACCTGTCTGCTTGCTATAGTGTTAACCTATGCATTAGATTTGGGGTCTGGAGTGTTTTTTCTTATTTGAGTTTTTATCTAAGGCAGTGGCGTAGCGAGGGGGGTGCCGGCGACTTTATGGGACTCGGGATTAATAAGAAGACGCAGGCGCGTGCAAGCAGCTGCTTATTAGCTGGAGCGAGGAAAGCGCTGGGAAGCTCTGGAGATGGGCAGCCTGGATTGCTCGCTTGGGGAGAAAGGGATGAGCAAGCGAGCATAGGGAGGCGAATGAAGGGAGGGGCGGGAGGGGCGGGAGGGGCGGCAAATTTCCGGTCGGCCCCAGGCGACGAAAGCCCACGCTACGCCACTGATCTAAGGTGTAAATATTTGGCAAGCTACTTAGGTACCTTTGGTACTTGGCGATGGCGATTGAATATTGGAATTGTTGAGCATCTCCTCAAATGGGGTGACAAGCATTCTCTACAATGGTCACATGAATTCAAAAGCATGAGACTTTATTTGGACACACCGTCTTATTCTGGACTAGCTTATGTTTTCTTTTTTTTATTACTTACCTGACATTAATACTGCGTTTGAGCAGCCAAATATATCTATTGTATTCTTGAGAAAAGTCATAAACATCTAAGATCATTTTCACTATGTTAATGCAATTTTGAAAGTAATGTAGAATGCACCTGTTATGGGCTGGCAACATATTGTCCATATTTCACAATATGCTGGGCGGGCGTTTATCAAACAATCGGCCGCAGCATGATGACACCATCATGCCATGGTCAATCGTTCGAAATACACCATTTACGATTTGACAACCAATACTTTGGATGGGGACCCTTGTCCCCATTCAAAGTACTGGCAATCGACCAGAGAAAAACGTTTGTTCTCTGGCTGATCAAAGTTTTGTGCGAGTACGAACGGTTGCTCCAGGTTGGCGCATTCATTTTGCGATTGATCACCAAGTGATCACCCCGAATGCGCATGGTGATCATTCGCAAAATCGGCCAGAGAGCAGAAATGCTCAGCGGGAGCGTTTCTGCTAGCGGGATCCACTTTTGAACTGGATTATAGAAAGACATTTCTATAATCCAGTTCAAAAGTTAAAAAAAAAGATTTAAGAAAAGATAAAAAATGTTTTTTTCTTTAAGACCGGGTCCCGTCTCCGTGATGTCACACGTCACTCCGGGACCTGGAAGAAGCCGGCGACAGAGGGAGATCGCGATGGCGGCGGACCAGGTGAGCTCCCACAATGTGCCCGAACCCAGTTCGGGCGTATCGCTAATTGCAGCATCCCTTTGCCCGAACTGGGTTCGGGCATATCGCTAGGGAGGTTAATGGATGTGCGTTGATTTATTTTGAGTATACATCAAATTTACACTTATACAAAAGTATAATTTCTTCATATATTTTTTAAATATCTACCACAATCTCGGGTAATAATACATTACCACTTACAAAAGGAAATATTTTGTGCATTTAAAGTAAAACCTACATAGGGTACCTACAAAATGGATACATATGGATTTTAAGATCTATGTCTTCCCTGTGGTGTGGTTTCTGTAAATAGTTTATGCAGATGGCCCCATTAAAATATTACATACCCAGTATATCAAGTGTAGATATTGTCACCAAGACTCATGACATCCCTGCAGCCTAACATTACATGAAGAATAAAAAAAACATTTTTTGAAAATCTTTTTTAAATTTAAATATTCATTAAGATAATGGTTAAGCTTATGATGTCTTGAGGCCTATTTTATGTTTAGAAATTGCTTTACTGAAGCTAGCAATGTCAATTTCTCAGCTTGATTTTAATCCTTATCTTTTTCTTTTCTTCTATTTCTGCACTAGATAATATGTCCCTGATTCTTGACTGGCTAATGTTTTAACATTCTTTGGTGTAACAACATGACACCAATACTCTACCTACAGTCTTCAATTAGACCTTTAAAAACAATATATTGATAGACATCTTATGCACAGTAAAAAATATATATAATAGAACAGACACTATGGAGAGAAGTATAAATAAACCTATAGATTGCATCCACAGGAGCTTTTATCCCATTAACATCCCATTCTAAATTCATAGACAGCATGAAGTTAGTCGACCTTTTGCAGCTATAACAAGGTCAGTCAAGTTCTTCCATGCCTAATGGGTTTTTGTACCTTGGTTTGTCATCTCATGCTTGAATACACTCATGCTTAAATACCAAGAATCCCTGCACTCATTCCCCAGGGTGAGGTGGCAGAAAATCAGGGTCTTATTTAATAAAAGGCAAGGATATAATGTCTCCCCTACTGTTGGTATACAGAACATAGAGCCTAGTATAGACAGAAGGGAACCACAGTCTCTGCCCCTTTATGGCCAGGTTCTGGCATGGGGCCCAGCATGGAGAGGGGGGGCAAAAACACTAGCTGCCCAGTTTTGTCCACCTGCCAGGTTCCATGCCTTTAGGGCTCTTGCATTAAGGTAACCCTTTGAGCATTATGCCTGTGGCAGGATGGTCAAGGAAAACAGGCCGGGTCATACACAGGAGATCTATCAGTAACAAGGATCGCAGGTTCAGGATTTGCTCTGTCTCCGCCCAGGGGCTGGGGCAGCGTCAGCTGACAGAGGCCATAAATCCAGGGCCAGAGGGAGACACTGCTCATGCGCGGACCCAGCTTAGAGAGAGGGGGACAAAGAGCGGACTAGGGGTCTCCTTTTGGATCCCCCAGCAGCAGAGCTGGCACCACGGGACCTCCCAGGTAAGGGGGCCCTAGGACCCCCAGACCCCTGAGACCCAGCGGGGGGGTAACAGTCCCGTGGGGTTAGTTTGCAGGGAAAGCAAACTTACCCCATGTTAAGTAGTAGTAAGCTGTAAGCCATTATGTATCGTAAATAACTCAAGCATAAACATATATGTATTGCTAGAGTAAGCTTACACATTTGTAAATGGCATTGTAAAAAGAAAAACTCTGCCTTTATCACCATCTATCTTAAACACGTTCAATATCATTATACAAAATGTTTTGGTTGTGTCATAAAGATAAGATATTTTGCTCTTCAATTAAACGTATGGATAGTATTGGTTTTTTTTTTCATTTCAATAAATATGCAGAAGATTTAACAAATTACCATTTTCATAATATATTGGAACAGTGCATTTTACGTTTCTAATTTTTAAAGTTATTATTAGGTTGTTTGTTCAGCGACATTCAAAGTATAACACTAATGGTTGATGAGTCAAAAATTATGCTGACTTGTAGTGAGCATTAAGAAAAATCAGAGATTGATATCCTTTACATAATAGTTAGCAATGCAGTGTATATATCGCACCTTTCTCACATCTTTACCCTAGGGTTTTGACAACAACTCACACCATCAGTCATGTTAATGGAGGATTTAAATGTATTTACACCTTTAGATACCAAAATGGGAGTATGTTAATAGAATAAGGGTTCATCAACTTTCATACCCCTCATTTGCATCTTGTGTTAATGATTCAAAGAATATAAGGCTGAATCTGGCCCTCTTTGCAAGAAGTTTGGAAAAAACAGTATTAGGGTGTCTGTGCTTGTCAAAATAAAAGCGCAATTATTTATTTAAACTATATTCAATCTGAACAACTATTCATACTTAGATAGTTTAAATAGGTTTAAAATGTCCTTAAAATTATGGAACAGGACAATTATTACAGGACTACTAGTTATATAATGACCTTTACTATGAGAATCTTTACAGACACACTGTATGTTGTGTGTGCTGTATAGCAGTGCATGTGTACATGGTGTGTGTACATAGTGTGCGACCCACTTTCACAAATAGTGCAGTGCATGTTCAAACCTTTTTAAACACACCAAGTATGTATTTTGGCTGTGTATGCATTTACATTTACAATAAAAACACAATGTGCACATATAATTTACCATAAATGCAATGGATCTAAAACCATACAGCATATCTCATTTTAAAGGGATACAAGTCAACAGAAATATATGGGCAAATCCTCTTGAACCTAAAAAATAAGATACACAGTTATAGAATTCTTTTCACATTTGTTTTCTACAAAATTATTTTTAGTATCATTATAAATGATGTATTCTATACAAATATAAATATTATGCACAAATCAGATAATAAACATTTAATATACAAATAAAATTATGAAAATATTCATAGCGTTATTGTAAACATTGCTGTGGTCCATATGATATATACAGGTGAGGTAACTGAAATGGTTAAGCTATGCTGGGTCTTTTACTGGAATTTTTAGAAGGAAGAGGTTGGCAAAAACCAAACTCGTGATGGTGGCACCCGTTTGTCAGGATTAACACTGGCAAACGACCAGGGGACTTTTATGTGGTCATAGTGCATCAATAAATTGAAAGTAAATTGGTAACATGATGTGACAATTTTAATCACATAATTATAATACAAAGAAGATCCAATAAAATCCTCAAAGAGGTAGATCTAAATGTCAATACATTTAATAATGAATTCAATATCATACATATGACCTGCGTGATGACCTTAGACCTCAATGCATTTCACGGCCTTAAGCCGCATCTTCAGGAGGATTTGGTAGATAGGTCAATTCTAGAGGAAAAACATACATTGACTGTCAGTGAAAAGTAACCAACCAGTAGTGATGTGGGTGAAAACCTTGTTAAGTAGGTAAATTTTATAGTTTCCTCTACCACGGTGATAAAACGGGGGTCCCGTGCCGGGGCAGGGCAAAGGAGAAGAGGCAAGGGGGGGGGGGAGAGGAAGACGAGAGAGGGAAAAGGTGGAGGAAAGCGCAGGGGAGGGGCCAGAGAAGGGCCAATGGGGGGCACGATGAAGAGCAAGCGTGGCGCCCTGCAGCGGTGAAGACCCCAGCGGGCAAGAGGGGCGGAAGATACCCCAAACACCTCTGCCGGGGAACAGGGAACGTTCGCCTCACCGTCCCTATCCAATTAGGCACACGTCACCTGGCTGAAATCCGCAGGATCAGCTAGAGGTAATCTAATCAAGGTGACATAAGTAACTAGAGAAAAAGAAAACAAAATATATTATGAGTAAGATTGGCCCATTGTTTCTACCAAGGAGTAAAAGGTGAAAGATAAGGAGCTAGGTCAAGTGAATAGAAGAGTACATGTAAACACTTTAGTAAGACACGAGCATTAAAAGACCGACTTGTCTCAGCCACTATAGAGGCAAAGACAGATTTGATTCATGCAAAAAGCTTGGAACCCACAAATGTTCCAATAGAAACTGTAAATACTGCCCTTTTTTAGACGATAGAACCAACATTACTCTGCCTAATGGGGAAACCTTTAAACCCCGTCATTTCGCTACATGCGATACACCAGGGGTTATCTACATGTTCACGTGCGGGGCTTACTATATTGGGAAAACTAAGAGACGCTTTTTCCAAAGAATGAAAGAACATCTCCAGACGATGGAAATCGGGAATCTTAACATCCCCCTCTGGAAACATATAGCCCTTTCCCACTTATATGATATGACGGGCATCAAGTTCTTTGTTTTGGATAGGATACATCCATCCATTCGCGGCGGAGATTTAGATACCGCGCTACTACAAATGGAGATGAGGTGGATTTACAGGTTAAAAGCAATGAGGCAACAAACTTTAAATGTTTTTTTATAAACTGACTAATTCATGAGATCCCTAGAAGGTCCTCATACCTAGTAACACAGTACCTATCATTGTAAATGTTATATACTCCATTTTGGTAGGATAAACTACTACCTGTCAATCATACCTGTCAGTCATGTCAATCATACTCTGTCAATGTTTTCACTTAATCATTTATTTATTTATCTTGTCATTGGAACAGCTGTTCCGTATTCATATTATTTCTATGCAAGTCTTGCAATACTATATATAACATAGATTTTTTAGATGAATGCTTATACTTGAAAACATTCACTGTCTGTCAGTGCATCAACCTGAATACATTGCTCCGTCTAGGTGGGGGGCTGGGTTGGGTTTGGGGGTGTGTGTGGGGGGGGGTCGTCTGTGGTTTTTTTTGGGGGGTGGGGTGCGGGCAGTGTGGGGGTGGTGGGTGGGGGCACATTTAGATGTGGGGCTGCGTGGGCGTTGCCCATGCGGGGGAGTTTTTGGTGGTGGTGTCCGTGGGCCATACTGACGGGGATGCGGGTGTTGTGCCAGGCAGAGCGTGGCCCCGGGTCCCCTCGTGCGGTGACCTGGCCATCTGCCCCTTGGTGCGGAGTTTTTGACCCCCCTTCCCGCCCAGCGTGCATTCTTCCTGGCTACTCGGTGCGGGGAGCTGGCCTGGGGGTGTGCGCGTTGGTTTTCGAGGGAGGGGGTAGGTCGCTTTACCATCATTGCAATGGGCCACCCTCCAGACCTCTGGATAACAGGGCAGCCCACCATTCTCTAAGATGGTGGAGCGGCTCACGATGCCCTTGAGGGGGCGGGGCGATTAGTGACATTCGTACGCCGCAGGTGCGGCAGGTGGGCCTCCTTTAGGAGTTGGCCCCTATGTTGGGCATACGACTCCGCTCCTCCCCCCCGCGCTACGCTGCGCCAACTCTGCTGTCTATTAGCACACCACACAGACCTGATCTCTGTGACATCACACAGATGATCTACTGCCCAAATTCATTATTGGTGAGTCTTATGTCAATTGACCTTATCTTTATATGTTACCCCACTGTACCCTGACTCCATCTCTCTATATGATTACCCTCACTATGCTTTAGGATTAGGAGGTACCTGGGATTGGGACACCAATCCTTAGCTTACTCGCCTTTCTACTAGAGATGGTCGATTTTTTTTTAAAAATTCGACCATTTTGACGGTTTCGACTTAATTGCAAAGCCCCTGAACATGGTGTCATCACCAAACTTGCTGAAGATGTAGAAAAGGGTTGGGGGTATACTACAAGAAAGAAAGTATGTCTCTAACACAAACAGTCTTTTCACAAATTAAGTTCAAAGTCAAGTAAAAATCGGAATTTCGACTTTAACTTTGAACTTAATTTATGCAAAAACGACATATGCTAGAGCAAAACTTTTTTTTCAAATGTTCCTCCAACCCTGCTCTACATCTCTAGCAATTTTGATTATGATACCATTTTCAGGGGCTTTGCAATAGGCTCACAAAGTTAGCAAGTCGAAAAATTCTACCATCGCTACTTTCTACACCAGCTATCTCTTCAAGAGAAGCTCGTCTATGTATGGAAGATTGAGGTACATACTGGTTACTTATATATACCGTATATGCCGGCGTATAAGACGACTTTTCAGTACCTTCAAATCCTCTCCAAAGTC
>CM070035.1:122699028-122732708 GCA_036250615.1 Ptychadena robeensis | reverse complement strand
ATAGGAGTAAATCACTGGCCATGAAAAAGCATTGTCTGGTGGCTGGAATTTAGCTGAAATCTAACATATAAGTATTATAGCTAGAGTGGTAGTAGTAAGTAGTAGTAGGTGAGCATTACTGACCCTGAAAGTTTCATCATTATACTATAAATGGTTTTCCTGCTATGAATGTTCAAAGTTACAGCAGTCTACAACAGAAACAGTGTGTGTTCTCTGTGGAGAGCGTCCTGTAGCCATGGTAACACTGCTCACTCGTTCTTACAATGTAACAATGTATCTCTGTAGCCAGCGCAGCTTCAGGCAGCACGGATTCAGTAACCGGCTGCGATAGATGGTCCCCTGTACCCCCCTGCCTGCCGCACCCGGCGTATAAGACGACCCCCCAACTTTGGGCAGGCTTTTAAGGTACTGAAAAGTCGTCTTATACGCCGGCATATACGGTATATTTTTTAAGCCAGAAATGTGTGTATATTATGAATAAGGGTCAGACAGCAAGTAAGAAAGAAGACAGTTAGATTTAGTGAGGAAATTATTTGGAATACACTAGGGTGTTATTTACTACTCAACAACATCAAATGTATGTATATACTTACAAAGCTTTTCCACCTAAAGATTTAAACAGTTATGAAAAATTATAGATACATTTTGTTTTGTAATATGAAAAAAAATGTTGGGCATACAATTCTATCAGTGTTCAATGTTTCTTTTAACATTTGGATTTTTGTAATGCTGCCGCAAGTACAAGATCTTTTAATGATTCATAACTCCCTATAAACATCTTGAAAGGCATAACCCTTTGAAGTTGACAATTTCAAACAATGTTTCTCATTTCTGTTTCTTAATAAGTTGTTCTATTCTCTGAAGTATAATTGCAGTAATGAATGTTGGTATTAGGGAAGCTAGTAAAGTTATTCCAGTTGACTTTCTTGTGCACTGAGTAGCACAAATAAATAGAAAAACTGTGTGTTATGTTAATTTTATAATTAGGTTAAGCGGTAGTACTAAATGCATGGATCAAAAAAAAATTAAAGCTAAGCTCCAGGCATAACAATTTTTTACATTTATTTCTAAATGGCCACAAAGAATAGAAAGTGAGTTAGAGAATATTTAGTGGCTCAACCCTCTACAAGAGCAGAAAATAACAAGGGGACAGAAGACAATCCTTATTTACCACTAGTGATGGCCGAAAAGTTCGCCCAGCGAACAGTTCGCAGTGAACATAGCATGTTCTCAGTTCGCAATGCTGGTGAACATTATGGGTGTTTGACCCGCCCCCTATACCTTAACATGGAGACAAAGTGCAACCCCTCACCCTATAGTCAGGGGGGGGGGGGGGATAGTGCAGCCAATAACACATTTTTCCCTCCTGGAGGACCCCCCTCCCTTTTAAAAGAAGCAGCCCGGCGGCCATTTTACATTTATCATGTGTCTCCAGTACTAGATAGATAAGGAGAGCTGCTGTTGATGTTGTTGATGTTGTTGAGGGATGGCTGAGCTACTTTGCTATTATACTCCATCCAGTTATCTGTAACTGTAGCTTGTGCCCCCCACAATACATTTTGCAATCTTTCCATTTAATTTCTGTACAATCTAATTTTGTTCTACCAAAACCATGTAATATGAGGACCTTTCTAATCCTCCCTTTATGAGGGAGGTCACTATACTACACAGTTGTTGGTAGATCTAATGGAGATTGTATGGATTGATCTTAAAGTGTATGAGGGGCTTAAGGTATTCTGTTACATGTAGTTCATCATTACTGAGCCACACAAGTCCTTCTCTGGGGGTGGAGTATGCTGTATTATGCATTGCAGAGAGATCTGACTAAATGTCATGTGCTGCAGAAGGTACTGTCAGGTAACTAGATGTGATTTCCGGCCATTAAACCTGAAAAAACAGCATTTTAAAGAAAATCCATATTTTGGGGGAGAAGTTTAGCCATTGATCCCCCTCTGGTATGACACTGTCCAGGTCGTTGCATCCTTTTGACTTTTTTTTTAACCCTCTGGGCGGTTTGAGCTTTTCGCGCCATTTTTTATGGCACGAAAAGCTCATGTCACCGGCAATCGCGGCGGAGTACACTGTACTCCGCCGTGCTTGCCGGCTCTCCGCCCAGTTCTCTGCACACCTCCGACGTCAAATAGACACCGGCGGCGTGTGGAGAGGAGAGTGGCGCCCCCTCCATTAACATGGAGGTCTATGGCGCTGCCCCCGTCCCCTTCAGCGTCACAGATTACGCCGAAGACACGGGCCGGAAGGGCTCCGTGTGTCGGCGGCTCTTCTACAGAGCTGCCGGCACACAGGGAGATGGTGGTTTTGCCTGATCCCGGTACAGGCACAGTTTGATCGGCGATCAAACTGTGCCCGAACTGAGTTCGGGCAAACCGCTAGGTTAAAGGTAATATTGATCTCAAATATTCTAATCATAAATTTTTATTGCGAATAACAAAAACTTCTCAAAAATATCGCTATATCTTCATGATCTTCGAACTTTTTACATCAGTACCTGGAACTATTGTGCATTGCGTTCCCAATATGCACATGTACAAGTGCCAATTTGCGCAATGAAGGTATGCTGTGGAAAGTACTTAGTGCTTAATGAAGGTAATAATGACAAGAGATCACAAATTCTCGAATTTACAAATATTAGGCAACACAATTGTGATATTTAGCAAATTCAAATATGCATATGCTGCTCATCACTAGTTAAAGGAAGCTCCTCAACAGTATGCAATGCGTTTTACTCTAACTGGCATGTCTTTACACAGATCTGCAAGAAACAAACACAGAAACACACTAGAAAGAATATATATGTCTTTTGTAGGTAAACTCTTTATAGATACTAGTCGCAAATACAGTGGTCTTCATCATCCTTTAGTGAAAGAAGTTCAAAACCACCAGGACTCTTTCTATAGCTGGCTGGCCATCTAAACTGAGCAATCGGGGAGAAGGGCCTCAGTCAGGGAGGTGACCAAAAACCCAATGGTCACTCTGTCAGAGCTAAAGAGGTCCTCTATTAGAGAGAGAAGAAACTTCCAAAGGAACAACTAAGTTTGCAGCAATCCACCAAGCAAGCCTTATGGTAAAGTCGCTAGACGGAAGTTACTTCTTCGTAAATGGCACATGGCAGCCCACCTGCAGTTTGCCAAAAAGGCACCTGAAGAACTTTCAGACCATGATTTTTCTGTTTTTCCTTTTTTCTTTGTATTTGCTTTTTTTTTTGTTAAATGTAAAAAAAAATAATCTACTTAAAAAAGAAAAAGACAGTCATAGCTTGCTTATTCTCTAAACGTTGTGATTGCAGTTGTAATCTTTGCATCTGGAGAAGGGTTGTATTTGCCAAACTGTACTGGAGAGAAAACGTGTCAAGAAAAGGCCATGTTTGAAGCTAGGTAGAGGGCTTTGCTTTTCATTTATTAAACATGTGCGTTGTATGATAAATATTTTATTAAGATGATCTCAGATAAAGTCTAATTTAATGTTTGGAGTAAAACACACAGAGCTTATTTGCATACAATTTCAAAAGCTATTTGTATCATTTATGACCCATATTGACTTAAAATAAGTTATCCGTTATCTATAATCAATAATTATCTGATAATTATCTATAATATTTAGATATTAACAAATTTTGTGTGATACTTTTGTAAAAGCTATTTAAAAATGATAAAAGATAAAATGACCTTTACATAATTATAAAAAGTAATCTACCTCACAAATCAATGTGAATATTTTCACTGAAAAAATGTCATCTTGACTTAAAAGAGTTTTTGTAGTTAAAAATAAATGACACTGCAGGACGGTATAAACGTAGCTGACCCTCTCTGCACATTTCATGTTTTAGTTTCGTTGCTACTGTTCCAATACCTCCTAAAGGGATAAATGTATGAAGAGAGGCCAGAAAAATATGCATGTCTAGTGCCATTTTCTTCTACATAACTCAATAAATTCCTCCAACAATTAAGGAAAAATGTAAATTAGAGCAATACACAAATGTTTTCAAAGGTTTGTATTAATGTATATATTTTATTGTGTGATCTTTATTCTATTTTTTTATTATTGTTTGCCATTAAAAATACTTTAAAATACAACTCCCTAGGCTTATGCTGTTTGTTTAACTTGCTGGTAATTTGTCTTACTGCCACTTTCTGTTTTTTAGTTGTGTTTACTTTCCTTCTGGGGTTTTAGAGAATTCAAACACTTTAAATACTTTAGGTCCTGCATCTGTATACATTTTAAGAACTAGAATAATTTCCATGTTCTTTCTGAGGACATGTTGATCTAATGATAACTTAGTCTGTACTTTTGACCAACACATTATTTGGTTATACACTGACAAAAGACTGTATAATACAGTAAAATAAACATTTTAACTTATATTTGTAGTGATAATGAAATGATTTTTCTGGTACAAATATGGCAAATTTAATGAAAATGAAAAAAGTTTTTCTTGGTTTGGAAATGTGTCTCTAAATTTCCAAACCATCAAAATAACAAAAAGCCTAAACTATATTAAAACAAACAAGTAACAATTTGCAGCTTAAATGTGGTCATTTTTAGGCAAAGTTAATTTGCTGAAACTTTAGAAAAAGACTTTAGAATGCCAATGTCCTTGTAATGTATTGGAAGAAACCAACAAGAATTGAGCCTATGTAGATAGTATGAGTTTAGTAAAGACATGGCGGTTAACTAGGGAAACATCTTCAAGAAACAAACAGCAAATCCAGTTGGTTTGAATAAAAAACTACAGATATACAATGACATATGTTTAAGTTTTAGGTGTGCACACTCTGCTGGAATTAAGCTCTGTCCCCTGGCACTTGATTTTTTTGGGCTTGGTTGGAGGGAGTTCATCTTGAGTCAAACAAAGCCCTTCCTACTCTTACTAGACTTTTGGCTTGGAGGGAGGGAGGGATAAAGAAAAAATACTGGGTGGCCCAGTTCTGCTTACTTTGATTGTACATTCACTTTGTATGTGGCTGTGTATTTTACTCTAATTTTTTCTAGTTTTCTCTCCAAAATGGGGTGCGTCTTATAATCACATAGTTTTCATACCCAGAAACATTGGTAGGAGAATTTAGAGAGTGAACCCTGGAAAGTAAATCTGTGCTTTAAAGAAAATGTGTTTTAAAGAAAAATATCTGCTATGAGATTGAAACAAAGTTTTGGGTCATACAATCTGTGTGAACACATGCATGTAAGTCAAGCCTCCTTCCTCTTTCAATTGACATAAGTTTCCAAATATCTTCCTTTTTATTATTTTTTTACCTTCTTGTTCATTTCATACAACAGTGCACATAAACTATTTTCACTAGAGACATAACATTGCATATTTCTTATTTCAATTGACTGTAATGATACAGTGCAGAATATAAATTGGCTATTATCATAAAATAACTTACTCATCTTTTCATTAATTAATAAGTGACAAATTAATTGTTTGAAAATGAAAATGTTTCTTTTAACCAAGCTACAGTGTACAGTTTTTTTTTTATAGCATAATACTATATTTTGCACTTCAGCTTAACTTCAATTTTAACACCAGTACAAGTTTAATATGCTTAAAAATATTATATTTATTTGTGTATCCTTTTGGGTGGACAGGGGTGAACATGAAACAAGAAACACTTACCTTTAGATGAATTGAGTAAATTCTTTTTCAAACTATATTTGTTGACACAATGTACCCTAAGAAAGGTGAGCATCTGATGGAGGAAGAAATGGCTTGTGGTATTGCTATACAAAGGCCATTTTGTTCACAGCAGGGCACTTTGTTGCATTAACTGGAAAGGGAAATAGTGTAATAAAAAATCTAACTGCAAGAACAGAATTCATTTTCAAGTTACAAGTTCAGATCAAACAGAAGAAAGAAAATGTATAGTGTGTGGAATGAGACAATAACTTTCTAAAAAAGCTGCACAATTTGTGGTCTACATAAAACCCACTTGGTGGTGTTTTATCTACAAAAGCCTTTCAGGAGACAAGAACACCAAGCATTGGGTTATATTATTTGTCTGGTAAAATATATTTCTTTCTCAAACAGTTAACACATATTGCTAGTTTAGTTATACAGTGTGAAAAGACTTGCTGTACTTGAATCACAGCCTGTTCCTCCAGTAAAAACAATGTCATTGTGAACCAGAAAAAGATCTTTATAACAGAAATAGGTGGATCCCCACAACAAGGTGGATTGTACCAACATAACCTTTGTTGTCACCCATTGCAGGATATTCACTACACACATTATAAAGCTTTTAGACCTTCCTGCAATATATAGGCCTAGATGATGCATGGCTGTCCTGCCCTTGGTAGTGTACTGATACTGCTGGGTGTTCTTGGTATATGGTGTTTTGAATCTGACCCCTGTTTTAGACTACATTCCTGTCTCATCCTACATAGAACTGTGTCTATATTGCCTTGTTTGTTCATGGGCTCCTGGTCCTTTGTCAACCCCTGTTCCCAGACTGCATCCATTGCGCACATAAAACCTGTGGGCATCCGAGCACTAGGATGAAGCAACTACCCTTCTGAGGCTGGACAGGAGCTGGTCCATAGGTAAAGAGTGTGGTGGATATTACTACAGGGCCTAAAATATACTTAAATTCAAAAGTAATCCAATGCAAAAATAACAGAGCATCCAATGAATACTATACTAACATATACAGTAGGTTATTGGAAATACCATGATCATTTTATTGAAAAGATCTAAAAACAAGAGAACTATAACCATAAGCCATTTGTCTACACCTTTTCCAGCAAAAGAGCTTTTGGAATATTATCAACTTAATTTATATAGTGCCAACATATTATGCAGTGCAGTACATTAGAGTTGAGATGCATCACAAGATAACACACTGGAACAGGTTATTACACAGGAGGAGTTGAGCACCCTGCCAGAATCTAATAGGTTGGGGACCATAGTATAGAGTATGCCAGGATAGGATAGGGTAGGCTATACGGAAGAGGTGGGTTTTCATGGCTTTTTTGAACTTTTTTAGGGGCAAGTCTAATGGGATGAGTTTCAGAGAGTAGGGGTGCCCCTAGAAAAGTCTTAAAGCCATGAATGGCGTTATGGGGATGTATGTCACTGGAGAGGGTGGTTAGGGGTATTTTTATGTACCAGGTTGGAGATGTAAATGAGACAGGAGGTGTGGAGTGATTTAAAAGCAAGGCAAAAAACTTTGAATTTGATTCCCTGGACAATTGAAAGCCAGTTTAGACATTTGAGGAGAGCAGCAGCAAATGAGGAGCAGTTAGTGCAATAAATAAGTCTAGCAGCACCATTCATGATGGACTGAAGAGGTGAGAGTCTAGTTGTAGTAAGGAAGGCTAGAAAGTATGATGTTGGTGGTCTCTGGGGATAGGAATGAGCGTATCTTGGAAATGTTTTTGGGTGTCATCAGCATATAAATGTTATTTATCAAGAGAAAACTGCAGATGCTAGCCATTCATGACACTTGGAGAACGATCTATCCATCCATGGAAGACTATTCTTTCTTCTCTGCCCCCCATAATAAGTATTCAAGGATAGACTACTTTTTCCTGTCACAGAAAGACTTACTCTTAATTAAGGAAGCTGGTATTTCCAACATAACCATCTCTAACCATGCCCCTATTTGGCTCTCCATTAGACTCAGAGACGGCCCTCCAGCAAAGAATATCTGGAGGCTAAACACTCCGCTATTGGGAGACCCGAAGGTAGTAGCCTCAACTAGGAATGACTAAGTTGAATACTTTGATAAAAACGCCAGACACGGCCAATCTCCTCTTAATGTGTGGGAAGACCACAAATGCGTTATGAGGGGATTCTTCATTGCTCGAGCCGTGCAACAGAAAAAAGCGAGCCAAGGCAAGATCAATAACCTTCTGGCACAAATTACAGTACTGGAACAGGCTCATAAAGCTTCACTAGCCAAAGCCACATTGGCAGATCTTATAGACCTGAGGACTCAATTGAAAGATGAGCTTAATGTAAAATCTAAAAGAGCGTATATTCTCTCCCAAAGCTCTTCTACGAGCACGGGAACAAGAGTGGCAAATTTTTGGCAAGGGCCCTTAAAACCAAAAAGGCAGCACACACGATACAACAAATCACAGACAAAAAAGGCCAGACATATGTGAACAATGAAGCTATAGCAGGGAAATTCGCGGAATACTACAGGGAACTTTATAACCTCCCCAAAGACCACTCTAGACCTAAATGTGACCTGACCAGGGCATTTTTACAGAATTTTTCCCCTGACCCTATCTCCACTCAACAGGCGGCAGATTTGGAGGCCCCGATTAGTGAGGAGGAATTTACACGGGCTTTACATTCCCTGAAACCAGGTAAGACGCCGGGTCCGGACGGCTTCCCGGTGCAGTACTACAAAACTTTTGTCGATACGCTAACACCGCACTTCCTTCGCCACTTCAACTCCATTCACCTCACAGACACCTCCCGCTCAACCATCATGGAAGCACATATAACAGTGATACCAAAAGGGGACAAAGACCCGTCAGTCTGCGGTAATTATAGACCCATCTCGCTACTAAACGTAGACTTAAAGCTCTATTCTAAAATCCTGGCTTCTAGAATCAATCATCTCCTACCACAATCAGAAATGGTACCCGACAGGGATGCCCGCTATCACCGTTGTTGTTTGTGCTGACTTTGGAGCCCCTTCTCCGGCAGATCAGGGCTTGCCCGCTTGTGAGGGGTATTCGCGTAAAAGACAAAGAATACAAAATCGCTGCTTTTGCGGATGACCTCTTATTCACCCTCACAGACCCAATTACTACATTCCCTGCCTTACTCGACATTCTGAATAACTACCAACATATATCTAAATATAAATCACGCTAAGTCGTTCACCCTCAATGTAAAAATTTCCAAGGCCACAGTATTAAAATGCAAAAAAGAATTTCCCTTTCAGTGGGCTGACAAACACATTAAATACTTAGGCACCCTGCTGCTTGGGGATCCGGAGGAAATTTATCGATGGAATTTCCCCCCCTTCCTCAAGGCAGTGAAGGACGACTTGTCCAAATGGCACAGGCTGATCTTCTCCTGGTTTGGCAGAATGGCTATTGTAAAAATGAATGTTATCCCAAGATTCCTATACCTCTTTCAGACATTACCCATCCACATCCCTCAGTCATTCTTTGCTTCAATACGTTCTTTAACAAAGGCAGTCTGGGGTAATAAAAAGCCCAGAATTGCATACAGGACATTGACTGCACCCAAAATGAAAGGTGGCACTGGCCTTCCAGACCCAGAACTGTATCATTGTTCTTGCCAAATTGCTAGGGTCTTGGATTGGGGCCTACACGGGTCCTCCAAAGCTTGGGTTGGATTAGAGAATGACCTATCTCCCATACCTTTGTCGTACTTACCGTTGCTTCCTAAACAGAAGATCGCCCTACCACCCTTAGTGAAATCGACAGTGCATTCTTTTCACAATTCGATCAAAAGATTTGGTATAACAACTTTTCCAAACCCCCTCACTCCGCTGGTACACAACCCTGCCTTTCCGCCGGGAGGAGACCTGTGCAAAATCATACCTGACGGACATATAGATTTGTTTAGGGCATATAACTTTTTTGAGGGCGGCAGTTTCAAGGAGAGGACCGCTCTCATTCAGGAGGACTTTGTTGTCCCCCATTGGATGTATTTCCAGATTAGGCACTACCTAAACACAACAGGAAACAGAACTCTGATTTGTAGAGACCCCACTTTTTTGGAGAAGTTATGGGAAAAAGGGCGACCAGTACACCATGCTATATCTATGATTTATAACCAGCTAATTGCTCACACTGCATCAGGTGATATGTCTCACAGATCCGCCTGGGAAACGGAACTGGGCATATCTTAGATTCAGAATGGGAAAAAATTATTGTGCTGACTGTGAAAGGGTCCCTGAATATAAGAATGCAGGAAAATAACTTCAAATTACGTACGCGATGGTATAGAGTACCCCAACTACTTCACAAAATCTTTCCTCTCACTGATGAGTACTGCTGGAGATGCAAAGACGAAATAGGCTCCTACAAGCATATCTGGTGAGAGTGTGATTGCATTAACAGATTTTGGCGAATGGTCGCGGCAACCATTAAAGAGGTTACTGGCAATGTCGTTCCGTTCACTCCAGAAGCTGTACTATTGCACCATACGCAAGAGACCATTAAATCTTATAAAGGTTCTCTTTTGTTTCATATGCTTAATGCAGCTAAGCTATTAATCCCAATGCTATGGAAGGAAACTAGGCCCCCAACGCTGCAAGAGTGGTACATTCAAATTGACAAAATCTTTGAAATGGAGAGACTCATTCATATGGCAAAAGACTCTCTCACGCGGTTTACACGAACTTGGGAGTCCTGGATTCTGTTTCATCCCTAAAAACGGCACACTCGAGCCGTCAGGGACATCGCTGATTGCAGGGTATTTAAACCCATCCCAGCCCTCTAAATGAGATAAGGCTCTAAATTTCACAAACGTGACTGTGACTTCGGTATCAATGTGAGTTTCCTATATGATATGCAGTTGATATACACGTTCTGCCCTCAGTTTCCCTTTCACATATTTCTACACTTCTGAACACGTAATGTAGGGGGGAAACAAGAGGGTTCACTTATTAATATTTCTATTATTGTTATTGCTCTTATTTTGATGCTTTGCGCTGTAATATCCCCACCACTTGGTGGACGCAAGCTGTTAGTTATAACTTTGTTCAAACTAATTCCAAAACTGACACATGCATATATATATGAGAAAATACATAGTGTATAGGACGTTAAATATATTCTGTGCTATCGTATGCATGTATTTTCATTCAATGTATGTAAATGTTTTACTCCAAAGAGCGTTTTATTTGATCTACTTTGTATCGACACTTTATATCAATAAAGCTTGTTTGGAAAATAAATAAATAAATAAATGTTATTGCAGGCCAAAGGATGAGAGGAGTTTGCAGAGTCTTGTGGGATGCCAATGGAAAGGGAGGTGGGAGAAGAAAAGGTGCAATTGAAAGAGAATTAGATAAAGCGGTCAGCCAAGTAGGAAAATAAACAGGAAAGTCATTAATACTGATAAAGTACAAGTCATTAATACTGATAAAGTGCAAGTCATTAATACTGATAAAGTGCAAGGTTTGTAGAAGAAGAGAGTGAGCTACAGTGTGAAAAGCAGAGGAGAGATCCAGTGAGTGAGTGAGCTACAGTGTGAAAGGCAGAGGAGAGGTACGAAAAGTTGCCCTGGGCCTTGGCTCTGAGCATGTCATTAGCAACCTTAGTGATGGCTGTTTCCGTGAAGAGAGAAGATTGAAAGCCAGATTGGAGGGAGTCAAGGAGGGAATTCACATTCAGATAGTCACTGAGTCTTTTGTAAGCAAGGTGCTCAAGCAGTTTAGAAGAAATGGAAGAGAAAATTTCTCAGTAGCTAAAGGAAAGAGAGGGGTCAAGAGATGGCTTGGCCCAGGGATGTGAGATTAATGATAGTGGAGGCATGTAAAGATAGAGGGTCAGAGAATGCAGAGTAGTTCAGGTTGTGGAGGTCTACTCATGACTTAAAGACCACATCAGGGCAAATGATTTTGTTTCTAACCCTTCAATATACCCCACCTCCCATTGTTTATTTTCTTTTACCTTGCTTCAGTAGGGGCAAAATCCTTCTGTCATAAAAATAACCTTATCAAGATGAATATATAGAAAAAATCATATATATGGTATATAAGGTTAATTTGTGATTGGAGGAACTAAACCCAAATAAAGGGGTGGCCAGCCCTTTATTTGGGTTTAGTTCCCCCATCACAAATTAACCTTTATTCAAATGGGATGTGGTGAATCGTCTACCGATTGGTCCCCCTCTTAAAATTTTTTATATATGGTATATAAGTCAACAAAAAGAGATATTAACCCTTTTATGGACTGCTAAGGTTTATTCTACAATGTTGATTGTGAATAATAAAATGCATTTCTTATGTTACACAACATTTATCTTTTATATAACAACAGCTTGGGCAGAGGTTTTTTTTTCTATGTGTATTTTACTTTCTTTGAAAATTATCTAAAATAATGGCAAATGAGGGGCAACACAACAGTACTGGGAATGTAACTCAAATGGGATATTAAACCCCCCTGGGGGTCCACTTCAGCCCAGTTTTCTGTGCTAAAAGTGGTACACAAAAATTTTACCACCCTGGTAGTCCACTGAGATCCAGATTTCTTCACCAAAAGAGGTTCATAGGTTAATTAAATCAGATAGTAAATTAAGTCAGATTGTGGAATTTTCAAGATGAAATCCCCCCAGCCCGTATCCAGCTCAGGATTACTGATTTCAGTAAGTTTTTTTCACAACAAGCTGGATTCAGGAACACCCTCTAGGAGTACTTTAATGTCCATTGCCATTGTGAGTAAGCCTAATTAAAACATCTTTAACTCAAGTTCATTTCTGAATTATATCATTGAGAACATTTGTATACAGTGTGTCTGAAGTTAAACTCAAAATACCTGGTTGTTCTTCCATTCTTATTGTTACCCATCTCCCTTTTCTTTTAGGAAAATGTAAACGTTGTGTAGACTTGCCCCGTGCCAATGGTAAATGTGATAAGCATGTTTTGCCATTGGCTACAACCCTCTCCAGATAACAACCCTACAGTTGAGCCCTTCTTAGATGAGATGATAGCAACTCTTATGCTGGCCATACACTCTGAGATTAAAAATACGATCCATTAAAACCGACCAATGAAAGCATTTTATTGGCCTGAAATCCGCACATGTCCACATGGTACAACCGATAAAATACGATCGTAATTGCCGTTTTTTTTACGGTCGTAATTTATTGGACATGTTAAAAAATTTTTATTGGTCTGGGAACATCGGGAAACTTCATACTGTTTTCATAGTGTTTACCGACCAATTACTGCAGAGGCTTCTCCATTAAAAAAAAATACATCACAATGGGCGATATAAACGGCGATTATTTCGATGACATTCTCATAAAAAAAAAAATACGATCCTAAATTGGATTTTCAATGTGGTAGCTTTTTTGCCGAATATTACGATCCAAACCGATACCGCCGTCGGGATACATTGGTCTGTTTTAATGGATCGTAATTTTAATCTCGGAGTGTATGGCCAGCTTAAACCAATTCCTATCCAATGTCAGGAGGCATTGTGGAATGCTAAACTTTAAACACCTATTCAGAAAAGCAAATATCATCAAATTCTACATAAAGACACATAGATTTGTAACAAATTGGTACACATACACTTTAAAGGGCCATTTCTTGTCTCCCATGGGATTTTTTTTATCTCTTACCCTGTATACTCTTGATTTAGGGGCAACTATGTCAAACACTTGTATACAGTGTGCTATGGGTGTAGGCGTCACAGTAGATTTAGTTGCCGCCCCTAATATTTAAATCATGTGAAAAAAATCTAATCAGAGAAATAATCTCTGATAAAGTTGCCGTAGCAAGGTTAATCTGCAATCTTAGAGTCAGAAAAGTCCTATGTTATATTTATTTATTTTTATATTTATTTTAAATTATCAGACTAATATTTCATACATATATAAAAAATTGCAATAAAAATCATGTACAATGATCAAACATTGGTGGACTTGCAAGTATGCCAATCGATAGAATTTTACAGATTTTATAGGCCTCCTACATGTTTCGCCCCTCTTCAGTGAGGGTCATTCTATGATAGACAGAAGAGTTTATTAAAACAACATAGATATGAGTCACTCATCATTACATTTCATATACGATGTCATTGTATATAGCATAGATTGTGGCAGACTTTAATGTCATATATGCTCAACTATAATAAAAAATATCAATCAGTTAGTTATGAGCGGTTGTTATCTAGACATTTGTTGTCATATAGTCACATAGAAAATATTTCAAATGATATGCACATATAGGGTATTTCACAAGACATGGGTCATATTGCATCAACATGTTAGTTATTCCAAATATCACATTAGTAGAACTAGATGTTACTCACAATTGGTTATCGGTTGGTCAGGCTTCCACCATACATTTAAAATGCCGGGAATAGGGTCAGGGCCCTAGCTATCTACAGATCTACAGCTCAGGTGGGGGAATCTGTCCATAAGACAACTATTAGTCGTGCACTGCACAAAGTTGGCCTTTATGGAAGAGTGGCAAGAAGAAAGCCATTGTTAACAGAAAAGCATAAGAAGTCCCGTTTGCAGTTTGCCACAAGCCATGTGGGGGACACGGCAAACATGTGGAAGAAGGTGATCTGGTCAGATGAGACCAAAATGGAACTTTTTGGCCAAAATGCTAAACTTTTGGCGGAAAACTAACACTACACATCACTCTGAACACACCATCCTCACTGTGAAATATGGTGGTGGCAGCATCATGCTCTGGAGGTGCTTCTCTTCGGCAGGGACAGGGAAGCTGGTCAGACTTGATAGGTATATCTTGAAAAAAGACCTCTTGGAGTCTGCAAAAGACTTGAGACTAGGGGTGGACGTTCACCTTCCAGCAGGACAACAACCCTAAACATAAAGCCAGGTCAACAATGGAATGGTTTAAAACAAAACATATCCATGTGTTAGAATGGCCTATCCAGATCTAAATCCAAACGAGAATCTGTGGCAAGAATTAAAAACTGCTGTTTACAAACGCTGTCCATCTAATCTGACTGTTTTGCAAAGAAGAATGGGTGAGGATTTCAGTCTCTAGATGTGCAAAGCTGGTAGAGAAATACCCTAAACGACTGGCAGCTGTAATTGCAGCAAAAGGTGGTTCTACAAAGTATTGACTGAATTGGGCGGAATAATTACGCACACCCCACTTTGCAGTTATTTATTTGTAAAAAATTTTGGAATCATGTATGATTTTTGTTCCACTTCTCACGTGGAACACCACTTTGTATTCCAATAAAATTAATTAATGTTTCTGGCTGTATTGTGACAAAATATTGAAAAGTTCAAATACTTTTGCAAGCCACTGTATATTTATAGATGAGTTTTCCTTATTTTTTTTAACTGTATATATTCCCAATTTCATCTTACTTCCTCTAGCTGTACTGTCTATATTAGTCAAATTACTAATCATTACCATTTCAACTGCAACTCTTAAGTTGGGTTTAGAATAAGATGAGAAGTCTTACATATTTGCACTGGAAGGCCACTGGCTTAATTATTATGCATTCATTTAACCAGTTCGGTTCCCAAACTGGCGTGCAGCCCCCCTGGGGGTTGTGAAGATATTCCAGGGGAGTGCGAGTGAAAGGTTGTGTGTGGCACTGTACATCTAGTAATCATCTATTGCCCCCAGTTCTGTCAGAGGTTCTTGCCTGAGCTCTATACCAAGTCAAGAAGTGATATAATAAGATATGCTGGTGCTATTGCCATAGATTTGGTACTTTTGTGAGTAGAAGACAATGACTGCATGCAGTTTTTCACCAAAGTCAAATCCCATTTTTTACTCTTGAAGTCACAGTCCGATTTTAAAAACTCTGTACATTAAAACATATAAGATTTGCTCAATATTTTAGGTTTCTCTATTCACAGCCCGATCTTTCTCAACGATTAACTTATAAATATTTTAGCTATTCAAAGGTTCCTAGATAGTTTCTCGTGGTCAGTAGTTCTTTACATAATACATGGTTCATAAATAAATCCAAGCTTCAGAATAAAATGCAGCAAGCTTTGATTAAAACAAGAATTAATTCATTCATATGCAGAACACATGTTGCCTAAAAACTTAAGCTTAGAACATCTCAATTGTATTTTCCAAACAGTGCTCATGTCATTTCAAAAGTTAAATTACTTTCTGAAAGTATATAATTCCTTTAATATGAACTTGCCTTGCCTTTTTATTCTTCAGGTCCCTCTGCTTAACTCCATAAATGAATGCTGTTATTAAAAAATAAAATTATATCAATCAATTTTCTTAATAGAACTCCTGGATCTTTTTTTTGTATCCAGATTCAGATTTATAATGTATTCATTTATAAGGTAGCAGTGCATACAATATTACACAATTAATTATCCATTTGGTAGTAAAATCTAGGAAAGAAAGAAAAAAATTTAATTGCTTTCTGACTGAAAGCCTAGATAAATCATTAGTTATGATTTATCATATCATATGTTCTGATTTGCAATGAAATGTAACATTTTAAAAAGAATGTTCATGTTTTTATTTCGTATTAAAATTGGTATATTTTATGTTAAAGTTTAATCTTCTCTGCATATGTGTATTGTACCACATTTTACCACATATAGTTCTTTTTCAATAAATAATTCCTTCCCAACCAATGGATTATTATGTTTAAGTAAACAAAGTCTTAAAAATTTTAAATATTGTTGTTTTCGTAATTACCTATATAAACCTTCAAAAAACATCTACAGTACTTGAGGCCTCAACAGCTTCATAAAATGTATATGTCTTGCAACTAAATAACAGTGTTTCAAGACACATACCCCTCTGTTCTTATACATATAGGAGATGTTCAGTTAACAATGTTAAGTGGTAATGGCCAGCACTGGATGAGACAACAGGAAAAAGTGTGGCAGGGTAACTTGTTCAGGCAACATATCTAGTATTTTTGTGAGGTGGGGGCCCCTTTGGGGGATACTGGAAAACCCCAGACCTTGTTTGCCACAAAAGTTTGACCTTTTACCAAGTGTCAGGCCTTTCTGCATCCAAGTGTCTCTTGGTGGACATCTCTGCCTCCAGCAGATACATACAAGGCAACACAAACATACAAGGCACCCAGCTGGCATTGGGTCTGGTAAACTCTGAAAAAGGAGGACCACAAACAACATGGGACCCCCCAGAGAAAACCAGACCCATTTTGGCAAGCCTGAAAGGAAAGAGGAGGCATGCCTCATGTGCCATCAGGCCCCATGCCATACCTCAATGAAGGGGAGACCATTCATTAAGATAAAGGGATCTTTCTACCCACAACATAGGCTAGGAATTGTGGGGGTGTGGGCTCATTTAATTACCCTCATTTAATAACCTGGATCCTGCTCCTCACGCTATTGGATGAGTCCAGAGGTCCCAAGGACCCATTCAAAAGGGGGTTTTAAAGAGTTTCTTTAAAAAAAATTAATTTCTTACATACCACAAAATTACTTAAAATTGCCTACTGCAATGTCAAACTCTTTTGAAAGGTCAAATGTCCCATAAAGGGGGTCTTTTCTGCCCCCAGTGTTTGTAAAAAGAACTTCAATAAGTAGAGCATGCATTCCCAGTGACCTTTTTTTTAACCATTTATTTCTTGAAAAAAGAAAAGACACCATAACATTTTTTTTAGTTTACCATTGATTCCTCTCTGGCCCAGGTGTTTGCATCATTTTGACATATGTTATTGTGGCTACAAATGTCACCTGAAAGTTTAAGAACCACATTAAAGTTAATGTGGTTTGCCGTTAACATGCGAACCGCGGTTATTTGCGGAAGTGTTTGCGACACCCGTGTCCGATGCTCGCCCATCACTACTGGCCAGGAAGGTGCACAAGCTGGACCACTTGCTGATTCCCACCAGTACCTTCTGGACCACCTGTTCCCAAAATCTAAGCTATACCCAGACTTCTTCTTCAATGATTTTTCCTCCAATGTGGTGTAGCTCTTTCTCACACTAAAGGTCCATTTCACTTTGTAGCTTCTACACAAGCCTGTCTGTAAAGCATGGAACCAACCTTCTGGACGTTGCGCACGTGGTGCTGTTTTTTTTATAACCGTGCCACGGGCAATCCCGGCGGATCACAACATGCTCTGCCACGATTTTCTGCCCGGCCGGAGGTCCTGTGCATAAATCCGGCATCACTGGAGAGGCCGGAGTTATGCTGAAAAAAGGCTATGCCCCTGCATTTACATGGAGGTCTATGGCACCGCCTACTACCGTCTCCTTCGCATCACCGATGATGGGATTGGGGGAAGACCCGGAAGCATCAGCATACATGCCAATGCATCCGACCGCCGGGCGAATCCGGCGGACAGGTGAGTCTGTCACTAGGTAACTAGGGCTGAGTTTCATTCATTTCATGAGTTAATTCGGGCCAAACACCCAGAGGGTTAAAGTTTTAATGGGGGAACAGGTATGAGCTGTGTACCTGTTTGAAAATGTAAACTGTGGAACCTCTATATATATATATATATATGTGACTGACTTTCACATGACAGCCCTGGTTGTTTCTCTTATTAAGTCAGTACTGTCAAATGGAGCCTCCAATCACAGGGATTTGGAGCTTACTTAAAACTTTCAAGGACAAAAAAAAGATTGGTTCTGACTTAATGAAAGGCAAAATTTCCACATCCGTTTAAATTGGATTCTTAAATGGTTGATTACAGTTTGTCTTTTGCTGTTGGCTTTTGATTTAAATATTTTTTTTTCTTCTGAATTACTTATGTAAAATATCATTGGACTTTTTGGATAATTAAAATTTTTACATTACAAAAAAAACTTTAGAAAAGTTTGCTATACCATTTCAAACTTCTGTACAGCTATGAAAGCTTTACTTAATGTGTCATAAGTCATTAATCAAATAAAAGAACCAATTAATACCAAGCACAGGCACACTCAATTCTTGCATTTAACATTCTGCTACCAAACGCAATTAGCAATTTGAAAAATGACTGAATTATTTGTGAAATGTAACTGATAAGCAAGTAATTATAACCATATGTGATATTATACTTAAATGTCGGAAAGTTGCTCTAATAACAATAATTCCATAATTTTTTTCTCCAAAATAGTTTAGCAAAAGAACCTTTACAAATCCTTATCAAATTTGCCTAAAGTATATCTCCATACTCTCCAATGCCGTAAGGGGACACCTAGATCGCCTACTCCGTCTTACTCATTGGCACCTAGTTTTAATGCATATGGACCTGTGAAACATGTTCATGAACTTACTTTGACAGGTTATGTATTATTTTATTGTGGTGGGGGTAAACCCGGATGGTGGCTCTCTGTTTCCTCCCTATGTTTGCAGAGCGGTAACGAATGGAATTTTATTTAGCCTAACACCCATCAACTCTTGGGCCTATATGGCACCAATGCGGACCCCCTGATGAAGGGATTCGTGCATTAGGGTTTCGAATATTTCTGCTCTGTGGACCCATTCATCCTCTACATCCAGCCCTTGTGGAAGCAGGGATAAAGTCTCTTCTTTTGTCTTGGAGTTATGGACATTAAATTATAAAAAAAAACGTTTTAACCCCATTTACCTTTTGTTTACTCTACTAGTATTTGTTCTATTAGAAAACTACATGATTATTATTTAGGCTGGCCATTAAAGTCCCCAAGCCTCTACTAGTTGTAGGGGAGAACCCCCTGTATGGGTGGGAGGGGCGGGATTTGCCTTACCTTCTAGCCCACACTTATATGATTTGGAATGTCGGACGGTTATTAAATAGGAAGCCTTCGATCTGTTTTTTTTTTTATATATGTTTAAGCATAACTCATCAAGGGCTTTTTTTGCTCTTCTCTGGGCCACTGCCCACTTTTTATCAGCAATTCACAGCTTTCAAAATGATGTGACTTGTATCTCTACACTCACTACTAAACCAGATATCAAATTAACAGGCTTTATTGAGTAATCCAGAAAAAAACAGTGGGTCAGACACAAAAGTTAAGTCTAATAAAGTATGGTACAGATTTGATTTGAATTGGTGGAACCAGAAGTGACGCCAGTGACGCCAGTGACGTCACATCCGGTACCTGGAACACATAGTTTCTGATTCTGATATCCGGATGTGACATCACTTCCGGTTTTCAGAGCCGATTTCTCACCAGAAAACCGGGTTCTCTAGTGAAATAATTCTTCCTCCAGCGGGATCTTACTGCTCCTAATCCTGCCGGTGGAAGAATAGTAAGCTCCTTCTCACCAGCGAATGGGGCAGGTTGAACACCCGTTCTGCTCGTCGGCTAGAAGGAGTGCGAACATCCATTTCGGACAGTTCGGTCACCACTACAAGTAGGGTCATAAATCATGTTGGGTCACTGTAGGCAACACAGACATTACCAGACAGACAGGTAAACCAAACACAGGAGCACACCTAAGCACATTACTACACTGCACACACGCATAAGCAGAGGCTATAATGTGCAATGATGCACATGACAGATCCTCATAAGATGGGAGGATTGGCCAATCACATTGTTCCATCTGGTGCTAAAGGATTGGTATCACTTGGTTGATAAATTTCCTGCAGTTGTGACATGCCCTGCCCCGCAGCGAGGCAGCAGGTCCCCTGGGCTGTACAATACTGCAGAGATGGTGGTGATGCCTTCTTGCCGAAAAGTAGTTAATTAATATAGAATCAATCTTTCTTCCAGGGTGGGGAGACATGCCTTGGCCATGCTGCCTGGACAACAGGCTACCCTGAGATTGCTTGTGATCCCTGGAGTTGCCGAAATAGATGTGGGATAGCCAGTGGGGTAAGTACCTTAAAGTATCACAGCAGAATCAGCTGTAAAAATGCAGCAACTGTTGTGCAAATCCATGTACAGTATATTTTGTATATTTTATTAATATGTAGATAATCTTTACCAATGGAGGTACAGATTCTTATGTCTATCCATTCTTGCTGTGATTAATAGAACACCTTATGCCACTTGCAGTTTTACAGTCTACATGTCATAGCTCTTACATACTCACAGAGTTGCTTTTTATTGCTGTCTATATCTTGAAATACATATTTGTATTTTGATAATATTTGATAATATGGGCTGAACTCAAATAGATGTAGAGATTCTATAATTCGATATATCCATTTATATGAGGGTATATGAGGAAAACTTCACGGACATTCTCACTTTTGTATTCCTACACAAAGGATATTTCAAGGTGATACTATTAACACATACAGTGTTTTCAGGGTGCCATAAATGCCTTAATGGACAAAATGCTTTGAAGTAAATCTACATGAGGCTTTCTTGCTTAATATCTCAAACCTTATTGGATGAAGATGTACAGTATGGTGCGTAAGTTTGGGCAACCTTGTCAATGTTCATGATTTTCCTGTATAAATCGTTGGTTGTAACGGTAAAATGTTTCAATTAAATATATCATATAGGAGACACACACAGTTATATTTGAGAAGTGAAGCAAAGTTTATAGGACTTACAGAAAGTGTGTATTAATTATTTAAACAAAATTAGGCAGGTGCATAAGTTTAGGCACCACAAATAAGAAATGTACTCAATATTTAGTAGATCCTCCTTTTGCAGGAATGATGCCTCTAAACGCTTCCTATAGCTTCCAATGAAAGTCTGGATTCTGGTTGAAGGTATTTTGGACCATTTCTCTTTACAAAACATCTCTAGTTCATTCAGGTTTGATGGATTCTGAGCATGGAAAGCCCTCTTTAACTCACACCACAGATTTTCAATGATATTTAGGTATGGGGGCTGAGATGGCCATTCCAGAACCTTGTACTTGTTCCTCTGCGTGAATGCCTTAGTAGATTTTGAGCAGTGTTTAGGGTCATTGTCTTGTTGAAAGATCCAGTACCAGCGCAGCTTCAGCTTTGTCACTGAATCCTGGACATTGGTCTCCAGAATCTGCTGATATTGAGTGGAATCCATGCATCACTCAACTTTGACAAGATTCCCAGTCTCTGCACTGGCCACATAGCTCCATAGCATGATGGACCCACCACCATATTTTACTGTAGGTAGCATGTGTTTTTCTTGGAATGCTGTGCTCTTTTTCCTCCATGTATAACGCCCCTTGTTATGCCCAAATAACTCTATTTTAGTTTCATCAGTCCACAGCACTTTGTTCCAAAATGAATCTGGCTTGTTTTAGCATACCTCAGGCGGCTCTTTTTGGTCTGTCTTAACTTGAACTGTCTGTGCCTGTGGTCTTCCATTTCCTTAATATATTCCTAACTGTGGAAACAGACAGCTGAAATCTCTGAGACACCTTTCTGTATCCTTCCCCTAAACCCTGATGGTGAACAATCTTTGTTTTCAAGTAATTTGAGAGTTGTTTTGAGACCCCCATTTTGCTACTCTTCAGAGAATATTCAAAGAGGAGGGAAACTTACAATTGCCCACCCCTTACATACTTTTTCTTATAATTGGATTCACCCATGTATAGAGGTAAGGGGTCACTGAGCTTACCAAGCCAATTTGTATTTCAATAATTAGTTCTAAAGGTTTTGGAATCAATAAACAATGACAATGGTGCCCAAACTTATGCACCTGCCTAATTTTGTTTAAACAATAATTGCACATTTTCTGTAAATCCTTTAAACTTTGTTTCACTTCTCAAATATCACTGTGTGTGTCTCCTATATGATATATTTGATTGAAATTTTTACACTTTACTGTATGTTAAGATTGTTGCTAGTTACTTTTGAGAGAGGGGGTGGGGATCTTGGAAAATTTTATTAACTTTTTGAAAAATGCTATAATTCTATAAATTTATTATAAATAGTGGTAGTACATCTAATTTATTATAAATAGTGGTAGTACATCTAAAACCAACCAATATTTGAACATTAGAGAATAAACATGCAGCTATATGATACTTTTGCCCTCTGACTAGTGATGGCCGAACTGCCCGCAAGGCGGACAGTTCGGCGGCGAACATGGATGTTCGCCCTCCTTCTCGCCGGCGAGCACCGGCGAGAAGAAGATCTCTACTCTTCCTCCGGCAGGATCAGAACCTGCGAGATCGTGCCGGAGGAAGATTTTTTTCACTAGAAGACCGGGCATGAAGCCGGTCTTCTAGTGAAAAACCGGCTCTGGGACAGGAAGTGACGTCAGTGATGTCACATCCGGCTGCCTTAACCAGGAACTATGCATTCCAGGGACCGGATGTGATGTCACTGACGTCACATCCAGTTTTCCAATTCAAATTCCCCGCCTAGAGGCGGGGAATTTGAATCTGTCCACGAATAGGTGGACGGCGGACTTCTTTAAAAGTCCGATCTGCCCGTTTGCGGACAGACCTGGCCGATGTTCGGCCATCACTACCTCTGACATAAAAAATTTCCATAATAATAATCTATAATATAATGGTAGGTTCATGTTAGTTTTGAGAGACAGAATAACAACAAAAATCCCTCATAAACACAGTGCACGGAAGTCAAAGATTGTTGCGCATTGCAATGAGTGCAAACAGTATTTGACCCCTTAAAAATATTACCTATTGGTATAAATATAACTTAATACCTATTGGTATAAATATAACTTGATACCTGTATTTATAATCATAGAGGTCAGATGTTTCTTGAGCTTGGCCACTAAGTGGAATATCGCAGATACTTTAGTAAGGTTTGAGGCAAATATTTGGCAACTCGAAACTTCAGCTCCCATTACATTTTATGGGTTTTAGGTCTGAAGACTGGCTGGACCACAAAATGGTATTAGTGTGCTACTCTTTTGTTTCCTTGGTCACATGTTTTGGGTCCTTGTCACACTGGAATACCCACCCACAACCCACAATTTTCAATGGTTAAGGAAACAAAGTACATACCCAAGATTTGACAGTATATGGTCCCATACATCAAACCTTCAATGTGGTAAATGTATCCTATCCCCTTAGAGAAATAAACCTCCAAAGCATAAGGTGTCCACCTCCATGTCTGACAGTGAGGAATGTGTAAGTGTCATATTCAGGAACTCAGCATGAATTTCATGCAGAAATGAAGGTATGATATTGGCCGCATGAAAAAAAAGATACCATACTGCAGACCTCTGTTCAGTAGGATGAGATGCACAGTTGTTATTTCATGTATGTTTGCTATGTACTGTAGAACATAGCAGAAACAGAATTTAGTTAATTGTTTAGTTCCGGTTTGGTCATACTTTTAAACATTTTGTAAAAGAGATCAAAAATGTCTGTCTTTTTTTTCTTTTTTTTTTCTTTTTTATATTCAGCTATGCATATGGATTGGAAATTTAAGGGGGGGAAAATGAGACGATTTTATAGTGTCTTGACGTCTCAATTTCTTAGGGAAATGATTACATGTGTGACATTTTTATTATGTTCTAGTCTTAAAAGTTCCTTATTCCAGAACAAACTGCACCTATCACTCAGAATGCCCTAGAATACAATGGCAGTAATGGCACACATTAGTACACCCAGAGGAACAGTTTCTTTAATTACTGCATATTGTGTCTTCATGCAGTGTGTAGATAAAAATAACAATGTAGGAGGACTTCTTGAAAGGTTTTCTGAGCAGTAGATACAAAAATCTGAGCAGCTAGCTTTTTGTGACAAGTTTATTTTCATTTTCATGAGATATTTTTTTATAAGTATGACATTTTTTTCCAAAAAATTGATAAACAAAAAGGTACTAATTAGTGTTGATTCCTATTTTGCCATTTAAATATTAATTATTAAATATTTAAAAAATATCAAATGTCAAAAATGTATAGATAATAGATAGATATTTATAATGTATTGCTGCATAGCAGTTTAGCAAAGGGTAAAAATTCATACACAAGAAGGATTTATCAAGGCATTTTCAACCGTGATAAGTCAGTTTTGTAAAGCACATACCGTACCAGCTAGGCAGCATAGCAAATGTGGTGACCTCAATTTTCTCTATGTGTTAGCAATATAAATTGATCACTAACTTGGTCACTCCCAGTCTGACACAAATGACAATTCCTATTGTCAGATTGAGAAGGAATTTAAAGTACATTATTCAGATTTCAGTTTAACCCAATACCATAACAAGCAGATCAGACACAATATTCTACATTTTGTCATGTAGAATGACCGATATGGAAAATAGGAAAAACAATTATACTTCACTAGTTCAAGCAGGGTTTGAACTATAAATGATTGCAATTCTCAAAATAAATAATATTGTACCATGTTTCAGCTTAATTAATTTTACAGTTTCATGAAAAAGCAAGTCAACCCTTTGGGATTACGCGGAGTAATGCATGAATTTGTCATAAAATGTTCTATGATTTTCTAGGTCACACCAATAGAAACACTGTCTGCCTAAAATAATACTACACAAACATTAAATGTTTTCATGTTTTTATTCAACATAACATGTAAAAATTCTTAGTGCAGGGTGGAAAAAGTATGCTATCCCAGGGAAGCACTATTCTCTATGCCACTAGTTCGCTCCCTCATCATCTCATATAGTCTTTGGCTCCAAAACGAAGGAGGACCCAATCACAGTTAAGGTTGTTACAAAATAGAACAGGCAACACAACTCCATCAGACACATCTTTGATAGATATTGGGACCTACTTTAAGCTGGGCACACACGGGTAGATTCCCGTGCAATCGACCCAATTGAACAGAAATTAATGTGTACCACATGGACATATTGATTCCTGTTCAATGGGGACCTGTTCTCTCCAGCTCCCAGCCTTGTGTTGTGATAGACACAACACGGACTGCCAGCTGGGGAAAAAGGAAGCCAGCCAGAACACAGCCTCAGAGAAACATGTTGGCTCCGCCCCCTTCACACTGACAGCGGTGTCCAGGCTGCAGAAGCACCTCCAATACTTTGCATGGAGTTTCTTGTCTCTATTTAAAGTAATGGAGATTGTACGGGGGTTCCCAACATGTTGTAACCCCGTTCGAGAAGGAAGGCACACACGGGTTGATTTGTAAACAGATTAGAGCACAGTCAATCTCCATGGGTGCACACGTTGCTCGATTGTATTCAAATCTATTTACAGATCTACCCATGTGTGCTTAGCTTAACAATGATACCATTATCATACAATACATCAAAGAGAAACAAGAGAAATTGGAATCAGTTTTTAAAAAAAGCATGATTTTTGGGAGACAGACTAACATCCAGTCATGATAAAGGATAAGAACGTCAGGGCCCCTGTATTAAATAGGGTACTTTTAAATGTATGAACAGAAAATGTAAATGCTGTCCATTTATTAACCTCCCTAGCGATATGCTCACCTGGTCTGGCTGCCGCTAGAGATGGTCAAATTTTTTTTCAAAAATTCGACCATTTCGCCGGTTTCGACTTAATTGCAAAGCCCCTGAGCATAGTATCATCACCATACTTGCTGGAGATGTAGAGAAGGGTTGGGGGTATACTGCAAAAAAGAAAGTAAGTCTCTAACACAAATAGTTTTTTCACAAATTAAGTTCAAAGTCAAGTTAAAAATTCGAAAATCGGAATTTCGACTTTAACTTTGAACTTAATTCATGCAAAAACTACATGTGCTAGAGCAAAACGTATTTTTTTCAAATGTTCCTCCAACCCTTCCCTACACCTCCAGCAAGTTTGGTGATGATACCATTTTCAGGGGCTTTGCAATAAGCTCACAAAGTTTCCAAGTCGAAAAATTCGACCATCTCTAGCTGCCGCCTCTATCTTCGTCCTCGCCGGCTTCTTCCAGGTCCCAAGTGACATCATGGAGGCGGGACCCGGTCTTAAAGAAAAATTCTTTTTTTTTTTTTTTTTTTTATATTTTTTTTTTTTTACTTTTGGACTGGATTAGAGAAATGTCTAGTTCAAAAGTGGATCCAGCTAGCAGAAACTCTCCCGCTGAGCGTTTCTGCTAGATGGATCTAACTCCGGCTGCACCCGAGTGTCTCCGGAAATAGAGGATCTCTCCAGCTATTTCCGTGATCGGCACTCGAGTGCCGATGATGTCACAGCCCGGGCAGGAGATTTGAAATGTACAGAAAAAAAAAATTTTCTTAGATTTTTTTTTCATTAGTTTACATTTGTTCTTTATTTTGATTGGATTGGATAAATGTTTTATCCAATCCAAATCAAAAGAAAAGAAAACAAGTGTAAACTTTAAAAAAATTATTTACCTCTAAAGCCGGCTATAGCGCTTCAATCTGTGGCCGATTTTGCGAATGATCACCGTGCGCATTCGGGGTGATCGCTTGGTGATCAATTGCAAAATGAACGCGCCCACCTGGAGCAACCGTTTGTACTCGCACAAAACTTTGATCAGCCAGAGAACAAACGTTTTTCTCTGGCCGATCGCCAGTACTTTGAATGGGGACAAGGGTCCCCATCCAAAGTATTGGTTGTTGAATCGCAAATGGTGTATTTCGAACGATTGACCATGGCATGATGATGTCATCATGCTGCGGTCGATTATTTATGCCTTTCAAAATCCCCCTTTTCTTATAGCTACAATACAGTTCTCTATATGCAAACATTGCAGGATAATCAACAAACTCTAATCAAATTTAAATGGATTCTTTTATCCCTGCTACTCAATATCCTCACAATAGTGTATGTTTTTATTCAAGTGTGGATGTTATTTTATTACAAATTGGTCAAGGCAGAGAGAACAATGCTATGGTATGTTACAATTAAATCTGTTTTAATCTCCATACTTGACACAGCTTCATTGAAGAAGAATAAGACCAATAGCACCAGTGAAGCAAAAGTATAGTATAGTATAACTAAAATATTCAGCAAAATAATTAAAACATATATATATACAGTATATATGTATATATTTTCTCAAATAGGACAGCCGGGTGACCAGATTAGGCAGCATACACTGAAACAGGATGAGGTACAATGAGTTTAAAAGTGGAAGGCTTACAGGATACCAGGTTTAAAGTTCAGGTACAGTTGCAGATGCACAGGAAAGACACAGGAAAGACAGGAACAAGAACAGGAGCAAGCACAGGATCAAGGATAAGCCATGCAAATGAGGGTGAGGCACATTGATATAGACATGCTATTTCACCTTCCTCTTCTTCATCAATAATACCTGGGGTGCAGGACCTCAGGGGCAGACTCAGGGTGCAAGTTGGTCAAAAGTTTGACTAACGGCTAAACGTCACTGAAGGCAAACAGCTCATGATCTACCCCAAAATGCACATATGAAAAACAGTCCAACAAAAATAGTTTAGGATAAAACCTGACACCAACTTTCATCCTTCTTGGACACAAGTGGATGTCACAGAAGTGCATACCGCAACATTATAAGTAACAAGTAAAGCAGCAAGCACAGGATCAATGCTTAACCATGTGTGGAAAGGCAAGGCGGCACCCCTATATAGGCCTCGAAAAAATTAATAAGGTGTACCCAACCCAGCCCACACTTGCAGAAATCCACCTGCTGGTGACCAAGGAAACTACCAGGAGTGGGCAGAAGCACAGTGCCACCAGCAGGTGGTATCTGGGATAGCACAGATCCCTTACCCTTCTCTTTTATCACCATCATTCAGTTGAAAAAAATAAGAGAGATAACCTTTACTGCCAATAAATATCTGAAGAAAATATCTAATGAAAATCTATATACAACAATTTATAGCAGTTCTGCAACAATTGTGGATCCTCCTAGAAATATGGTGCTGCTATACTATTATTTAAAGGTACTAAAGAATGCCCTTTTCTCAAACTAGTGGGAGACACAAAAAAAGAACATTGTAGAATGTACGATTTTATATTGGAACACTCTTTTTAATAAACTCTTACAATTGTAATGGTAAATAATTCTTTAAGTCCCAATTACCAGAATGTCTACGCTATGTCCGGGTGGTTTGAAAAAAATTCTATTAGCAAATAATTATATGACCTTACCATGTCTATTAAATTCTGTTTCTAAGAAGCATAGGTACATTGTACAATTTAATAGCTCAAAGAACATAAAAAGACCTAATAGCATGTTGAAACTCTGCAGTAATTTACTTTTGACTTTGAATTGATGTTTTATAAGAAGCAATGCAGTAATTCATTTTTGATTTTGACGACATGCTCATGCCAATTCTGCACTTTCTGCACTCCAGAGGTCATACATTCAATTATGGTATTGATTTAAACAGCTGAGACATTGGTGAGTCCAGTGGTATCTTTAGATGTATTTCTTTTGCTACACTGTTGTTGTTGTTGTTTTTTTAGATGCAAGATTGAACCACATTAATAAACCATTCTGTGTTTTTAAATGCCCCATAGCACATAATAAACTATAGCATTGTGCTTCAAAAAGGAAAAACAATCAATATCAGGAGAGAAATATTGAGAATGTTGTACTTTACATACTGTACTGGATTGTGTTATTTCTTTTCAGTTATCATGCATTCATAGTACCTGAAGAAACCTAAAATAATCATAATTATAGTTTTCTCTGGATTTCATGCAGATTCAGTAAACACATACTGTGGGAAATTGACATATACTGCTCCAAATTATATTTCAAGAACGTGAAAAGGTAAGCAGAGAAGGAGACAATTAGAAAAGACTTAGAGACTTATGTCTCCTCAGGACCACTGTGTTCAGTGCAGTGCCTGCCCGGCGAATCCTCAGTTCACACTAATCCTGACCTTACCCTGCACTTCTTAAGAGACCCTACCTGTGTTATTTTGTCTCCTTCCTTCCTGCTCGCTGCAACCCCCTCTGCCTGGGTGCCTCAATGCCTCATATAGCATATTGTTGATTGCATATTCTCCTGAAGAAGCTTGATGTAGCGAAACACGTCGAGAAGCAATTTACCTATATGTACCACCACTTGGATGGATGCAGATGTATTCTGACTATGGACTTTATTAAAACTATGGATTACTTATTTTTGCTTATACTGCAGATTTGTACCACATTTGATGCCTTTAAAATCTCTTTTACCCGTTCATCCAGTCTCTGCCTGAACGGGAACGCCTATGGACACATAGACTTCGATTCTCCAAGTGTCTGTGTCTAAACTTTCTTCTATATACAGTTGGGATGATGGCATCATGTCTGTTATAGTGAGATCACCACTCCCCACACATAGTCCCAGTACCTATTCTTTCCTGGTCATTCAGCAGCAGACCTTTGTCAAGTTGCCACTGTCAGTTGAGGATTCCAGCAATAGACAATATCTACTGGGAAGGTAGGTATATTGAAAGGTAGAAAATGGGATCAGAGAGTTCATTGTTGAAGTGGTCCCCCGAATTCTTAATGACCCCCCCCCCCAAACTGGAGATCTCTATGGCATCAGGCCTGATTTGGCTTGGCACTTATTAGCCTCCCTTACCTTGCTGGCTAGACCTGCCATGGGGTCTGGTATTACTAGGACATGGACAGCCAGACTCTTCAATCCCCATCCTTTACCAGGCTTTGCCAGGCTCCCCAACTACCATACATCTGGAGGGGGTGGCTGTATGAAAAACGCCCAAAAAACACATCCAAGCCCAAGGGTGTGTCTGAAAGGGGATCAAATTTTCACAGTCATCACTGTGTGAACATAGCCTTAACACATTTAAGTTTTCTTTATTTGTTTACAGATTTCTTTAGACTGTGTCTTTTTGTAGAGATTTGCCTTCACTTACCCATTCTAAACCTACTCTGTCTCTAACTAAAAATTTTTTTTGTATAATACACTTGTGTTTTAAATATACCAAAGAAATGAGGCAACAGGTCAATTATATATTCGCAAACAAAACAAAAATATAATTTAGAAGTGCGTTGGATCACTCTCCACTTTGTGATCTGTGTTACATTCATAATGAATAAGTTTCATTTTCCTCTAAATAACAAAAAGTGTATCAGTGTATCAGTGGATAATTGGCTAACCTAGTTCTTTTAAAGTCAAGTAATTTTTGTGTAATTATGTTTACAGCTCCATTAGACTCACAGTTCCTTTTGGCAAACTTTTGTAATTTTTTTTTAATAACATGAGCATTATAAAATATAAAGCATGCATGGAACATAAGGCAGGTGAGCACATATTCATCACCAGCAATCTTTATACCAGTAAATTCCTTTTAGAATGAGTTATTTGACTAGAACGAAAATTAGTCACCATTAAATGAATTAAATTTTTTTTTTAATTTTAGTTTTTAGTTAGAAGGTCTGATTACATTTGCATCACTAATTGTAAACAATTTGGTGATATTGGAGAGTTATTCTTCAAGTACTATATCACTTACTATAAACATTTAAAACCAAGAACTTTTCTAAAAAGAGTCATAGCGCGATCTGGTTACACTATGTAACTAAAGTTTGATTTGCCATGAGATATGCTGGGCATACATGGCACAATCATTATTCTGCGCCGATTTTGCTTGTATCTATCACAAGATTTGAGCCATCCAGGCTTCCTTTAGCTGGGCTTGGCCAACCAGGATTCCAACATGTTGGAAAACTTTGTTCGATCCACATTACTTTGGATGGGGACTGTGGATCCCCATACAAAGTATGGGCCGATATCGATTAAGCAGCCCTGCGCTTCTATATAGATGAACCTGGGCATCTATCACACGGGAATCTACCCGTGTATGCCCGGCTTTAGACTTATCTGATTGGTGCACTCAACCTTAGCAGCAATCTCTAACCTTAAGGGTAAATTAACATGGTCCTGCAGCAGCCCAGGAAACAACTGCCTGCAAACTTGTGCAAGCGTTCACAGGTCATCTAGATAAGGACCCTATGGCAGTTCTATCAGGCGAAATGAGGAAAAAAAATGGCTGCAATATAACAAAGAGTAAAAAATGTAAGTGGGTCTGAATATTTTCCGTACCCACTGTATGTATGTATCATATTTTCATATTGTATCATATCATACTACATTGTAGCAGCAAACCCATGGTGTCACCCCACAGTAGAGATTGTCAAATTCTGCAGAATTCATTTCTTTGAAAATGTTCCTACCATTTCTACCAGAATTCCGGCTGAATTTTAATTTAAATTAAAATAAAATTAAAATTCTTCAATTCAAAATGCCTACTTAGAAAAATGTAAAAAGCCATGTTTATACCTGCACCTGTTTTATCAATGTCCACCGCTGTAATCCATTCTGGGAAGATGTCTCTCTACATCTCTGGCACTGATGTACTACAGGCCACAGGCCAGGGCTGAGCAGGAGCACTTGAAATGAGTCCTGGCAGGTACCTACCTCTACTGTAAATACCAAATGCTCTTAAGTAACCTGTTGAGCACCTGTTGGGCTCTTTCTTACAGGAAGTTTAGGATTAAAAAAAAAGATGCACTGATATTTTCCTCCTAATGTTTACATCTTATAGTCTGAAAAATACAATACTATTTTAATTTAATAGCAGTTTGCTTTATTGAACCCTTTAGGAATGGGTATGGGAGACTTAAGTCGTTAATTATAAAAATTTATATTTTGAAGTAAAAATTTTGAAAAGTCTTAATCTTACAATGAAAATTCTACTTCTGTCAAAATTGTTGAAATCATCTCGCACAATTTTAGCCAGGCTGTTGTGCTGCTTGTCATGTTGCTGTAGGTGGCATAGATATATTTCTTTAGACACCTCTGTAATGGTGGTCCCCTCTCTTGGGGATTGCTGGTGAACCCTGTGCATCTTCTCTCAGACATACTGAACTTATGACCTTTACTTTGGCAGGCTTTTTCCCTGTACTTTCAGATGCATAGAAGACATGCAGATCTTCCATCTTATCTGTCCTCCATCTTATCTGGCTAAGACTCATAAGACTATAAGATGCATTTTTTTACCAATCAAATAAAACCTATGGGAAAATGCCTGTGCATCGCTGATCTGTCTGCTTGGTACGTGTGTAGGGGTCTTTAGCTAGCTAAATTATGGCTACACAGGACACAAGGCGGACAGCACGAGTGTTAGACCCGCCCTGTGCGCGGGCGAGAAGGAGATCTCTATTCTTCCTCCGGCATGGACATCAGTGACGTCACACCCGGCTCCCGTAACCAGGAACTATGCGTTCCAGGTTCCGGATGTGACGTCACTGATGGTTTTTCCGCACACAGGCGGACGGCGTACGTTTTTAAAAGTCTAATCCGCCCGTTCGCGGATGGACCTGGCCGATGTTTGGCCATCACTATAGGACACTGACAGGATATATAGGCCATTTCTCCTGCTGTACTCCTTTGAAGCCACTCACTGACACAATCCAGGCAGCCTTGGACCACATAATATGTATATGGGTTTTGTTATTTTGAAAAGTTTGTATTTTCTTTGTTTGCAATTGTCAAGTTTTGCAAATTGCATTTTTTTTTATTTGAAAGCGTGTGATTTCTTTGTTAGTTATAGTCACCTTTTGTGAATTGCAATGTATAGGAATTGTGTTTTGGGAAAGGAATTGTTGAGTTTTGTGGATAATATTTTTTAATGTAAAAATGTGGGTTTTATTTGGTTGGAATTGTATGTTTTAGGGTAGGGGTAATGGTTTGTGATTTGTGTAAGGTGTTTTACGTTATGTCAAAATGTATTTGATTACGCCATACAACATTGTATTGTCATTAATGTACAAGTTTCCGGTTTTAGTTGTTTGAATTGTCTGCAATTTTAGTATAGGGGTTAAAGGTTTGTTATTTATATACACGTATTTTTTGGAACATAAGACACACCGGACCATAAGATGCACCAGGTTTTTAGAGAAGGGAAAACAAGAAAAAAATATTCTGAACCAAATTGTACCAGTGTAGTAAAATATTTATTAAAAACTGTTTGTACAGTACAAAGTAAAGTACAGTACAGTACAAAATACTGTAATAAATTAACATAATGGCATAAACTCAGTGGTGGTTAAGAACCATCATCAACTACCAATAACAAATGAGGACTAGCACTTTGCCAGTTTTCATGGAAACCCGAAAAACTCATCGTTGGAGTCAGAACTTACGGTGATCACTTCCTCACTATCACTAGTATCACTGTCTTCACTACCTTCATAAAGGATATCATCTTCAGTTCCATCCAAAGCATTGCTAATGCCACATTTTTTGAATGACCGTAAGACGGTCCTCCTTCACTGACTGCCATGATGTTTTAACCCATTCACAAACTTGGGTGATAGTGGGC
>CM070035.1:122674094-122698928 GCA_036250615.1 Ptychadena robeensis | reverse complement strand
TCCACACTTTCATTCCATTTTCATCCATCCATCCTTTTTCATGAACATGCACAACAATGCGTCATGGAATAACATCTTTTGGAAGGTTTTTCCTTTTGAAAATCAACATCGGTGGCAATTTGGTGCCATCAGCACAGCAGGACAGCACAGCAGTATAATGTGTTTTTTCATGTCCTGATGTTTTTACAGTTATTGTTTTGGCACCTTTTAGATCAACAGTCTTGTTAGATGGCAGGTCAAAGGTTAACAGGACTTCATCCATATTCCCAATCTGGTCCATCGGAAAATTATTTTTGTTTCTTACATCAATCACAAATTTATGAAAAAACACAATCTTCGATTCATATTCTTGTGGCATTTTTTGTGCAATTCTAGTTTTGGTGCGCATAGAAAGACCACTTCTCTTCATGAATCTGTAGCACCATGATGGTGAGCCAATAAAATCCTGAATGCCTTTCTCTACTGCAATGCGTTTGGCTTCATAGATTATCATTTTTGTAGAAACTGAGAAACCCATATTCCTGTGACGAGTGATCCATTCTTTCATGTCAACCTCTAACTCTGGCCATTTTGTAGCATGCACACTTGTGCTTCGCTTTATCCAGTTTTTGCAGCTGCTCCTCTTGTTTCCTCCACTCTCTTATAATTTTTTCGGTTGGAGGTGGTCCAAAATGTCTGCTCTGTTTCCATGTTCTTTCGCGTATTTTACTACCTCCAGTTTAAACAGAATTTTATACGCCATTCTTTTCTGCTTTGACATTTTGTATTGTTAGGGAATGTTCTGAGGAAAATAAAATAAAAGAACTCAGTAATGTGTCCTTTAATGTTGTAAGAGACATTACCATACACATTGTATGGTACTGTATTTTGTCTCGGGCCACTTCACAATAGGCTACCCTAAAGCCCCCCATACACCATTACAGTAGATCACTCCATACAATTTCCATTAGATCTACCAACAACTACCGTATGTATTATAGTAGCCTCCCTGATAGAATACATAGTGATTGGAAGGATTAGAAAGGTCCTCATATTACCGTATATGGTTTTGGTAGTAGGAAAGTTGATTGTACAAAAATTGTATGGTAAGATTGTAAGGTTTATGGGGGCCTACCATAAAGCGATTACCGTAAATACAGGCAGACTAGATTGGCTAGAAATCCCTCATATTACGGTACATGCTTTTGGTAAAACAAAAGGAGATGTGTGGAGAAAAGTGAGCTGCGTAAGCATTTCACATACCGTTATACCGTATTCTTTACTTTTTTACACATTTTACGTTTAATGTACTACTGGTACCTGGTAGTATAATAGCTAAATCTGCCCTGGAAAATCTGATCCTATCAGTCACACAGGTTTGCCCTCAGTGACTTGAATGGCTGTAGGATAATATGGGGGAGTGCTAAAAGTGGGAAGCAGAACTGCATTTGATGTTTTCACTTTGCATGGCATCCATCCCTCCTTCATTCACTTCATTTGATGTAGGGTGGGTCGCCATATAGTGCAGGCATATACTAAACACCCCCATATACCGGTAACCTCCATACAATATAACATTGTGAGGGTTGTAGGCTTATATGGGGGTGATTAGTATATGCCTGCACTATATGGCGACCCACCCTAAATCACAGGAAGTGAATGAAGGAAGGAAGGATGCTCACCCTCAATTACGGTAAAGGTGCGCTCCCCCCACGTGAATTTGACATTCTGTAACTGTAAGGGCTAATACCACAGCGCTGCTGTCTCCGCTGTGTTCCTCCTCTGTTGCCTGACTTCCAGCGTGCGGCACTTGTGGGGCGTGTCAGAAGGGTTTGCGATGATTTGCGATGGATGGCGATCGGCGCCGCCTTAGCGGGCTGCCACAAGTGCTGCACGCTGGACGTCAGTCAACACAAGAGAAAATCTGGCTGCTGTCTGCCGCTGTGTTGCCTGTGGGGCGTGTCAGAAGATTTGGGCATCCACAAGTGCACGCTGGACGTCAATCAGTGAGTCACAGAGGAGGAAGTGGAACACATGGCAGAGATCGGCGCGCGGCAGAGAACGGGGACCGGCGGGGACACCACGGTACCGTAACAAAATGCCCCTGTACTTCTGCATTCGGACCATAAGACGCACCCTGATTTTCCCCCCACTCTAAGAGAAAAAAAAGTGCGTCTTATGGTCCGAAAAATACGGTAAGTGATAAATATGACCCCAATGCAATTACAGATAAAAAAAATTTGGGGGGGATTTTATGTGTAAAGTTTATTTATATGTTTTCAGGAACATCCGAACGTTCTGTATTTACTTGATTCACCCACAAACAGCCACGGTTGATGTTTGCCCATCACTATTGGTGACCACTGTCGTAACAAAATTATATAACATTTTGACTATACATACAGTGGCTTGCAAAAGTATTCAGCCCCCTTGAACTTTCCCACATTTTGTCACATTACAGCCACAAACATGAATCAATTTTATTGGAATTCCACGTGAAAGACCAATGGTGTACACGTGAGAAGTGGAACAAAAATCATACATGATTCCAAATATTTGTTACAAATAAATAACTGCAAAGTGGGGTGTGCGTAATTATTCAGCCCTCTTTGGTCTGAGTGCAGTCAGTTGCCCAGAGACATTGCCTGATGAGTGCTAATGACTACATAGAGTGCATCTGTGTGTAATCTAATGTCAGTACAAATACAGCTTCTCTGTGATGGCCTCAGAGGTTGTCTGAGAGAATATTGTGAGCAACAACATCATGAAGTTCGAAGAACACACCAGACAGGTCAGGGATAAAGTTATTGAGAAATGTAAAGCAGGCTTAGGCTACAAAAAGATTTCCAAAGCCTTGAACATCGCACGGAGCACTGTTCAAGCGATCATTCAGAAATGGAATGAGTATGGCACAACTGTAAACCTACCAAGACAAGGCCGTCCACCTAAACTCACAGGCCGAACAAGGAGACCGCTGATCAGAAATGCAAGTCAAGAGGCCCATGGTGACTCTGGAGGTTCACCTTCCTGCAGGACAACAGAGGTTCACCTTCCTGCAGGAAAACGACCCTAAACATAAAGCCAGGGCAACAATGGAATGGTTTAAAACAAAACCTATCCATGTTAGAATGGCCCAGTCAAAGTCCAGATCTAAATCCAATCGAGAATCTGTGGCAAGATCTGAAAAGTGCTGTTCACAAACGTTGTCCATCTAATCTGTTGGAGTTGGAGCTGTTTTGCAAAGAAGAATGGGCAAGGATTTCAGTCTCTAGATGTGCAAAGCTGGTAGAGACATACCCTAAAAGACTGGCAGCTGTAATTGCAGCAAAAGGTGGTTCTAAAAAGTATTGACTCAGGGGGCTGAATAATTACGCATATCCCACTTTGCAGTTATTTATTTGTAAAAAAAATTTGGAACCATGTATGATTTTTGTTCCACTTATCACGTGTACACCACTTTGTATTGGTCTTTCACGTGGAATTCCAATAAAATTGAGTCATGTTTGTGGCTGTAATGTGACAAAATGTGGAAAAGTTTAACGAATACTTTTGCAAGCCACTGTATACTTTGATGGTTAACCTGTATACTAAACCTACTAAAGATACAAGCCAGCAGGATAATAATAAAATAATATTTTCATGACTAAAATATATTCTGTGTTACATACATAATGAATATGTTTCATTTTCTTTTAAATTAAATAAAAAAGAAGTCCAGTGGATAATTGGCTAACCTAGTTCTTTTAAAGTCAAGTTATTATTGTGTAATTATGTTTACAGCTCCATTAGCCTCACAGTTCCTTTTGGCAAAGTTTTGTCTGTTTTTCTGTTTACAAATAACATTAGGAACACAAAAACAATGGCATTTGAAACATGCACTAAATGCCAGGCAGGTAAGTAGCTACTGCTCTCCACCACCAAACTTCATAATATGACAATTAGCAATCATATTGATTACATTGTTTTAAAAAATGTTTATTCATGTTCTTCCTGCTACATAGGGAAATGTAAACCATTTGCATTTCAAATTCCACACAATTTAGAGATATCGCAGAGGTATTCAAGCCCTTGGTGAAGTTTTGAACATAATGGTTTATCACTCAGAATGATAATTTAAAGCCAACAACCCAACTGATTTGCATTTTGTGCAGTTTTCTAAAAACAAATTATAGCTATGGTGATTTGATGATCTGAGCCACTCTCTTATTACCCATTATATCAAATTCATTTTTTCTGCGTGTGTTCACAGCTCTGTGAAGGGGAAGTGTGTGGCTCAGCATATGCAAAGACATGCAGTGCAGAATACAGAGCTCGCTGGCGATATGTTTGTAATATTATTTTGTGAATTCTACAGTAAAGATTTTTAGAACAGAAGGCCCTTCCAGAACAATATTATTTTCTAAGGATTAAGTTTAAAGAAAAATTTGGACAGTATGTTTGGACTTTGGGAAAAATCACCATGTGATTTTGCAGAGATCGTTGGTGTTGGTAAAATTTTGCCTCAGCTGAGTTCTAGGGCCAACTGACCAAACAGGTAAAAATATTTGCTAACGTATACAATGTGTAACAGACTTGTCATCTGTCACTGTGTGAATGTACCATTAGGTCGGGTCCTGGAAGGAATCCAGGAATAATTTGCCCAGGACAGTTAGGTTGCTGAGTGTTGTTTACTTGCAAAAAAAACCCCAAAAACAGCAGTGTCCACTTTTAAATGTTGGGGCTTGATACACACATTTAGGGGTTCATGCCCACATTCTCCACCAATTGTGAAGGTTCAGCTCAAATGGGTGCTCTCAAACCATCAATCCACACAAATGGTATCGTTTTAGGGCTCCTGCCCATGTTTATTGGAGCACACAGTCCAAAACAGCACTTACTCTTGCAGGGTTAATATCCAAAAGGAACAAAAGTCAATAAAAAATGCGACGCCTTTCAAACGTCCAACATAAATTGTTCTTGGCTCAGCTTCCCAGTAGGAACAGGTCTGGGCCTCACACTCTCTGTGAGCCCCCTGTTTCCACAACTCCAGTACCCATAGGTGTGGGCCCCAAATTCCTTGTGTGCCCCCTGTCTACACTCAGAAGCCAACGGTCTCCTACTTGGTCTGAAGCCCTGACACACTGGACTCAGGAGCTATTTGGAGTCACTCCTACCAGGACTCCTTCCAGGACACCACCTTATGGTCCATTCACACAGCGACAGATGACCAGTTTGTCACAAACGTCAGTAAGTTTGGTGTTACCAGGTGTGGGGAACCCATGGTGGCATATGCAGTTGGCTAAATGCAGTGTCAGAATGTGGGTGTGGTAAAATTTTGCTTACAGTTGGAGGGGTTAAAATAGTATACGTTATTGTGTATGAATGAAGCTTTAGGAGAACATGTGGAAATGCTAAAAAAGATAGCAAGTATCTTCAGAAAAAGGTCAGTTACTGTGGACAAACTACAGGGGATGGTCAATCAGTTAAAACAGACATAGTACAAGGAAAGGTCAGTTACCTTAATTTATACTAGTTTCAGATGCATAGAGGTAACAAATGCTGGTAAAGGATACATAGGTAATACATAGTTTGATATATCCATTTGATCGGACTAATAAAATCTATTTTTATATTGACTGATTGTAAATAGTTTCCCACACACCTGGTACGATCAACCAAAACTAATTGAAAACGAACATGAAATTACCCGAAAAACAATTAGACATGATGGTAAATATTAGTCGGTCATAAAAGTATCTGAATCAATAAGTATGCAATCATACCACGGAGCATGCACGTCATTGAACGATCATGAATTGATCATGCTTAAATTTATCACACCGTGTGATGGTAGGATAAATTGATGTTAAGCTTGCGATCAATCTTAACATCACAAAAGACGATCAAATTTAAGATCGATTACAAAGAAATCAATACCTGTATGGCCGGCTTAAGGAGCAGATTTCTTCCTTCACACACACTTGGATTATAATTGTTAGACATGCTTGGACTGGTACTTTTCCTAGTTTTTCAGTCACATTTTACCTAACCCCAGATTTCTGACCATTCACCAAGCTATGGCATGTGGATAATCAGTCAAGAAAATTCTCGAGCACTGCTCACTTTAACCCTGTGGACGTTACTTTTTTATTTTAATGGCACGAAAATCCGTTTACTCCGCAATCGCAGCAGAGAACACTGTACTCCGCCGTAATTGCCGGCTCTCTGCCCAGCCCTCTACTGTGGAGAGGAGAGCGGTGCCCCCTCCATTAACATTGAGGTCTATGGCACCGCCCCCCCGCCCCCTTAAGCGTCACAGATGAAGCCGAAGACACAGGGCCGGAAGGGCTCCAGAACCGCAGGCACACAGAGAGGTGGCGGTTGTGCCCGATCCCGTCACGGTTGCAGTTTGATCAGCGATGTGCCCAGAAGGTTAATACTGTATACTGACAGTAGGGATAATCTGCATATTGAATCAGCCAGCACAGACAGGGAAAACACATGACAGAAGCCAGAACACTATGTAGAAGGGCTATATAATTACTTGGGACTGTACTATACACAGGCGGGTGTGGAAGGGGCAAGCCAAAGAATGTTCTGCAGCTGTCACACTGAAAATGCAGCATTGGTTGAGGGAGATTGGAGCCATCTTGTTGACTTGTCCTTGTATACCAAAAAAAAAACACCTGGTTGTGAAATGTTTTTAACTGTTATATTCTGCACTCCCCACAGTGGGCTAGTGATGCTGCTCGTTGTAGATATTTGTAGATATTTCTAAAACACACAGGAGTAATTGAGGCATTCATATTCTCCCATATGTTGTGTGTTACAGTGTTTTATTTAGTTTCAAAAACTAAATGGTATGTTAACATACTTGTTCAAGGTGAAGTATTTAATGGTTTTATGTGGGCATCCATCCACTCTTAAATCGTAAGTTGTTTTACATAAGGTACATCATGGCTGTTCATGGTAAGCAATCACCTTTAAAATATAATTTTATCAAGCATGGTCAAGTCATGCAAATACAATTATGCAACAGATCTTTAGAGAGCTTAATGACTTAATAACTTGTTCTTTGCTATGAATAATTCATAAAGGGAGCTGTGTAAATGACCAATAATGTTCAGTATGGATTAGAAACTAGCAGCGTGTGACAGAGTCTGGATCACATAGTTTATCTAATAACTGTTCTCTGATTTGCATAATGGACATTCAAACTTACAAAATAACTTGATTAAACAAATATTACTTTGTGAAAAAGAACATAAACAGATGAAAAGGAAAATGTGAAAAAAAAAACATATTTACAGGGTCAACAAGGAAATACGGGATAGGAAAAGCCCATCCCAATGCTGATCTTTGGTTTGGAAAATAGAATTGATTATTCATGGGTTAAAAGGTGAAAAGCTTGGAGGTAATTTAGCACCAGCAAAATAATATATACGGTAATTGCCAAATCAGCAGTACATGTGTTTCCAGCCTATAGAAACCAATGTTTGAAGGGATGTAAACCAGCCTGTCCTTGTAATTAAGGCACAGTTTCTTGACTGCAATTATTGCTTAGGTGGAGTTCACACCCACCACATGTCAAGGTTTAACATCTATTTCACATGGCAATGCAAAATTTATATATATTTATTTAAATTCAGTAATGCTTCTTAAAGTGTATATATACTCCACTAAATAAATACAAATACATATATAGTGATAGGTCTATACATTTTGCATTTACTACATACACACAGAAATAGCATTTTTCTGAAAGTTACAGTATTTTTTGGACCATAAGACACACTTGACCAGTTTTTAGAGCAGGAAAAATATATATATATTTGAAGTGTTCAAATCAATTGGGGGAAAATCCCCCTGCAATTTTCAAATTTCAGCCGCAAGATGTCACTAGAGAGCATTTGACGTCATATTACGGCATCTTCCTCAGACAGCGGGGAGAGAGGGGCCGCAGGGGAAGTTGTGCAGATGTCTCCCCTCTACGGCTCTGTGTGTATAAGCTTTAGCTTTCACTCACAGGCAGATAGATGGGAGAGATTGTGTGCTCTCTCATTTATCTCTCTGCTCTTCATTGCTAACATCAGCATGGTTCTGCTGATATTAGCAATCCGCCCATGGCCAGGTCTCCCATCTGGCAGCTCCTCCACCCCCAGAAATGCCCCCCCATGGCTAAGTACAACAAAAATGTCTTTTTTTTTTTGCAATAGTAGACAAACCTAATACCATTCTAGGCCAATATTAAAAGGGCATCTTTGAAAACTTCTCTCTGTCATTTGCAATGGATATTTTGGCAAAAACAGAACCAGCTACCACCGATGTGCAACTATAGGCTTCGGGTACATATAAATGTGTTGGGTAGGATTGGGTGTGTTACTAAGAGGCTAGACAACAGTGACAAGTTTATTTATTTGGACCGCATAGTTCCTGGTTCCGATTGCCGGGCGTCACTTCCAGTTTTCGGAGCTGATTTTTTGCTAGAAGACTGGGTTCTCTAGCCGGTCTCTAGTGGAAAGTTTCTTTCTCTGGCCGGATCTTTCTGCACCTGATCCGGCCAGTAGAAGAATAGTAAACTTCTTCCCGCCGCTGAACAGAGCGGGTCGAACATACCCGTACTGTTCACCGACTAGAAGAAAATCGAACATCTATGTTTGCGGACATCACTATTTGGCAGTAATTCTGTAATCAGTTGTTTAATATGGGATGGTATCACTTGCAATACATAACATACCTCAAGTCAATAGGCTTTTGTTTCTTCATCTATATTTTCAATGTCCAAAAGCCTCTAACAGCAATGTGCATGAACTGCAGCTATGATTTCCCCAGGCTCTCTATCTGTTGTTAGTAGGAATGAGATTTTAAGTCAACATAAATGTTATATTGAGGGACTGAGGGATGTTATGCACTAACAAATTGCACAACCCGTCAAGAAAATAGCCAGTTTTCCAATTTCATTTTATAGAAATTTATATGTGTACACGTTTAGGCATATTTTTGAGTTTCATGCTATCTGTATATTACATTTACTAAACCAAGTAAATAAAAACTCCTATATGCTCTGTATCACCTTCAGTTTATATTTAATGTTATCATCTGAACAGTTCATTGTATTAAACATCACTATTTAATGTAAGGGACATGTCTTCATTCCCTGGCATGATGTGTAGTTGACCTTTGCTGCAAGGTAACATTGTATAATATAATGGAGTATAGCTTACCAGGAGAATATATCACCTAAAATTTGTCTTTCATATTCACAAAACCCCTTAGGATATTTTAGCGCTTTAGCTCTGCCTGAAAAAACTTGTTTACTAAAATCGACCTTCATGGTTCATGGTGCTGTTAGAACTGTAACAGTTGAGTGCAGATTTTTTGCCAGTCTTTAGTTTTAAATAACATGACACATATTTCACTGTATTTACATGGTTTATAATAGGATATAAAGAGAGAATCCTAATCTGGACTGTGATAAAAAGTTTCATGTATCAATATTATTGAAAGTCTGTAAAGCACAAGAGACACTATGATTTATTATTATTATTAATTTACATAATCCTCTGTTTCACTGTACATCGAGAGTAACAACCCTAGTTTTAGAATGCAGAAGTATCAAATTATATCAAATACACAGTTATTAGTTTAGATAACATCTAAGAAAACAAATAGCAATAGGAAGAAACAATAGGCAGAAAGACTTGCCCCATGGAGTCTTTAGGTCAGGGATGGGCAAACTTTTTGACTTTTGGGCCAAAATGGGCTTTTTAATGTGACATAGGGGCTGGACTTAAAGACTGCATAGGGGTCCTAAGTCCTAGCTAGGACAGGTTATTTAAAAAAAATATGTTGGCTAACTTCAACTTTAGCTGCTTGGATCTTTAACACCAATAGGGCAGTGAGATTCATTTCGTTATGAGGCCCCCCTTTTCTTAAAGCCAGAGAACTGTACCCAATTTCAAGTGAAATGATTGGCCTTTATCTTGGCTAAGCAAGTGCTAGGCAATATCTGATGGCTTGGTATTTTATTTATTAAAATATGGCTGCTATGCTAGATGACACTATGCCTAAATTGACATCAGGCTTTCTCCCATCAATTTTCAGGCATTCCCGTGGTAGACTTTTCCTTTTCTTATCTTCTTCTAGCCTTCCTCACATTTTTTCTCTAATGTTATTGGCCTAAAATTGCCCTGCTAAAATGTTGCGGTCTCTTTTATTCTAGTTTTAAGATATACCTGCACAAATTATATTTACTCTTTCTTTGGGGATAGGTTGCCCATTGTTGTATATTTCTTGTTATTGTATTTATTTTGTGTTTTATTGTTAATATTTTATGCTAACATTTATATGCAACATTGTTCAATTTTATTCTTTGTATCTTTTACTGAAATTGTATTTATTGAAGCAGGAAATGCATATCCAATATGTCACCTTGTTGAAAAAACTCTGACATTGGCTCCCTTCTCATACAAATAAATTATAACCTTCTTGGCAGTTTGATTCTTTTTTATTTTTGTTGAAACAGGAACAAGAAAAATGTTTACTATATTCCTGTGTAATGCGCGGATGCCAGCTCTCCGTGCAAGAAGATTAGCCGGGGAGCTGGAGGAGCTGTCAGATGTGAGATCCGCCCACTGCTAATTTTCACATCTGAACTGGATTATGGCTTATGTCAGCAGAGGATTGCTGGTATAAGCTATGATGAGAGAGATAGATGAACTGCCAATCAATTTGCAGCTTCCATGGACACAGGCACAGCCAGAGAGGGAGAGAAGAGAACAATTTTGCATGCATTGCACTTTGCAAGAAATAAGTGGGTATTGGGTTTCTATTTGGACACTTAGGCTGGCCATACACCTTTAGATCTCTCTGTGAGATATCCTTTGGATCTACAATTGTGTACCCAACTTAACCGCTCTAGCGGTCAGGACGGCACCATCTCGTCCAACGCTGCTACTCCTACTATAGCACTGGACAAGATGGTGCCGTCCAGTGAACATTGGGGCACTGGCAGCGCATACTTACAGTTTTGCGGTGTCCCCGATGTCACAGGCTGGCTGGATCCTTTGGCTCTTGTTCTACCACCCCCCCCAAGTGACGTGATGGCGCGAAGGCGGCAGGAAATTTGAAAGTACATTGCATGAAATCAGTTTCTTTGTAGAAAACTGATTTCAATGTGCATCTATGTACTAAATATCGCCAAAATAAAAAGTCTCTGGTGCCCCAGATGTGCCCATTTGCAGTAACCCTCTCTTCCCTGGTGTGATTTTACCACATCCATCACACCAGGTTAGAGAGGGTTAAGTGCAAATGGACACATCTGGGGCACCAGAGACTTTATTTGGGCGAGATTTAATACATAGCAGCATAGCTTTGTGCCCTGATTTTTGTTTTGTGTTTTCTTATTAATTTTATTTGAAAAAAATAATTTATTTTACATAATATACATTTGTTTCAAGCATTATTATATTCAGGATGTCTATTAGACCCTTGTACGGACATATTTTGGGAAGTTACAGGCCTACCACATAAAGAAAAATTTACCATTAAAGTCTATGGTGCACTTTTGGTACAGAAATCTGGACCTCAGCAGTGCGCTAGGGAGGTTAAGATTCCAAAAGGTTCACCATCACTGTTCTAGGATCTCTTGAGCTGAGCAGCCAGAAAATCTGACCTTGAAACCAATGCCAAGATATTGCATTATTTATATATTTTAAATGAAGTTTTTTTAATGCATATACTGTCTGTTTTTGTACTGCAGTCTGTCTTTATTTTATTTAATTGACATCAGCTTTCACACAACTCATGTTAAACTTTTCCCTTCCCAGGCATTTAATAAAAACGTTCATGAAGAACCCAGTGGAGAAGAAATAACTGTATTTACTAATGTGTTGAATATTACATAATGCATTACTGTTCTAGCTGTCAAAAACAAAGACCTGTACAGTGTTAAGATGTCATACTCTGCAAAGAAAATAATGTTATACAACAAAACTTACAGGTTAACCTAATAATTTTATATGTTTGCTTTCAAATTATACTGACTGATTCAATGACTGATTGTATTCTCTAAAGTCTTTTCTACTGTCTACCTGCAGAGTGGAATAAAATGCATGAATGTAATTATAGCTCTTGCCATTCATTTCACACATGAATGAATATATTAATAATATAAATGAAAGTATGACAGGAACTTATTCATACTTTGATTGCAAACAGCATCAATTTGTTTTATGGTTAAGCATAATGGTTGATGCAGGTACAATAAGTTAACAGTGGAAAAAGAAATTAATAAAAAATAACTTGAAGATAACACATTTATTAGGAAAGAAAAAGCCCACCTAATCCTGATATTTTCATTGTAGGTAGGTGTAAGTGGGCTGAATCACCCATTGGCTTCTTATATGTTTTGTTAATACATATTAAGAGCTTTCTTGACTTAAATTTTAAATGTAATCCCCCACAGTTTTCAACAGGCATTGAGAAATCTATATTAAGTAACATTAAAGCACAAGAGATATGTAAATAATCCACCTGGGGATACTTAGTAACAAAGAGACTACCAAACCCCTACAATTGTTTTTTGATGTATCAAATTGGATATAAAAACTAATGTTACTAATACACTTTGGCTTATCTATAAATCACTTATAAAGCCAATTTTTTTTAAAAAAAATCTATCTATCTATTTATCTATCAATAAAATAGCGTAATATACATTCTCTTGGATTAGGGTTAGCAGTTATCTGGGACCCTCCTCATTACCCCATATGTAGGATCACACTGAGGATGTAAGGACAGGGGACACAGATACTAGGAGGGCTTCAAAGAATGATGGCCCAGGCAATCATGAAGTACAGAGGACACATGAGCCAGACAGCCATTGCTGGAGGACCCTTATTTTGATCAGATAAGCCATCCCAAGTGTGACTTGTGTTTATCACTTTTAAAACAATATCTGAAGCCACACCAGGAATACCACCAGGAAGGTTATGGTAAACATTTCCCCAAAATGAACTTGTGTAAAACAGGTTGTGAAGCCAGGTTGGGGCCACCATTTGGGACAATAAAGTCTGGTCTGGCAGAAGAGTCACAAGACTAAGACAAAGTTTTCTCCTATTTACAAACTTTTAATGGCTGTTTTCAAAGCAGTTTTTGTGAAAGGAGTAAAGCAAACTGGACCTTAAATTTTCATGAAAGCTAATGCATACAGAGTTACCTAAATCTTATAAAATCATGGGCAATATTGCGTTATAATGATCGCTAGCTACTCTCCTTTTCCTTTAACTCATATTTCACAACATTATTCAAACTTAAGGGGGGTTTCCACAGCACTGAATGATCCTTTGGGACCCCTGCGTTAAGCACAGTGCTTGCTGGGGATCCCAACGGATCGCATACACTTTAGCAGGCCAACGGCTGCTCTGTTCAGGGGTTTACATACTGGACAGCATTAACCCCTGCATCGGCGGAATGGCTCAGCAGTGAGAACACAGCATCCGCCAAGCAGGTGAAGTGTTTGTGCTCCGTCGGGACCTCCCGCCAAGCAATGTGCTTAGTGTAGGGGGTCCTGACCAGATAATGTTGTGTATGAGTAATATCCAGTATACACATCAATGCCTTCAATCTTGCATCTCTATAAAAGTGAAATCAAAATAACTTTCCAGCATTTTCCTTGAAAGTATACATGATTCATTCAGACACAGGTATTACATTAAATAAGCTGTTTCTTAGCAACTTAGTTAACCTCCTTAGTGTTCATGACGAGCCCATCTCGTCCAGAGTTTGTGTGAAGAATCCCCGGAAAGCTACGGCGATGCTGCTTCCAGCCGCAGCATTTGCGGGGTTCTGCGGCTTCACTGATCGCGTTGCGGTGACGCGGAAGGGGGCGAGGGTGGGCAGTTCCATAGACCTCCATGTTAATGGAGGGGCCTCTGCTTTCCAGCCCTCCCAGCCAGTGTCATGAATGACACTGGCTGTGTGGAGAGGGGAGGGAGGAAATGGCAGGCAGTGTACCTCGTACACTGCTGCCATTGCCTGTACCACACTGTTAAAAACGGTGTGGTACAGGCGGTGCGCTAGGGAGGTTAAGAAAAGTGCTCCTGTGGTCATCCATTAGCAACAAGCCAACAAAACACATAGTTTTATATTTCACTTCCATATTTCACTGTGATAATATTTAATGTTTACAGAAACCGGTACTTTAAAATCTCCTACCCTGAGCATAAAAAATGTATTCACTTGATCAAAATAGCTGTCATTCTTCAGCACCAACCTTCTGTTGATATTTGTAGCTCGGATATGACAGATTTTTCGCAAGTGAAAAAAAACAATGCATGTAGTCTTTCCATATAATAGAACAAGTACCTTTGTGAGTTTCATCACCAAACATGCAGGGTGTAGAGGGAGGCTATATGTAATGTTTTAAATCATTACCTGTGTGGAGATATCTGTACATTTCCCCCCATACTCCATCCTCCTCATACTGCCTGTCTCGGAACTTCCTTCAGCAGCTACACACGTGTTTTTTTTTCCTGCTTTCACTTTGTGCCTATTGACACACATTGTATCTGGTGGCCCCTGGCATTACTGCAGCCCTTACTCATTCAAGACTGGAAGCTAATGCTAAATTTAAAATGGTGGCTCCCACAGACGTCAGCAGCATAGCTAAAATGTTTTTTTAGGGTTTTGAGCAACTTTGAGCTATTGGGAAAGTTTAGAGGTAAGTAAAAATGTACGGTAATTATATTTTTTGGTGTTTTTTTTATTTTTGAGTTTAAATGCACTTTAAGTTAAAAATCAAGTCAAATTGTTATTTATTTATTGCCACGCAGAGACTTGTTTATTTTATATCTATTAAAGCTTGATGAGGTATAACCTCAAAAAAAGGCGTACTTTTACCCCCAAAAAGAAAGGAAGGGGAAAAAGGTGATGCTGGTAAGAACTTGGTGAGGAGTGGATTACAGATGCCGCCGATTGTGGTGAAACGACGTTTGAGGGAAATGATTTCAAAGCTGTCCCGACGTGATGTGTGGCTTAGTGGTCAGAGCAGAGGTCCCACTCGCGCAGCCTATGGGAGACTGGTAGTATAGGTTGCTAGATCCTTCCTGTCCGGTACTGAAAAATGCATTTGAATAATTGTAATCCCACTTTAAAAGAAAGGCTCGAGTTGAAGCGCCCGTAAAAAATTTAAATACTCCTTTATTGTTAAGAACAAAAATATTGTTCTTAACATTAAAGGAGTATTTACATTTTTTACGGGCGCCTCAACTCGAGCCTTTCTTTTAAAGTGGGATTACAATTATTCAAATGCATTAGTTTATTTTATAGCAATGTCTTTAAAAATGTTATCGTTCCCAAAATAATTAAGGGTTATGGAGGACCTGTGGGAACATGTCCCAAATGAAATGGGAGAAAAGACGTATGGATTGAGATTTTGTATTCATTAAAAATATATTTCAGATACGAAACATTTTCTTGAAAGCCACATTCCATTTACTTATACTGTAAGTACTTGTCCCCACTTGCTGCGGTGACTGTGGCAGACCGCTTCCATTAATTTAAATGGCCTTGTCCCCACTTGGGAAGTTCAACGTGGACCGTGGGTGGTCGTAGCCTATTGCAAAAAACATGTAAATATGTAAGTATCCTTCATAGCATTATCAGGAGAGAAAAAGGAGTAAAGCATGACCCATCCTTTTGCCAACACCTGGCCCCCCTAGGCATAGAGCCTGCTTGGGTGGCTAGTAGTGTTGGTTGCGAATATTCTAATAGTAAATTTTTATTGCTAAGATCGTCACTTTGAGAATTCCTGAAAATCTTGAATATAGTGCTATATCTTCATAATCACGAGAATTATTTCATCAGTACCCGAAACTACCGTGCATTGCATTAGCATGGTGGTGGCATCATTCTCTGGGGCTGTTTTTCTTCAGCTGGAACTGGGGCCTTAGTTAAAATAGAGGGAATTATGAACAGTTCCAAATACCAGTGAATATTGGCACAAAGCCTTCAGGTTTCAGCTAAAAAGCTAAACATGAAGAGATACGTCATCTTTCAGCATGACAACGACCCAAAGCATACATCCAAATCAACAAAGGAATGGCTTCACCAGAAGAAGATTGAAGTTTTGGAATGGCCCAGCCAGAGCCCAGACCTGAATCCGATTGAAAATCTGTGCTGTGATGATGAAAATCTGTGATGTGCACGGGAGATGCCCTTGCAATGTGACAGATTTTCTACAGAGTGGGCAAATCATGCCAAGTCAAAATGTGCCATGCTGATTTTTATATCCACTGTATATATTTATCCCCTACCATCGCTCTGGGTGATTGCTTAGTAGTGATGGCCGAACTGCCCGCAAGGCAGACAGTTCGGTGGCAAACATGGATGGACGGGTGTTCGACCCACCCCGTTCGCCGGCGAGAAGAAGATCTCTATTCTTCCTCCGGCACAATCTGATCCTGAATCTGTTCACTAGAAGACCGGTCTCTTAGCGAAAAACCGGCTCGAGTACAGGAAGTGACGTCAGTGACGTCACATCCGGCTCCCTTAACAAGGAACTTCAACTGGTTTTTCTGATTCAAATTCCTAGAGGTGGGGAATTTGAATCTGTCCGCGAATCGGCAGACGGCAGACTTCTTTAAAAGTCCGATCCGCCCGTTCACAGACAGACCTGGCCGATGTTCAGCCATCACTATTGCTTAGTAAGTCAAATTCCAACTTGAAAGACTGTGTTGGAAGACCGCTTGCCACTGATTCAATCATCTTTATTCATTTCCTATTCCGATCACTAAAGACACAGGACCTACAATCTCATGCCACATGAGCAGAGTATGCTTGTTTCTATACAAATGTTTTATTTAAGTCTTTAAGTCTCATGGTCACATGCTGGCATTTATATAATAATGAGCAATACAGTGAATTTCATTAGGACTGACATGTTTATCTATATGTTTAGCTGCATGTCAGAATATTTGTGCCAGGTCAGTGCTTTTTTATTCCATCCTATGGAGCCATTTATTTCTCTGGACGCTTGGATTATAACCTTGCATTTAGAAGCTCAGTGGTAATGAATGAGAAAGAAGAGAACATTCATAGACTCGACAAGCATTTTTTGACAAGATCTTGTGTAACGGGGCAGGTACAAAGTAGTGGACTCATACCAAGGAAAGTTCAATATAGGAAATCAATAGAACAAAGATAGCAATTATGTTGTGGCAAGTAATGATGTGTTTCTGAACAGTCTAAATGCAGCAGTGCTATCCACCTGTGGCACCCATGGCTAACAGGAAGCATGGTAAGGACCTTGTTGTTCTCTGGCAAGTCTTCCTTTTTCTTCTTCTTCTCAGCTGATTGCCTTCTCTGAACTGCACAATCCAGGGTATCTCAAGTACCATCAGCAAGGTAAAGGTTCCATTCACACGACCCTCAGTCCGAGAACAGGGGTCAAAGATGTGGGCTGTCCTGCTCATATATCACCAACACACTTGCAAATGGAGAAAACACAGAGCACCAAATGATTGGAAACTGATTTTTTATAATGTCCTAGGTCAGAGCTCCCCCTGGAGGAACCTGGCAACAAATTGAACTTGTCTACACTTTTCTCATTCCCATCTATGGGAACTGTTGGAGCCGCAGCTGTTGAGGTTTTTCTGGCTCCCACAACTGGCCACTACATTCATTGTATTCATTCATTCAAGTATGTATGTATTACCTCACTCTCACAATTGTAATCACGTGCGTAATCGCCGGCGGACGATCTTGCGCGATTGTTCATGCTATCGGGCGTGATTGACCAGGCAATCTTCTAAGAAAAAATCTGCCCAATTAAAAAAAAATGGACGCATTTTTTGATCACGTCAACACGCATTCAAAAATCTCGTCCATTTCATGTCTATGGGCGTAATCTGAAAAGAAAATCATCAGTTAAGCAGGGACAAGCCCATTCAACCAAATGGATGCAATCAACACCGATTTCCGCACGTGATTAAAATCGCGAGCTTGAGGCGATTAATCGCCTATGTGGAAACATAGCCTAAGCATCAGAATAGGAAAGGGTGGAGTGCAATTACACTTAAAAATGATTGAATTTATATTAACAAAAATCATTATTTCCACAATTACATTGCAGAGCAATTGGTTACGCTTTGTTTTTTTTTTCACTAACAATTTTCAAATCAACTGTGCCAGGTTGTGAATGCAATATTTATCATTTTTATTTTTTAGTCATACATAATTTGGTATCCAAGTTTTGGTATTTAATGATGATCACAAAGTCATATTCTATTTGCATGGCTATGTTTATTTTATTAAACAAATGGGAGCCGTTTGTTTTTGCTCAACATGTTAATTACAAACATGACTCATTTGTATTTGTGGTTGCCTATAATGGCTTTAAAACTACCTAAATGTATACATCATTAGTTAATCACTAGTACAGACAAGAAAATAGCATGAACAGATGGGGAACTGTGATTTGGTTCCCAACCTTTTAGATAATTATAACGCTTTGTTTGTTTTTTATATTTTCAATAATAGATTTTGATTTCTCTTTATTTCTTTTTATGTTATTTTCAGTATGTTGTATACATATAAAGTAAAGTAGAAGATTATAACATTTCATTAATTTGTATAAGCTATGTATTGTATGAGTTTATTTTGCAAAAACAATTTTGGATTCTTTGTAGCCCTGTAACCGCATTTGCGCATATTTTGTGGGGGTTCAGAATCTTCAGATCTCAATGACTGGCCAATTTCCCCCATGTTTTGGCTATGGTTGCTTTACTTTTGCATCCAGTACTGTTTTCTAAGGGACCTGGGGCTGAAGACAGAGCCAGTGAATGCTGAAACCTTTATGCTTGGTTGTTCTCATAGGTTCAATGGAATCTGAGATGCAGTAGGTCAAAGCAGAAATTTTCTGTTCCTTGAAGCTAAATTGGCCAGGTTTGCTATTTTGTGGAAGAAATATGTATACCCTGCATGTGGTTGTTGTTTTTGTTTTACTTGCTAAATACACTGCCTGACCCCCTAAAAAAATTTTTGCCACGCAAATAAGTATAAGCCTCCTATTGGATAAATCTGGTGTTGCTGCAGTTGATCAGGTCTAGTTTTAGCAATAGTATGTGCTCCAAGAGTAAGGTACGCTGATTACCTGAATATACTGAATGACCAGGTTATTCCATCAATGGATTTTTTCTTCCCTGATGGCACAGGCATATTCCAAGATGATAATGCCAGGATTCATCAGGCTCAAACTGTGAAAGTGTAGTTCAGGGAGCATGAGACATCATTTTCACACATGGATTGGCCTTCATAAGTCAGACCTTAACACAATTGAGAATCTTTGGGATGTACTGGAGAAGGCTTTGCGGACCCTACCATCATCAATGCAAGACCTTGGTGAAAAATAATGCAACACTGGATAGAAATAAATCTTGTGATGTTGCAGAAGCTTATCAAAACAATGCCACAGCAAATGCTTGCCGCAATCAAATCCAAAGGCGGTTCAATGAAATATGTGTGACCTTTTTTTTGGGTGGTGACTTTCTTTTGGGACATGTGCATATTAAATTATAGGAATGACATGAAGGGAACATATTTAAGATTGTTGCATATTTCTTGCCGTAGTCATGAATAAAATCAGGCTTATGTAGATGTAAACAGATCTCTGCATGTGGCATATGGCTGCTGTAGAGGTAAGAAGTCTTAAAAAGAATTGGAATTCAGTCTGTTACAAATAAGGAAAAGTGAAATGCCCTATTTTGCTCACCATCTGTCAGAAGACAACATAAGGCATTTATTACTTTAAAAAAAAACAAGAAAACAACATCACAAGTTGAAAATGTTACTTCTAGACAAATTACATTTACATCTGATAATTTAAACTCGGTAACACCTTACATGTGAACCTATAATCTAGGCTTATAGAACACTATAGACTTTGTACAACATGCATGTTCGAATGAAATATATTAACCTTAAAAGATTGGAATAGACTGAAAACACATCAAGGAATTGTTAATCTTATAGATTTATTCACAGACACATTCAGGACCAAAAATAAAAATGTTGATTAATGCTGATACACTCCAGAAATATCTTCTCACTGTATGAGTTGTGCCACAGAGCACATATAAAAATTGAGAACTAATAAAGCAGGAAACACTTATCAGTAAAGGAGGACCATGCCATGAATGTCAATTGACTTACTTTTCATTTTTAGGGCTCATTTTTTTTTAAGCATTTTACAGTGTTGAAGTAAATTGCCAAAAGAGAACAAAAATATGCACCTTGTAGAGAATATAAATACCAGAAAGGAATAAAAGGCCTTCATACTAGCTACTTGGATTAACCCAGGCATGTCCAAAGTCAGAGCTGGAGGCCAACAGTGAACTGTTCTAAAATTTGCACTGGCCTTCCAGCTCATAAAATCAATAGTATGCAGAGGTTATCCCCACTGGGGTGAAACCATTTAACTCCCAGAGTAGAGGTGACCGAAAAATTTCCAACAAGTGCAGTGGTTGTATTCTTTAAATAGCCAAAGGACTTGCTTCAAGTGATTGACAGCAAAAGGCCTCCCATCTCTCTTAAGAACCACTGCTGCAATTTCAGCGTGACTGCTGCAGCATACTGCATGATCTAGTCCTGCCTACTGCTGGAATATTCTGTATATTCACTTAATATCTGAATGGCTGTGTTTATGTTTTTTTTCCCTAATAGTCTCTCCAAAACTCTGCGTGCGTCTTATGGTCCCCACAAAATATGATGACTTACAAAATATGACCTGACATTGATAGATGTATTAGATTCAAACAAATAGGGTTGGCCTGGGTTGGCTTTGAATTCTACATTATCAAGGTTTAATGTCTAAATTTTTTGTGTGACATACAGACCCAACTTCAGAATCTTCAAGTATTATGTAAGTTACAGGTATTCTATATTCAATAAAATATATGAAATAGGAAAATAAATAGCAATAATACAAAAAACATCACCTCATGCTTTGCTTAGTCATCTAAGCGTTTTGGTCATACATTATACACAGTTTAACTGCTGTGAAAAAGTTAGGGTAACCATACACCTTTAGATTTCTCTGTCAGATTTCCCTTAGATCTTCTTTTGTTGTACCAAAACCACTTTCTAAACAAACAAGTCTACATTTGTTCAATCCCAGAGGACCCTATACTACATAGTTGTTGGTAGATCTAAAGGATATCTAAAGATCTAAAGGTGTATGGCCAGCTTTAGACAAAATAAAAGTTAATTTAACTTCTTTTTCTATTTTGGATTTTAGTTTAATCATCTGTAGTTTATTGTCACAAAAAAAGTGATTTAAACATAATAGGACCAGAAGAAAGATTCATGGCCTTAATAAGAGCAGTCTTCCACAGAAAGAAATGCAATTCATAGAGAAAGGGAAAGCCAGTACACATCAAGCAAAATTACCAGCTGTGCTCAAAAGCTGCTGTCCAAATAATAAACCCTTGGCAGTAATTACTGATGAACCACTTATGTGAATAATGTTTTATCACCTGGCATATAGCATATCAGGAATCGCAATCAACAAAACTAATGAACAAGAATATACAACATTTATTGTAGAAACATTTCCGCCTCAATAATCGTGAGCATACATAGGCCATATTTTATTTTATAAAGGTGCAATGAAAATGTAGAAAAGTGAGATTCCTGGAATAAACTGCATGCACTCAAACATGTCATAGTGTTGAGGCTGGTTTATCTTTTTAATAATTTTTATGAGATATGTTATATATTTAGCTTACAAACTACAGTAAAAAAAATACGGTCCACTCTCATAGGGGGTCAGGAATATGTGGTTCTGACTCCTCAATCACGATCAAATGATAGCAGCTGTCAGTGATTGCCAAAGAATGATGTTGCTGAAACCCATCCAATGAAGGAAGGCCTTGACTCCACTATGTGTTAAAGCCCAATATTGACAAATCCAATGAAAGTCAATGGATGTATTTACACATCCATTGGTGTGATCCGTCAGCTTCTGTTGCGTTAAAATCGCACATTTACAACATTAACGTAACCTAAGCCAACGCAGGTATGGGGGTGTTCACACACACATAGAAAATAAATTGAGTCCGTTGAAACGCAATTGTATGTGTTGTTTGAGGCGTTGATCAGGCATGGTAAAAAAAAACACAAAAAAAATGGATATGTCACAAACGCATCCCTGATGCATTTAAGTTTTAAAAAGGTGTCATTTAAAGCCCCCCATACACCTTTAGATTCCTCCATAAAATTTCCATGAGACCTACCAACAACTATGTAGTATAGTGACCTCCCTGATAGAATACATAGTGATTGGAAGGTGTAGAAAGGTCCTCATATTACATGGTTTTGGTAGAAGAAAAGTTGGTTGTACAGAAATTGCATGGTAATTGTATGTGGTGTAAATTGTTCATTAAAGGTACCCATACATGCATCGATTCCTGAAGATTGTTAAAGATTGATCGTAGCGCAATCGCCAAATTAATTTGCGCCACTTTGGGTGCTTGATCCCATACTTTGGATGGGAATTGAGGAACCAAATCAAAAGTAATGGCAATCGAAAAGGGATTTACCAACATGTTGGATCCCTGTTTGATCGACATTTAGTTTAAGCAGGATCGAACACTCATGGTGGCAGCTCATAATTAAATTACCAAGAAAATATAAAAATCAGGTCTAACATATACATTTAATAAAATGGGGGAGGTGGAGATGTCTGGTGTAATTAGTAGAGATGGTCGAATTATTTTGACTTGCTAAATTTGGGAATTAATTGCCAAGTTCCCAAACATCATACATACAACATAGAGAACAGTTGCATACATTAAAGCCAAACATTTCAACTTGACTTTAAACTTTTTAATAAATAAATAGCAAGTGCTACAGCAATACTTTCTTCTTGGTAATATTCCTCCAACCCTTCAGTAATTTGCGAGATGACACCACCAAGGGCTTTGTAATTAACTCACAAATCAATTAAATTTTCTAAATGAAATTCCACCAGGAAAATGAGCACTGAATCCCCAAGATGCCAATGTGGTTTTTGACATTGAATTGCATTGACTATTTAGTGGGGCTCCAGAGGCTTTAATATTGAATTGTATAGAAACCAGTTTTCAGAGCAGAAGTTTTCAGTTCGATTTGTATTTGAAAATACAGCCACATGATGACGTCATCACTTATGTGATGGGGGGGGGGGGGTGTATCTGCTTTCTTACAGGAAGAATCAGGAAAGTAAGATAGCACTGTGGGGCTACAATCAGTGTCCAGCTCATTGAGTGGACTTTTTGCAAGTTCAGGCTGGACAAAGTGGACTTGTCTCAACAGCTAAGGGGGTTAAACTAACTGGCAATGAAGTGGATATATTATCACTATGCATTAATCCCCAATATGCTTGTTAAGAGCAGGTAACAGGCGGCTCAATATTGAAACCGTCCGGTGTTTCCTGCAGCAGCGCCATGCCGTCATCACGCTGCTCTCAGATATCGGAGAAGCTGGAGAGACAGGTCTGCTATCTGTCCACCCTTTGCTGCACGGGTCTCCATGCAAAGCAACGGACATCAGCCATGATTAACGTCATGTCCAATATCCCTTTTTTTGAGCGGGATTGATTGGTCCAGCTTGAAAACAGCGATGGTCACAAATGATATGGGCCAGATAGATGGCTGTGAGCCCACACGGCACTCGAATCGGCCATCGATCTGGCCCATATCTACATGTGTGTACCCTGCTTAAAGGTGGCCATAGAAGAGTCAATTCTTGAGCCTACCAACTTAGGCCACAGATTCCTGGACGATGTGTGCCTGATCAACCTGGAAACAACGACAGGTTGGTTTCCTGGCCGATCCGATTAGTGGTCGATATCGATTAAGTGGTCGATCTGTCAAGGTGGGCTGCACTCGGTGATGGAACGTGCCTGGTGATGGATCGGGCAGGAATCGAGTGTGAAATCGGCCTGTGTATGGCTACCTTAAAGTTTAACATTTAGCTAGAAAAAAACATTTAGCTGGGTGAACTGATGCTATTTTGATAGCAAGAGTTGTGCATTTATATTTACATTCTGATTCACAAAAAAATAATGCAAATAGGTGCTTTTGGGTAAATTGTAAACCGCTTTCTAAAAATCGTGGCATGATGTTGAGTATGCAGATCATGGGCAGAAACCCATTAAAAGTAAATGGGGCATGTACAGAAGACGCGGACGCTACATTTTGCTTTGTGTTTTTGGCAAAATGTAGTGGAGCAGACCCCTTAATTATTAGGAATTGACACGCTAAATGTTGAAGATCTGAGAGACACTAATTGAAATGCCTCAGATTGTGGATTCTTCAGAATATGTGAAAGATGGGCCTAAACGATGGGCACACATGCTGCTGGATCCCAAGAAAGCAGTGTTCCTATACTAAGTCTCTGAGGAACTAATTTGAATTCCTCTACAGCAATTATTGGCATCAATAGCAAATAGTGTTGAGCTCGAATATTCAAATTGCTAAAATATAGTAATTAATGTGACCATTAATTTTGAAGGTAATTGTGAGGCTGTTATTATTGTGCATATATTTTCGCAATGCACTCGCAATTGCAAATATTTGTGAATATCAAATCAAATTTGATTATTGATTATTATTCGTAGAATTATTCGCGACATATTGCGAATTTGAATATTGCCCATGCCACTCATCACTAATAGCAAATGGCCCTCGATAACACCTCTCCAGGGTCCCACCAAAAACCCTAGGGGACCCCAGTTTGAGAACCACTGCTTTAATATGTTGCTTCATTTAAAAGGATAGCGCAACGGAGAGCTACTTCAATACAACCTCTCTCTGTCCAGTGTTTTAGCGGCGGTTT
>CM070035.1:122615269-122631191 GCA_036250615.1 Ptychadena robeensis | reverse complement strand
GCCAAAATGACGCGCGCCGATTAGCGCCGGACCGGAAGTGATGGGGCCGCCGTAATGCGCGGCCATTAGCGCAAAAACGGAAGTTGGATAAAAAGTTTACGCCCTCTATGATGGCACTGCTACGTCCAAATGGGAGCAGGGCAGGATGGTAGGCGGGGCGGAGGACCTCAACACCACGGCTATAGCGCAAAATCAACCGCGCCCATCTGAGCGTGAGGACGTAAGCGCAAATTAGCGCAAAGTCATGACTGACGTATCCTAGATTGGAAACGTCAGTCAACCCTTTTGGCCAGCCTATGTGGGCGGAATACAGTAAACACTGAGCTTAACTCTCCTGTTAGAGTGACAGGATGATGCTGAGTATAGGGACAAAAGGTGCCGTCAATCCCATTTATTCCGCCCACATATGGATCTGTCAAGATCTAAGTATGTTTGCACCCACTAATTATTGTTTTAAAAACAGAGGCGATAAGTTAGCGATGTATAGTTGTATAAGAATAAGTCAGAATATACATATATATACGATTGTTGACGATATCATTTACAATCGAAGACTTTTGGGTTACATAACCAGTTAGTACAATAGTGTATAGCAATACAAAGATCATTGTTCATCCCTGTGTTTACATAGACGTAATATACTTGGAATCAACAACTTAAATCAGGGAAGGGTAATCGTTTATCATTTGTTTGATTATGATATGGGGTCAAACACAAACCCCATTGTTGTGTTAATGTGTTGACTTTACATCTTCACATGTTGGAGATGGGACTAGTATAAAGAATAAATTATGTCCCAAACCGGGGGAGATAGTGTCCGGCTAAAGAATGGATACAGTCTCATTCTTATATCACCTTACACTTTCCCCCATTCAAGCACAGAGATCAGTCAAAAGTCTGATGACAAATTGTTGGGAAGGGGTGGAGCACAAATGTTCACAAAACAGATACATATAACAAACTCATATATACAGACAGATAGATAGGTAAGCAGAACAGTGGGATGGCAGAGTTTAGAGAAATGATTTGAAGCTCACCATCTCATTTAAACCAGGGTGTTTGGAAGCGTTTAAATTAACGATCCACTTGGTTTCTTTTTGGAGGGCGATTTTATCAAAATTGTCTCCTCTTATCTTCTTGTACGCATTCAAGGGCAGTGAAGTGAACAACCGATAGGTCAAAGTTGTGCATGTGTCCAACATGATGTACCACTGGGGATGTGATTCTCCCATTCTCGATATCACGAACGTGTTCGTGTATTCTTGTTCTCAGTTCTCGTTTGGGTTTTCCCTACAGAGAAGCACTGACATTTGCATTGGAACATGTATACAACCCCCCTGGTTGAACAGTCTATGCGCTGTCGGCTTCTATGTAGGGATCCATTGGGTAGTCGTATCACCTGACTTTCCTCGATCCACCTACATTCTCTGCACCTCCCACATTTGTATACGCCAGGGGATGTTTTCCTCAATATTATTGGTTGAAGATGGCTGGAAACCAACCTATCTCCAATTGATCTGGCTTTCCTGTATGTAATCTGAGGATGTGGTCGGATGTATTTGGATACTATTTCGTTACTGGTCAATAAATACCAGTATTTCGAGATAATTTGCTGGACTTGTTTGGACTGGTTTTGGAATGGGAGAATTATTCGGGTGTTATTTCTATCTTCCAAGGTATCCTGGTGTTTGTTTTTGTTAAATAAAAGCTGTTGTCTCTCTTGGCTATATGCTCTTTGGTATGCATTTTTTAACAGCTTGTTGCTATAACCTCTTTCTTTCAAGCGAGATTGGAGTCCCTGTGCCTGTCTACGGAACTTGCCATCTTCCGAGCAATTACGTCTCAGCCTTAAGTATTGGCTATAAGGGATGCTGTCAACTAGGGGTTTGGGATGTAAACTATTTGCCCTGAGTATTGAGTTACCAGCTGTTGCCTTTCTAAATAGAGTACTGTCTAAGGTGCCATCTGGATTTCGAAAGATCTTAACATCTAAAAATGATATCTCTGTTGGTGAAATCTCCCATGTGAACTTTAAATTAAACCGGTTAGAGTTAAGGTGTAATAAAAGTTTCAAAAGTTCTTCTTTTCCTCCCCCCCAAATCATAAACACATCATCAATATATCTTTTCCATAGTAGGATATGGTCAGTGATTTCACCTTCCAAACCCAGGGTGCCGCCAAAGAGTTCCCGCTCCCACCCTCCTAGGTAGATGTTGGCATAGGTGGGTGCGCAGCAGGTTCCCATGGCGACACCCTGGATCTGTAGATAATGCTTTTCATTGAACATGAATGCATTATGTGTCAAAATAAAATAAAGTAAATCAAGAACAAATTCATTGAATAATTGTTGGGGACACTCCGTTTGCTTAAGGAAACTATCAACTACCTCTATGCCTTGTTTGTGCGGGATACTGCAGTAGAGGGCCTCTACATCTATGGTGACCAGGAGAGCCTCTGCTGGTATGTAGAGACCCTCTATGTTTTGCAGTAAATCGAGGGTGTCCCTGGTATAGGAAGGTAGTGCTGTGACAAACGCTCTTAAGATGCCATCAACGAACCTGCTAGCATTCTCAGTAAGTCCTCCCATTCCTGAGACAATCGGTCTGCCCGGGGGGGGTATTTTCATTTTGTGAATTTTAGGCAAGGCATAGAAGGTCGGAGTTCTCGGGTGTGTAATGCGCAGATAATCGTAGGTATCTATCGATTATATCTTTTTGATAGGCTTTGTCAAGGGTTCGGAATAGTTGTTGTTGATAGTTCTCTATCACAGTTCTGGAGATGGGGCGGTACCAGTCCTTGTGCAATATTTTGTGGCACATCGATACATATTGGTCTCTGTCCATAACAACGATATTCCCACCTTTATCTGCCGCTTTAATGGTGATGGTTTTGTTGGACTCGAGATTTCTTAGGGCTAGTTGTTGTCGGTTCAAGTTTTGATGGGTGGGTTTGTTCCAATTAGTTTGTAAGATCTCTTGGGTTACTTGTTCCGTGAAAGCCAGGATATTGGGATTCAGACTAAGTGATGGAAACTTTTTTGATTTGTTTTTCAGTTTAGGGGCAATTGCTCCTTGTTCCACTGGTTCCTCCATTGCTGCATTATAGCTATCATCACCTATGTTTGCTGGGTCATTCTCCTGTTCCTTTAGTAATTGCATGAGTGCTTTTAGGGCTCGAAAATCTTAAATTGTGAAATTCTTGAATCGCTCTTCTTTTTTCTCTAATTTTGTTTTATCAAACATAGTTTTGAATAATAGCCTTCTAGAGAAGAGATGTAAATCTTTCACTATCGTGAATGGGTTGATGTCTTCAGCGGGGCAAAATCCTAGACCTAACGCTTTATACATCTTTGTTACGTTTTCCTGAGTCCTGCAATAAACTCTTTATGAAATCAACCTGTCTATAGCTTTTTTCACAAATTTATATAGATCTTTTTCTCTAGTGCCCCATTAGCTTCTTCATAATCTTCCTGTTCACTACAATTTAGTTTCAGACAGATAAACTGCCCTCTTGGGACAGCCTTGACTGTATTAACAGTGACAACGTTTAGCATGTAATGTGTTCTTGGGTATTCCACAAACATGTCTACATTTAAATCTAAGTCTATTGTGATCAATAGAGTCTATATAGCACCCAAAAATCACACATGCACATTTAGCAGCCTATGTCTGATAAAAGAAAACACCAAACAAATTTATTATGAGTGAGCAAAAACCTGATGCTTTCGAAATTGCAAAACTTAATTTCTTTATTGTAATCTGAATAAAAATCCAAATGATGTTTTACAGCCACCATTCCTACTGTGTGGAATGCATGAGTAGAGAACATCACAAGTAAGCCATTTCAAATCTCCTCCTGCTTCCCCCCTCTTCTCGATGTGAGGAAAATGACGGGATGAGCTTTGAAGTGCTGCTAGTGCCTGAAATGCAGTATTGCATCTATTTGATCCATTATTGATTTGAACGCTTCAAATAATTTTCTGGTTTTCCTCCTCTATAAACTGGGTTCATCTTGTGGTCAGGTGTGTTTTCTAGTCTGAATAATATGGTACATACACATGCCACTTCAGTATTTGATTACATGAGCAGCAAATACTATTTGCATCGCTTATGAATGCTGCTCCATATTTTGGATCAGGAAGCAGCAGGGAAAATCTTTTGCAATGACTATGAACTACTGCAGCATTCAGGTGACTTCATATGAGCAGAAGGGAATTACAGGCATTGTAGAACAATGGGCTACAGGGTCTTTTGATCAGCTTGACCTAACTAATTAGCATTTTGAATGCACAATGGGCCACCAGTTTGAGCAACAGGTCTTTTATAATTCGGGTTTTCTGTACTGGAATTTAGATACTAGTGCAAGTAGTGGTAAGATTTCAGTAATACTGTGGCATGCTTTTATTTGCAGAATTTTTTTTTTTGTAATTGTTGAACCACAGCTACAGGGGAATTAAAGGGTCCTTAACACAAACCTTTCATTTTTGGAGAAAACAATGCATCAGATAAAGAGCCCCGCAATGCTGCAGCCACTTTATGTGATGCCTTAGGCTTCTGGGTAATCTATATGAAAATACCAACTATGGGGAATTTTTAAACACGAATATGAATTTTAAAAACTAAACCCTGTTTTGTTTTTAGATAATTTTTGGGAGCGGCATGTCTCAGATCTTTTCCCGTTGGGGCTAAGGTGTTGAAACAATGCCATCCGTACGAACCAAGGATACAGAGCATAGATTTGGTCTGGTCATAGCGTTTGTTGCTTACAGTATGGTGCCCTCACACGCAAACAAGAAAGACTATTAACCATACCAAGACCACACTCCATATCCCCAGGAAGAAAGAACGTGCAGTCATAAGCCAGTCCTCCCATTCCCACTATGAACTGTCAACCAAACTCCTGGACCAACTGCCAGGCTGCACAAGGACAGTGGACACTGAGCCTGAATCAGATCCAGCTCTCCCTGGCTTAGGGGAAGGGGCACTCTTCCCCTAAGCCAGCAAGATCTTAGATCAACCCAGGCACACAAGCCTCTGACAGGGTGTCAAATTGTTTTGAGTCAAAGGGGTTAGTGGTTTCTGTGGTGCTATTGCCCTGCTGTGGGTAGCTATTCAGTTTCCAGGACACTAGCATTCAAGCAGTAGGTAGTTACTGCTTAAGCAGTAAGTTTCCAATAGTTACACTTTACAGTTTGCTGAATAAACCCAAACAGGAAAAAATGCAGAGCCCACAAAATTGAAAAACAAACCTATTTACATGTATGATCATGCAGTGCAAAGATTGGTCTGTTGGCAAACAAACTAGGTAGGTCCCTTGATTACATAATTGATGATGGCAAACAAAGCAAATACAGATTTATATAGTATAATAAACATTTTGATAACGCTATTCAACAAAAAACAGTACAAAGTCCCAACATAATGCTGTGATAATTACCAAGCATACCATGCGCTCACATCTAAAGACCTACCACTGCAAGAGGGGAGGTATTTATAATGTGGGTCACAGCAAATGAATGACCGCGTTTAAAATTAACCCAGCCTAAAATCACAGCTCTCCTCCCTCTCCACCATAGACATGACTAGCCGAGTTAATGTTAAACGCAGCCATTCATTTGCGGCAATTCGGAACCACAAAAGTGGAAACAAGCCCCAACTACCAACAACCAATGATTGGGCTTATTCCACACAAACTGCCATTGATTCTTCTTATTTCACTCACTGCACTGGTGATGGGGACAAACTCATTGGCACCAATAATGAAAACCACTACTTTATAATTGCAGAAAATTAATCAACTTACTCTACACTTGACATTCTAAACGTCAAAATCAGAACATTTCATTTGACAACGTTCTGTTTTTAAATATCAAAATGGGTTTTAAAAATCTGGATTGCTGCCGTTCAGTTTAAATATTTAACCTCCATAGCGTAAATACCGCAGTATGGGCAATCGCAGCAGTGTACACTGCCTAAAATCCCCCTCTCCCCACCTCTGTACACGTTACTGGCATCGTAAGCTGGGAGACCGATGCCCTACCATTAACATTGAGGTCTATGTTACACCCCCTCACCTTTTCAGCATCACTGATGCGATCGGGATAGTGTCGGCAACACAGAAATACAGCAGTTTTTCAGGAATATATATGGTACACCTGATCCCCGGACACCTAGTGTTTGAGACAGACCCAAACACAGAGTGAACTGGGTTCGTCTTGAGCACTAGGGAGGTTAAAGAATATGTTTTTGTGGTTTAAAGCCTCTTCATCTTTTAATTTTTAAAGTGACTCTCTTAGGTTAACAGTACTAGGAAAAGAACCGTTCTAGAAAATAAAAAAGTTAGCAGTAACAGGGAATTACAGGCATAACATACCAACAATGCTATAGTGGGTACTGAGCAGATCATTTATACATACACATGCAGTTTCAGTATTTGATTACACAAGCAGCAAACACTATTTACATTGCATATGAATGTTGATCTATATTAATAACCAGGGAGAAGCAGGGGAAATAACTTGCAATGACAGAACTACTGCATTTAGGTGGCTTAACCCCCTGGGCGTTACAAGCTTTTCAATTTTTTGTGGCACGAAAAGCTGTTTCCCCAGCAATTGCGGCAGAGGACACTATACTCCGCCGTGATTCCTGGCTCTCCCCCTAGCCCTCTACACACCACCAGTGTCAATTAGACGCCATCGGTGTATGGGGAGAAAAGAGACCCCCCCCCCACCAATCACATGGCCTGGAAAGGCTCTGTGTGCCTGCAGCTCTGTAAAATAGTGCAGGCACATGGAGAGCCGGTGGTTGTGCCCAATCCCGGCAATGGTGCAGTTTGATTCATGATCAAACTGCGCCCGTACTGGCTTTGGGCATCACGCCAAGGAGGTTAATATGAGCAGTTTAGGAAATTAGTGTTGAACCACAGCAACATGGAAATGCAGGGGTCCTGAACACAAACCTTTCGTTTTTGGTTAACAATGCATCAGATAAAGAGCCCTGCAATGCTGCAGCCACTTTATGTGATGCCCTAGGCTTTGGGGTAATCTGCTTTTATGGCGATACAAAAATTTGGAGATCATTTATTTTTGGGAGCGGCATGTCACAGACCTTTACCCGTTGGGGCCAAGGCGTTGAAACAATACCATAAGTACGAACCAAGAATACAGAGTATAGATTTGGTCTGGTCATAGCGTTTGTTGCTTACAGTATGGTGCCCTCACACGCAAACAAGAAAGACTATTAACCATACCAAGACCACACTCCATATCCCCAGGAAGAAAGAACTTGCAGTCATAAGCCAGTCCTCCCATTCCCACTATGAACTGTCTCCAAACTCCTGGACCAACTGCCAGGCTGCACAAGGACAGTGGACACTGAGCCTGAATCAGATCCAGCTCTCCCTGGCTTAGGGGAAGGGGCACTCTTCCCCTAAGCCAGCAAGATCTTAGATCAACCCAGGCACTATGCCCACTGGAACAGTGCAGTCTGGCAATCGGTCCAGAAACCCAATCACAGCTCACAATGAAAAGTTCAGACCAACCTACAAAAGCAAACGCTTTACTTCCAGAAAGCTGATAGCTCTGTCGACTTCCCAAGAGGAATCACAGTTCAAAGCCCAATCCAACCATCCATCTCCATTTATTGCGGAGAGAGAACCTCAAAACAAAACGGTAACCTGCATGGTAAGCACTGGATGTGGGATTAAGGCTCAATCCACAAACCAGCAGCTCTTTCTCTGCTAGAGACATCAGACTGAACCAGATCTTCTCACTAGACTCCAGATTATTAATTTGAGTGGGGAAATCCTAAGTGAATGAGTTATGATGGCAGATCACAACTCAGTGTGGTGATATTCTTACTAAATACTGCTTTGGGTGCACAAAAAGTTGTGCCTGTCCCATGTAAGGAGTTACAATAAAAGCTCATAACTCATTTGAGCTATACATTTTACAATCTAGATATATAATTTATTGCTAGTTACTATATGAAGGAACCTACCATTCACGAATACAGCATGTCCTGCGAGTAGATTTCACCTTGCATGCACCTTGCTTGGAATTCTTCATAGCTCTCCTAGTTCCTAGAGAATACAGAAGCATCTAGGATAGGGGTTAGTGGTTCCAATTTTGCTATTGTGCTCACATCTGAATGCTTAGAGGCCTACTACTACAAGATGGGAGGTATTTATAGCCTGATAGCAAATTTTTTTTCAACAAACTTTATTTGAAGTAGTCACAAACTGACATGGAGACAAAAACTCAAAACCTTTAAAAAACATTTTCTTTTTAAAAAGCCGTTTAGATTTGTTGCTTTTTTAGAGAGAAGGGAAAATAAAATAAACATTAAGTAGATCTAAAACAAAACTGCATGGTGAACATAGCCAGCTGATGCCTAATGCAGCTTTACACCTTTAGATCACTCCTTTAGATATTCCAACAACTATGTAGTGCCGAGTCCTCCCTGACAGAATACATAGTGATGGGAAGGTTTACAAAGGTCCTCAAACTGCATGGTTTTGGACCAAAAGCTGATTGTAAAGAAATTGTATGATAAGATTGCCAAGCTAGCAACACATGGTTCAATTTTAGCATTCAATTAATGTTTTTCGATGAAAAATTCACATAGTACAATCGACGATTATTGATCGATTTTTGTCAAATCAAATTGTGATCGGACAGGTTGGAAAATTTTGGTAGATTGTACAATAATCGAACTACATTCCTTGCAGCTTTTTTTTGGTCGAGTCAATGATACTCGATGTGTGTGGCTACTCCCCTTTAACACATCACTTCTGATTGAAACTAAAATCGTAGGATGAATTTAATTTAATTTTTGATTACTTCGATGAACTTTTCAGTTGAAGTTGAACAATAATCGTACTCCCCATGTGGTGTACATCGATTAAATTAAAATCAATTTTCGATTTTTTTCATCGAACTACAAAATCTAATCTAACGTCGATTGAACGTGTATGGGGGCCTAAAGTGACCCAACTTAAAACTAGATCATACCAGTTTCTCCACAATAAGCTAAACTGAATGATGGGTTGCATGGGTTAGTACACTGGGGGGAATTAGGAAGCTGACTCAGGGTGCATGTTGTTCTGTTAGAGGGGTGAAGGCTTAGGCTATGTTCCCACATAGGCGATTAATCGCATGTGGAAATCGGCATTGATTGTGTCCATTCAGTTGAATGGGCTTGTTCTCACTCAACTGATGGGCGTGGTCTTGCGTGGCCACGATTGGACCCGCGTTTGGATTGCAGATGGAGGGCGGTTTTATTGTAAAAATCACGAGTGAAGATCGTCTGGTCAATCGCGCCCAATCACGTGAGCAATCGATTGAGATCGTCCACCCGCGATTATGCACACAATTAAAATTGCAAGCGTGAGGAGATTAATCACCTATGTAGGAACATAGCCTTAGGGATGAGGAATATTAAAACTAAAACCAATTATTGAAATCATCGTATGGGAATTGCGATGTGTGCCATTCACACATGGACTCCCGTAAAGCTAGCCATACACATATTGATTTCCGAGTGTTTGGCCATTGAGCCCTGTTTCCCATCCAAACTGTAGCGATCGATCAGAAAAGAACCGTTGTAGTGTCGTGCAGGAGCAGTATAGCATGCTCACACCCCAATAAGCAAAGGTCCGCGCAGGCTGGTAGGGGGCAATTTACAGTTTATTGAGGAGTATATACATACAAGCTCCAACTCCCGAGGGCAGAATAGGGTTTCAGACTTGGGAATAAACATTGCTACTGTTGCTACCATGCTGATGGAACCTGTGGACAGGGGTGCTGTAGGCTCTCTCCGTGATTACGCACCATGGCAGTCCAGTCAGGGTGTCACACTCTAGGGTACTAGAACACACCTCACCCGGGGTTACTTGTCTGGGGACACAACTGAGGGAAGCTGCAGGTCTTCAGGGGAGCATCAACAAAAAAGCCCAGAACTACTATTTATCACCTGAGACAGGGGCTGGCTTAAGGCCTGTTACTGGGCAGAACAGAAAAGTTACATTTAGAGCAGAAAGCCAAAACAGCGGGAAAAGCTATTAACCCTATCCATGCAAAAAAAGGTTCCAGCAACTTGTAAACAACAAGTGTAGCCCTTAAAGGGACAAACAACAACTATAATACAGCACTATACAGTATAAATACAGAGTGCAATATATACAGTTTTGTGGCCCTTTTCTCGGGTCACAACACGGTCAGATGGGAATCGTCCACAAAATTGCATGCAGATGGATATGGGGTGCCTTTGTTTCTTGGACAATCGACCCCCAAATGAGCAGCGCAAACGCGCACAGCAGTAAATCGGCCACAAAATCGCCCGTGGATATACGTGTATGGGGTCCTTAACTCTCATTGCCACCCATCAATGATGGAGCCCTTTTACCTTTTACTGTCACCAATGACAGGGCTCATTTATTTTCACTGCCACCAATTATGCGGTTTATTGAACCATTATTGACAGCAAAAATTAGAATAATTTAATTTACACTGCCATCAACCATAGGGATTTATTCTGAACAATTGGTTTTATTTAACTCTTGCTACCACCAATGATTGAGTCCTTTTACTCTCACTGCCACCAATAATGAAGCTGATTGTATTCTCACTGAAATAATGGGGATTATTTTTCTCTTATGGATACCAATGAAGGGACTTATTTTCCTCACTGACACCACTGCCACCAATGTTGGGGTATATTTTACTCTCACTGCCACCAGCAATGAGGGATGTTTTTAGCAATTATAATAAAATAATTCCCATCATTGATGGCAATGAGTAAAATAAGCCCCCTCATTAGTGTTAGTGAGGGTAAAATACACTCCCTGATCAGTGGTAGTAAAAGTTTAATAAAAGCCCCATCATATATGAAAATGATATGTATTTTTTCTCGTGGATACCAATGAAGGTTTTTTTCTAATATTTTTCTAATTGCAACCAATTATTTTTCTCCCTAAATGAAAAGGATTGGAAGCAGCGGTCCCCAGCTCTTGTTTAGTAGGATTATCAAGGGCCAGATTGTCCATGGTTACAAACTTTCCAAGGAATGGGTACAATCCCCCCAGGAAGACTGCTCCACCTCCTCTTCCTCACCACCAAAGCCACCTCTCTCCTCTGGCTCCTTCAGACTCCTCCCTCTAGGTTGGCCAGCAGATGATGACAGGGCCCATTTGGTACTTTCAACAAACATTACATGCTCCTCGTCCTTCTCTTCCATGGCCTGATCACTGACATGTCACAAGGCACAATCCATGGAAAAAATATATGGTGTCATGTCACTGATGGTGTCGGTGGATGGTGAATTTCCTTGAAAGGCCACTGAAAAAGGCTGCAGAGGTTGCGCACTCAGGGGAAAAAATACTAAGCTCACCAGAGAGTATCCTACCTGCTAGGTCACTGAGGTATTTATATACTGCATATTACTGGAGCAGCTGGATCATCATGAACAATGTTGAATTCCACCGTGTCTGGCTGTCGCAAAGGCATGCTATGGCTGTGTACAACCTGAAACAGCTGCACACTTTCCTGAACTGCTTTAGTAAAACCTGAAATCCAGGGTACTGTGCCACAAACCATTGCGCAATGAGGTTCAAAAAGTGCGCCATGTGTCGCACATGTGCCATTATACCTGATTGCGTTGTTGACAACAGAATGATACCTTTGTCGCTTACCATGTGTTTAATTCTCGGTTTGTGCCAGGTAAGCCACAAATCGGACTGTGACTACAACGCTGACAGCAGTGCAGGTCCAATATGACTTCTCGATAGTATGCTCAGCATCTGCTAAACAGTGTGACACCGTCTGACCTGCAAGGTTGAATTGAATCTGGAGAGCTCAGAGGGCACAATGGAAGAGGAGGACAAAAATGTGTTCAGAAGAGACATATTAGGATGGAGGAGAAGAGGGGGCTGGCCTGCATGTAATCCATGGCTGTGCCACTAACTCCCCTCTAGAGATGCTTGAAATAAATAAAAATTGATTCTACTAAAATCTAAATTTTTTCTGATCAAAATTTTGATAAGATTGCGAATTTGTCTGCAATTCGACATAAAGGTCAAACTTTGTGTATTCATCGATGGCCAATACAGTACAACACTCTTCAATGTCTAAGAAGTTTGTCATTCGAAATTTCGACTTATCAATTTTGAAATAAGCCTTGAGTATCATTGTGTTGATCGTGAATTTTTATTGTGAATATCGGCACTTCCCAAATTATCGCAAACCGATATTCGCAATAAAAATTCACAATGATGATATTTGCGATCAACACTATGACATATTTTCTTAAGCTGAAATTTCGATGTTAGTAATTGCTAATTTTTTGATCATCACTACTCCCTTCTAAAGCCAAGTATTGCATGCAGGTTTGCTCAGTGTGCAGTAACGGTCAGTACCTTCACTGACTGTGTTTGGAAGACCACGTGTCTATGGTCAGATGGACCTTCGCTCCAACACTGTGTGCCAGAAATCTGGTGACCTGGCTCTGCACATGACAGTAGAGGTCGATGATGGCTTTCTGTTAAAAGTTTTTCTTCCTGGTACTTTCCACCTCAATGTAGCAATGGAAGCAATTTTTTTTAAATGCCTCAGATTTCACAAGCTGATATGGTAATAGCCTTGTTGGACAAGGTGGTTCATCCGCAACAGCATTTTCGAGGTCATATCTTTCAAAACCCCTTGGACGTGGGTAAGATGTCCTTGGAAACTCATTCAGGTGGGGAGTGGGATCCAGGAGCCTGTGTCCCCACAATGCCTGGCCATTGTTGTGGGCAGTGGTCTCCACCTCTTTAGGTATGGCTTGGGATCTTGTGGGATGGGGCATACCCCCTCCTGTACTAGCAGGCTTGCTAAACACGGTCTGGTATGCTCTTGAGGGGGGAACTCCATGTCATTAATTATTGAATGGGTTGTCTTTCTTTACTCCTCACTTCTGTTTTTTTATAAAAGTTATATTTCTTGCTGTTCTTGAAGCATCTGCGTACTAACTAGCCATAGAGGAGAGAGATCAGTGTGCAGATGTGTGACAGAGAAGCCGTGATTTGATGGCAAGTGCTCACTAGAGGCATTGCTGCACAAACAACTTCACTTTATCATATATATACTGCTATTGGTAAAGTATTTTATTGTTAAATGTATACAATTTATGTCAGTTGAATAACTGCAGGGCACCATTAATAACTATGAAAGGCTTCATATATTAGCAATTCCCAATCATGGGGGCAGAGCCTCCAAGATATAAACTAAGAGGGTTTTTTAGGGGCACCTTAACTCACAAATTTATTAATGGAATGTAGCGACTAAGATGCTTGTGATTTAATAAAAACCTCTTTAATATTATTAGACTCGTATACACTCTACAGTATACAAAACATGTAAGTGTAATAAGTTCAAAGTGGTTCATAGAAATACAGAATGAGATACATTAAAAACAATAGCAGCAATACAGTAGATCTAAGGTGCGTTATTGATTCTGAGCGTTCTACATGTTTCGCCCTACCAGGGCTTCGTCAGGGAGAGATGGCTCTATGGGTATATACATGTATTAATATACAAAACAAAATATTATACAGGGAGTGCAGAATTATTAGGCAAGTGGTATTTTTGAGGAATAATTTTATTATTGAACAACAACCATGTTCTCAATGAACGCAAAAAACTCATTAATATCAAAGCTGAATATTTATGGAAGTAGTTTTTAGTTTGTTTTTTGTTTTAGCTATTTTTACCAGCGAAACCAATATAACATCTCAACATTCACAAATATACATTTCTGACATTCAAAAACTAAACAAAAACAAATCAGTGATCAATATAGCCACCTTTCTTTGCAAGGACACTCAAAAGCCTGCCATCCATGGATTCTGTCAGTGTTTTGATCTGTTCACCATCAACATTGCGTGCAGGAGCAACCACAGCCTCCCAGACACTGTTCAGAGAGGTGTACTGTTTTCCTTCCTTGTAAATCACACATTTGATGATGGACCACAGGTTCTCAATGGGATTCAGATAAGGTGAACAAGGAGGCCATGTCATTAGTTTTTCTTCTTTTATACCCTTTCTTGCCAGCCACGCTGTGGAGTACTTGGACGCGTGTGATGGAGCATTGTCCTGCATGAAAATCATGTTTTTCTTGATGTTCTTCCTTGTACCACTGCTTGAAGAAGGTGTCTTCCAGAAACTGGCAGTAGGACTGGGAGTTGAGCTTGACTCCATCCTCAACCCGAAAAGGCCCCACAAGCTCATCTTTGATGATACCAGCCCAAACCAGTACTCCACCTCCACCTTGCTGGCGTCTGAGTCGGACTGGAGCTCTCTGCCCTTTACCAATCCAGCCACGTGCCCATTTATCTGGCCCATCAAGACTCACTCTCATTTAATCAGTCCATAAAACCTTAGAGAAATCAGTCTTGAGATATTTCTTGGCCCAGTCTTGACGTTTCAGCTTGTGTGTCTTGTTCAGTGGTGGTCGTCTTTCAGCCTTTCTTACCTTGGCCATGTCTCTGAGTATTGCACACCTTGTGCTTTTGGGCACTCCAGCATGATGCTCTGAAATATGGCCAAACTGGTGGCAAGGGGCATCTTGGCAGCTGCACGCTTGACTTTTCTGAGTTCATGGGCAGTTATTTTGTGCCTTTGTTGTTCCACACGCTTCTTGCGACCCTGTTGACTATTTTGAATGAAACGCTTGATTGTTCGATGATCGCGCTTCAAAAGCTTTGCCATTTTAAGAGTGCTGCATCCCTCAAGATATCTCACTATCTTTGACTTTTCTAAGCCTGTCAAGTCCTTCTTTTGACCCATTTTGCCAAAAAAGAAAGTATTGCTCTAACACATGTATATTTTGCATAAATTATGTTCAAAATACCGTATTTTTCGGACTATAAGACGCACCGGACCACAGGACGCACCCACTTTTTAGGGCAGGAAAACCAGAAAAAAAGATTTAATAAGTTTTTACATCAATTGGGTCATTGCAATGAATGCAATATTCAATTTAGCCAGCAGGTGTCACTAGCAGCAGTACACTCACAGCACTGATTGGCAGGAGGAACAGCTTCTCCTCTCTCCCTCTGCGATCAGCTGTTTCTGTGTCTGTGCAGAGTGATTGCACTTCAGACAACAGAGAGATATAACCAGTTTATCTCTTTCTTCATTGCCTATGGCAGTTCAGGGCTCTGAGCTCTGAGCTGGCATAGGCAAATGCACAGTACAGATTGGAGAGCCGGAGATCGCCGGCATCTCACATCTGACAGCTCCCCAGCTAATCTCCGTGCCGGGAGAGCTGGCGGGCAGCCAAGGTGCGACCACCGGGGGCCGAGTGGCGGCGGGGGTCGTGCATTCGGACCATAAGACGCAGGCACTTTTTGTCTCCAATTTGGGGGGTGAAAAAGTGTGTCTTATGGCCTGAAAAATACGGTAAAAGCTTTGAGTTGAATTTTTTACAAAAATTTTAATTTAAATCATGCAGAAATTGCAAATGCTTCTTTTTGTAGTGTTACCACAACCCTTCTCTATATCTCCAGCAATTCTGGCGATGATATCATGTTCAGGAGCTTAAAATTTTACCATCTCTACTAAATATTCCAGACAAACCTAATGTATAAGGTTCACATGCAGAGCTCTGGCATTGCCGCATGGGACACAGGTACACAGAATGGAAAGTCCCATTTTGCAGTGATGTGCCATGTACTTATGTGTTGTCATACCCAAGTGCTCAGTATCAGGAGAGAGAGAGAGAGAGTGAATAGACCTAGTCATGCTAGCGGACTGGGAATATTTCCATGCACTTTACAAAAGCTGTGGCTTTACATAAAGTTTTTTCCAGCATCACCTTAAATTTGGATTATTGTAAAACTTACTGTAGTTCAATATGTAGCTTGTGGTCAATAACCGCCCCCCCCC
>CM070035.1:122597970-122610066 GCA_036250615.1 Ptychadena robeensis | reverse complement strand
CAATCCCTTCCATAAGATCCTGGGAGTCAGGACCGAGAAGCAGCTCGCTCTCCTGCATTATCTCCCCCAAGATATCCTCTCACTTTCGGACTTAAAAAGGAGCAGGGACATGTCTTGGGGGATAGGGGCTGGCTGTACAGGAGGCTGGCTGCTGCTGCTAGGAGCCGGGACAGAGGACTCCGTGCCACTGGCTTGTGCCACGAAAGCCACAACTGCCTTGGCATCCTTAGACGAAATTGGGCGACTGCCATGCACAAAAAAAATCATGCATGAGGCGGACGCACCTGCTTGATGCACCCACCCCATGGGTAAACACCCAGTAATCTGTATTAGCCAAAATGCGTACAACGCGAGGGTCGCGAGAAAGGCAGCCTAACATGAACTCAGCCATGTCCTATCCACGCTAAAACTGAGGAAAATAAACTTACATGGGTACTATTACCCTCTGTACCCAAGCCAACAGTCTCCAGCAGCTCCTCCTCCTCCTCTTCCTGCTGCAAATCGAGCTCCAAATCCAAAGTTTAAGCCAAAACCAAAGTGGTATTGCTATCAGCCTGTGTCATCTCCTCCTCTGACAAATTCAGTAAGAAGTGATTGTTTCAGTAGACACAGCAGTGGGATGGTTACACTGATGATAGCATTATCACCACTAACCATGTTTGTGGATTTGTCAAAATGTTTAAAATTTCACATATAGACATCAGTGCCCACCCCTCGCTTGCAAACTGTGGCAGTTTACTGCAAATGCGACGACCAAGTTGCAGCTGGTATTTCCACGATTGCCCTCTGCTGCTCACAAAGCCTGGGCAACATGTAGAACGTGGAGTTCCTGCACGTGCTCAGGTCGCGCAACAGTCGAAAAGCTGGAAGCCGCAAGCGCGGCTGCAGGGTCAACAGAGTGGCTGAAGCTGTGGATGACTTTCTGAAATGAGTGCACATGTCGCGTGCCTTCACCACTAAATTTTAAACATGGGCTAGGCAGGGAATGTGGGTCAGGTTGCCGAGCGCTAAAGCCACCACCTAGTTACGGCCATTGTCAGCCACAACCATGCCTGGCTGAAGGTTGAGTGGCGAGAGCGGTGTGATGTTTGTCCCCCAAACAGATCAGCTTCAGCACTGCCTGTTGGCACTTCCCCACAGCAGTGCTACACTGCTTCCAGCTAGTGACTGACCGTGGACTGGTGTTTAAGGTTGAAGTGCAGCAGGAGGCGGAGGAGGAGAAGTGGAGGTTGGAGCCAGCACAGCTGCTGGCGGAGACCCTGATGGACATAGGGCCTGCAATCCTGGTGGTGGGTAGTACCTGTGCTGTGCCAGGGTGTGACTCGCTCCCGGCCTCTACAACATTCACCCAGTGCGCCGTGATGGATATGTAGCGTTCCTGGCCACCAGTGTCCATTGTGAGGTGGACCTTCCTAGTTACTGCGTTGGTCAGTGCACAGGTGATGTTTTGTGACACATGCTGGTGTAAAGCTTGCATGGCACACCGGGGAAAAAAGTGGCAGCTGGGGACTGCGTACCTGCAGAAGGCCTCAGTCTCCACAAGTCTAAATGGCAACATTTTTTAAGAGCCAGCAACTTAGAAAGTTGTGCATTTAGGGCTATGGCCTGAGGGTCGGTTGGTGGGAATTTGCGTTTGCGCTCAAATGCCACTGTAATCGGTATTTGGATGCTGCGCTGGGACAGGGAAGTGGATGTAGATGCTGCTGGTGTGGGTGCAGGGAGAGGGGCATCTGGGGCAGCACCTTTGACAGAGGATTGGCCAGCAGTGCCTACAATAGGAGGAGGAGGCAGTGGTATGACAATCAGACTGTGCACCCAAGCGTTCTGCACACTTATTGGGGTGTTTGGATGCCATGTTGTGGATCATGCTAGTGGTGGTTTTTAAGGTTTTTAGTGTTTACACCCCGACTCATTTTGGTACTGCACAGGTTACAAACTACCACTCTTTTGTTGTCCGCACATTCCTTAAAAAAACCCCATACTGCGGAACTCCTAGGCCTTGGTGAGGCAGATTTCCGCAGGGTAGTGCTTGCTGTCACGGCCACGGCTGCATAACTACTTGGTGTGGCCCGACTTTTACATTTTGCCACACCACTGTCTCTTCCTGCCTGATGCGGTGCTGCGCATCTGTCCTCTACTAAACTACTATCTTTCTCACCTTTCCAGGTTGGATCACTTACCTCACCGACCACCACCTCCTCTTCCTCAATCTGATCATCCTCCTGACATCATTGCAACCTCAGTGTTTGGCAACTGTAATTACAAACAAACCTAATATAGAGGCCAAAGTTTAGAAGTAGTACAGCTTTTTGTGTGCCACACCCCGAAAGTTCCTCAAATACACAAATTTTCTACAATTATTGGGCTTTTCAGGCACAAAACTCATAAGTAATAAACATGAAAATATTTATTGTAGAAGAGCAACCCGTACATGTTGAAGGTTGGTCCATTTTACATACATAAACAAAAGATCAGTCCGTAATTAAAGAATGAACAAAAAACCATACTTGTCTTCAATTTTCTTATATCAACGACCTCCACTCTCTATCCTCACTACACTCACTTCCCTGTATGTTCCTAACGCCCCTTTTTTTTTTCACGTCCTTCTCGGGTCTTGGTTCTTCCTTGCTCACCCTGCTCTACCTTGGGTTCTTGTTCGAATTTTGGTCTGTTTTCACTACTGTCTGTCACACATACCCACACACCTTCCTACCCCTCCCCTCACATACATACACACTCATCCACACCTTACCTCACATTCACACATGCACATATTCCCATCTTTCCCTCACTGATACCTTTGCACATCATTCCTTGGCATTTCCTTTATCCCGTTTCTGTGTGTATTTGGGGTGATTCACTCATATATTGGCCTATTTAGTGGTGGCGGGTGTTTGGAGGGTGCATCACAATTCTGCAGGGTTTTTGGGCTGGAGATGAGGAGCGATGAGTTTCCCCCAGGACGGGCACCCCAGGACCACTAGACGAGCAAAATTCAGTCTAAAAAGAACGTACAAAGATTGCAGCTTGGGCGGAATCTATCCCCAATAGGGGAGGAAAAACAATTCAAGGAACTCCTGATACCAAGGATCTCCCCACCTCCATGGTAAGCATACCAAATTGTTGCGGTAATGGGGACATCTAACAAACCTACGCCTATACACATATATACGCCCTCCCAGTTGAAGGGCTAAAATGGATTTTTGGGGGTTTGAATTTTTTGTGTGGGGGAAGGGGTGGTGTGTGAGATATATGTGTGGGGGCGAGATGGGACCATGAACCACAAAACTACCTGGGGGAGGGACATATCCCTGTGATGATGGCTTTAATATTTGTTGATGTATACGATGTATATTGAATGCATATGTCTTTGGCTAATTTTGAATATGTGAACAATATGTTTAATATATATATTCACAATTCTGTACAAATATTACAATGTGATTGTCTTCTTAAAGCATACACGACCAATTTTGGGTTCACTCCTGAAGAAGATCCGTATACAAGGGGCAAAACGTGTCAAGCTACCCAGAATCTGCCGGTGTTCCAAGGCAATATTGTCAGAAATCGTGTATAGCATGTAATGTATATGGTGTAACTGTATGTCTTGTATAGCATTTTAATGGATTTTATAGATGCATAGTGGGTCAGCACAATTAAGAAAAGTTTTAATAATTAATATTTACTATATAATTTATTTTTGTGTTTATATTTTGCCCGTGCCTTAAAAGCCCCACTTTGCCCCCCATGTGGCTCTGGATATCCCCAAAAGAGCACAACGTTGTCTAAGGTCTTCAGTCCTTAAAAGGACTTTTGGGTCTGTAAAAGTTAGAGCAGTAAAGAGCAGAACAGCCTTTCCCTGCCTATCCGGTGCCTCTCCCTATCCGCACTGAGCCGAGTGGGAGGGGTCAGGCAAACATGACTGCTGGTACTACAGTGTGGGCAGCAGTAAGCTGCCCATTGATTGGAGGTCTCCAACCCTCGAAAATCGCAGGGCGGAGACCCGAATATGGAGCTCGAGCACGCATGGTGCTCTGTAGAGCACTGGCGTGTTCCGAGCGTGAACATCTGTTGGGCCGAGCATGTTCGCTCATCCCTACTAAGAATGTATCTTGCCAATGGGAACAAAGATAGCATTCAAGTGGTCCTATGTAGCATTTGCTAATGGGGACATATTCCCTACTCCTTGGTCTTCCATGTGCTTAGGTGTTTGTCCGTAATAGTGATGAGCAGCATAGGTAATAATCATATTCTAAAAATATCACCTAAAATTCACAAAAAATTTGAGATTAGCGATCTCCTGTCATTACCTTCATTGCGCAACTAGGCACTTTTACATGCTCATATTGCAAATGCAATGCACATTAGTTCTGGATGTAAAAAATCTTGAATATTCACGATTACGAAGATATAGCACTATATTAGGCCTTTTTTTTCAAATTCTTGAAGTGCCGATATTTGCAATAAAAATTCTGGATTAGAATATTTGCAATCAACACCAGTTCGTAATGGTGGATGGACACAGGCAATAGTTGAGGGTATAGGTTGGCTTTAAAACTGGCTGCCAGACACACTAAATAGCAAATGAGATTGTGGCATCTACCATGAATTATTGCAGTATTAATGTGATTGTTCCTTAACCCCCATGTAAAATCACCTACAGTCTGTCATGTGTACTTTACTGAAGGTGAACAATAGCCCACAGCCACAGCAAGATGAAAAGACTTTTCTCAAGGAACATTTATATTCACTTTAGCTAGAATAGGTCAACCTGGAAAGTTTAGCTAATGATACCCAATTAAAATTCTAAATTACTATCATGAGCTCAATGTTAGCACAGTATTCTTGTTATGATGTAATTGTCAATATTTTGTTAAAATTGTATGATATCTAATGTTTACTGTTTTGTGCATCAGGTAATGCTTATATCAGTTGTGAAAAACAATCCTAATTATTCACAGAGAATAGGGTGAAGGATGCAGGAACTTCCATGTTTTTTATGCACAAGGAAACAAAACAAGATTCTTATATTGTATACCATGTGATCCTCTGTATGTGTATTCAATAGTTGAATTTATGCTAAGAAGATTAATATAAAAAATTAACACAGGGATAACAAAGAGCAAGGGAAACAGTTGTCCTAAATATAGATGTGCCACCCAGGTAAACATACTCTTAATAATACCAACATTCACCAAAATGTTTTTTCACTGTTGACTTGACTGAATGTCTATTTTATACATTTATTCATATATGTGTTGTTGAAAAGAGTTAATGTATGCCAACTATTTGCCTCAGGAAATATGTAAACGGATTACCATACCATAACAGATAACCGCATTTTTTTTTGTTTCATCCTTAATATGCATATTGTTTTGTTTAATTTATGAAAAATAGCCATTGATAATAATTGGTAACTTTGTATTGCTTTAAATAAGCTGAGGACCATCAGATTCTAGTGGCAACCTTTATAGTTTATTTGGGAATATAAGCACATGGTTGCTTTTTTTACGGGTAAAGGAAAGGTTAAATAATTCTGCAGCAATTGTATCCAATATGCCATCGCATTTTCATACTTTACAAATCCATGACCGGGTGAGTTTATCCATTCTAAGCCCTGGCCAACTACTCAGTGTACTGTGTACTTCTTTTGACACATAATAATGGAAATACACAGAAGTGGCTGGATTACTTAAAAAAAAATGTTTTACACAGTAGGAAATGATTATCATTTTGATGGTGTACACATCTTCCACTTTAAAAGAACTACTATACCTTTTGGGTATTCCACAACAGTAAACACAATTATGCAAACTGACTAGTAGACAATATTCATCACTAGAAAACCTGTGTTGAGCATGATGGTCAAATTTTTTCATAGGGAATATGTCGTAAATTGAATAATGTTATTAATATAAAAAGTATCAATCACTGTAATTTGTAAAGGTTTGGAATGTTTTAGGTATTGGACTAGGAGAATGTTGCAAAGTGACTAATGTATTTGCACATGAATTTCCCCTTAGTTTAGTGAACCTTAGGGTTAAACTTTAGGTCAAAGCTGTGATGAAAGCTGTAATCAATCAGGAACACTAATCCCTCTCAACTTGTCCATACCTGATATGCTTGGCCACCCAACCTTAAACTACAACTGAAGCCCATAAATTGTGAGAAAAGTGAACAGATCTACAGTATTCTTAAGGTAGGCATAGATGAGGCGATTCTCCCTCAATAGATGAGGGATCGACTGATGATGTCATCAAGCTGCAGCTGATCAGCAGGCACCCATTTGTGTGCCGACCATTACTTTGGATGGGGACTGTCGGTTGATCGGCCACAGGGGGCCGCCAGACAATGTGTGTCAATGAACTGTCTCCCTCACCATCTGTCTGTCAGAGTGCACTGCCCTCAATATCCCATCTTTGCTGGGGAGCTACAAGTATCAGCATTCCCTACTGTCTTCAAGAATGTTTTTCTTCAATTGCAACCAGCTATACATTCTCTGTATTGCGCCGTTGAAAACAGCGAGATAATGGTCTGCTGCTAGGGAGGTTAACAGATCAAATAACTGATTAACTCCAATTCAGATCTCACTAGATGGGAACATACATGTTTATAAAAACTTTTGCAATTCAATAAGGATAATTTGAAAAAAATTGAGCAAAGATTTGGTGTAATTCAGTATTGATCCATACTATTTTAAAAAGTCCATCCACATCCTTGTGGGATTTACAGATTTACTTACATGTAATGACACCTCTTGTGTCACTGAATGTCTTTTCAGAAAGGACATGATTCTGAGCAAGCCAAAATTTCAGTGACATACTTTGCTAGCTGAGGCCATAGGTTAAGCAATTTCGAATATTTGTGATATTATGCACTGGGAAGCTTATGGCCATGCATTGCAAATATAGAATCACAATGTGAAAATAAATACATATGACGATTCATTTTGAAGGTAATCCCAATGCAATTATTATTGTGAATATATTTTCGCAATGAATGGCCATACACTAAATTTCAGTTTTTGAATATCAAATCGAAGATCAGTAGAAATATTTGCAAAATATTGCAAATTTGAATATTGACTATGCAATAATAAATTCGTAAATTCAAGAATTCGGAATCACCAGTCATTAACCTCCTGGGCGCTATGCCCGAACTTGGGCACAAATCGCGCCTCTCTGCGTGCCTGCGGCTCTGTATAAGATATCATAAAAAATGGCACGAAAAAGCCCGTAACGCCCAGAGGGTTAATACCTTCATTGTGCAATTTGTCACTTGTACATTGGCATACTGCAAACACAATGCATGGTAGTTCCGAGTACTGATGTAAAAAAATCTTGAATATTGACAAATATAAAGATATAGCACTATATTTGATATTTTCACAAATTCTTGAAGTGCCAATATTTGCAATAAAAATGTGCAATTAGAAAATTCAACACTACTAATTACCCATCAGTGCAATCTTCAAAGGTATTGGAATAAACATTATGGACATTATAATTAAGTGGTTTTAGGATTTTATTTTAAATAGGATTAATAATAAAAGGTTGTAGAGTGGGTCCAGGACTTATTCATGTGGATATAACATACAGTATATATTATTGCAAGGAAGGCACTAATTAGATGCATCAAGTATATTCCACTTATGCTAGGTGTTCCTTTTATATATATATATATATATCGTAAGTGCTCAGTACTTAGGTTTGTGAGGAACCTGGAAATGAAGAGGCAATAGACTTTCATCAAGGTAAAGGAAAATGGCAGGCCTCTGTCTGACAGCAGGAATAAAAAATAAATAATAAAATAAAAAATTTGGGGGGGGGGCTCAGTAGAGTCCTCAGCCCAAAAAGGAACAGTACTGTCCTTGATAAATCCAACTTACCAAACCTTGGCATCAACACTCCTCAGTTGCATTCTGTGGTGGTATCGCTGGCTTTTAGGATCTACAAGAAACCCCCTGATTTCCTTGCTCCTTTTTACTAACATCCGATCCAATATTAGCAAATATTCACAATTCAAGTGAATGGCCATGTATTGTGAAAATATATCGCATCGCCATTACATTCAAAATGAATAGTCACATGTGGTATTTATTCGCAATGCATAGCCATTAGCTTCCCAATGCACAATATCTAGAAAATTCAAGATTGCGAATATCCATCACCATATTCACGAAATTTGAGAATTCTCGGATAGCCGATATTGGGCGAATATATTCACAATACAAATATTCAAGCTCTACACTATCTATCCATTGTGAAACCCTGTAACATGTATAAAATCCTACTCTCTTTAATATCTGTCAGCAGACCTGTCAAGCCTCCCGTTTTGGCCGGGAAAGTCACGTTTTTATGTGGCTTTCCCAGCCAAATCCCGATTTCAACAAATCCCGGATTCTTGAAATCGAGCTGATCTAGCAGGGAGAGGGTGTTACTCTCCCTGCTAATGTCCCACCTCGCACATTATCAGCACAAGCAAGGTGGGACATTAGCAGGGAGAGTAACGCCCTCGCCCTGCTAGATCAGCTAAAAGGCCGGCGGACGACGGAAGTGATGTCAGTGACGTCAATTCCGGTACGTGGAACGCGAAAGAACCACAATCCATATACCGGAAGTGACATCACTGACGTCACTTCCTGTACGTCCCCCGGTTTTTTAATGCCCAAACTTGACAGATATGTCTGTCAGTGAAGTGTTTCTGCTTCAGTCACTGGTTAAAAAAAATGTGTATGCGACCAGGAAGTAACTTTTCTAGCTTTACTTAATGCAAGTTGTCTTTTTAACTCTTTCAAGAAAATCAATAGCAAGGCCTTTGGCATGCAAGCATGATCATATTCTTAAGAAGCAGTAAATAAACTTAAAACAAGTCCTCAATGACTTGTAGCTGCAGGCCTTCTCGGGCAAATCATGAAAGTTATAGCAATACAATTGGCTCTCTTAGGTAGCCAGCATCTTTTACCCCCCAAGTGATTCTGCAGCTTCTCAACCTTATAATAACTAATGTCACACAGAACAATTGGTGTGGTGGGGGGGGGGTGCTTGTGCGTGGCTTTTGCTGTTAATTTTCAAGCTGAACTGCTGCTCACTGCCTGCAGCTACAGACAATAGTGAGAACTTGTTTTAAAATCCATTTAATGAAAATAAATAGCCTGGATACAGAATGGCAGTAAACAAAATCCTTTTTTAGTGAAGAAATATTACACACCATTTTTCCATTATTTACCTCTACTAACCCCTCCCATTACCTCCAATGTGCCTAGCTCCACTGCCGCGGATTGGCGGTTTGGTTTACCACATTTTTTTCCACAGCCGATCTGCACTGCTCAAACGACAGTTGCCCACAGGGAAAACAGCGGATGATCCCCCCAGAAAAACACATGCTTTCCTCGTGTTTTTTTTCGTGCGATCCATAGTGGAGCCGTTTGCTTATAGAGTAAGAGTTCTGTCTTTAAGATTGTTCTGCATTTATGCATTTGAAATATTTAAACTAGGGATGCCTACGAATGCTAATCAACTAACTCATGTGGAAACTTGAAAAATGGTTTGAAAAATAAATGTTTGCTGCAAACTGTTTTAAAATCGATGAAACCTTTTCTATGGTGAAAAAATAGCCCCACCAGAAAGACACAATTAAAAGCAATAGCATGTTTCAATAAAAAGTTTGTTGTTTGACAATACATTTACATAGATGGAATATGAATAAAAGTTTACCCTCACCATTGAGGTATGGCATTAGGTCTGGCTTGCCCTTTCCTGGCTGGCTTAGTTAGCCATTGGATTTGGTATGGGCACAAGATGGAATATTGTTTGCTGCCCTTCTAGATTGCATGCCTAGGGTGTTTGCTGGCTCTAGTATAGGCAAATGGGGGAATTCACTCACTCTTCTCTTCTTTTATCTGCCCAGCTAAGATCTATGCCTAAAGCCCCCCATAGACAGGCCGATTCCTGGCCATAGTTGTGGCCGACCAACCGCCATGCTCGCTCTTGCCGCAACTATAGGGGAGCCCACCTTGAGGATCCTACCAAAAGAGCCAGCAGGTCAGATCGCACACGGATCCGTCCTGCTGGTTCTTTTTCTGCCCGATCCTGCTGCAGGCTGTTAATTGGCTACAGTCTGACAGGAATCACGTGTGTTAGTGGAACACACAGGATTCCTGTCCGTTCTGTAGCCGACTCCTCACAGTGTGGTGACGTTACCACGCTTTGAGGAGTCTGCTAAAAGCCGGCCATAGATTGATACGTCTATGGCCGGCTTAAGGGTGTCTGGTATTGAGATTTATTGATCATGACTTTTTGTTTTTACCAACAAAAGTGTAATACTTGTAATGACTGGCAACTTACACATTTGAACGTGATAATGCAAATTAATAGTGCTGAGCATGAATATTCGAATCGCACATTTTTATTACGAATATCGGCACTTCAAGAAGTAGCAAAAATCTGGACTATAGTGCTATATATTTGTAATCTCGAATATTTGCAATTCTGGGGGAGGTACCATGCATTGCACACACAATATTCGCATGTACAAATGCGGATATTCGCAAAGAATTACTTCTGGGGTGTCTAATATGATTCCACAGCAGCTGCAATTTCATATTCTGCAACTAGATGTTGCCAGGGCAACACACATGGAAATAAATCGAATTTGCATATTTACTTCGAATATTTGGAGATAATTTTGAGAAATTATGCAAATTTTTATATTGCCTATGCTGCTCATGACTATAAATTAAATCATTGCTAGTTTAATTTTCTTAAATGTTTGTGACATTTACATGTTCAGGGGCTTTGCAATTAACTTACAAACCTTATGAAAGGCAGTAAAGCCCTCCATACACGCTTAGATTTCCACCATATTTTTCTGTAAATCGACAGCCGTGCACGCTCACAGCAGCAGCGGCTCTCCCCCTTCGAAGTTGTTTGTGGGGGGGGGGGGGGGGGAGTTGGTAGCAACACTACCTCCCTCTCCCTTGGTGCAGGCTGCGCTGTGACAGTGAGCAGAGGCTGCCAGCTCATTGTCACAGAGCTGCCAAGCCGATCAGTTGGGGTCCCTAGATGCTGTCCATCAGGTCCCCCTAGCTGTTTGGGCCCTGACAGCAGCCCAAGCAGCTAGGGGGACCCGACCAACATACCCTGAGTGCTGGCACACAAAGGGTGTCCAACATAATTTGACCTGATTTTTTGTGTATGGGGGCTTAAAGATTGGAAACATTTACTGAACCAAAACTGTGGATCGGAGATGTAAGAAAGAAAGAGGGATAACTACTTAGTCTCCATGCAGTATGGGCCAATAAATGCAGACATTGTATTAGAACTTTTTTTACTTTTATAATTCCTATGAATGACATAGAAACAGGTCAGAAAAGGAAGGAACAATGTGATTTTGTTAAATTGATTTTTCTGTAAGATTACTTATTTCACTGGTAAAATGAATGAGTAATGCTCAGAGAACTAGCTACATAAATTGCACTATACATTATATATATATATTTTATATATATTTTTTTTGTGTATTTATGTAATAAATAATAATTAATGTAATAATTTTTAATTGTGTGAAAAAATTTTTTAATTACTTTTGCTCAAAATCAAAGTTAAAGTTTTGACTTGACTTTAAACTTAATTTATGCAAAGACAATTTGTGATAAAGCAATACTTTTTTTGTAGTTTACCCCAGACTATTCTCTACATCTCAAGTTTGGTGATGATTCCTTGCTCAGTGGCTTTGCAATTAACTCTAAAAGTCGAACTAGTCCAATAAAGAAAGAACAATTAGACCATCTCTAGTCCTAAGCTAATGAAGCCTAGATTTCAATCCTCCAATGTGCACCACACTCTTTTTCAGAGAATTGATTTAAGTAATTTAAAAAAATATTTCTTAAATAAGTTATTAGGTGGGTCCATATACACATGTGCAACTGAAGAAAAGGAAACAACCATGAGGTAAAACATTTCCTAACAACCACAGAGTAATGGGTATGTAATTTATTTATTACTAATTTATTAAAGTTTTTTTTTTTTTTTTTTACAAATAATTTTTATTGAATTTTACAGAATTATAACACAGCAGTGCAGTGCATAACCAAAG
>CM070035.1:122569983-122584648 GCA_036250615.1 Ptychadena robeensis | reverse complement strand
GCGCCATCAGAGTCTCCCTCCTCACTGGCAGACACGTGGCCTGAAGCAGCCATGCTGCGGATAGCGCGGTTGCACCCTTTGCGGCGCGAAAGTCTCTTACCGGCTCCCGGTTTGGTGAGGAACCGGTCCATGTCGTCCTCAAGAAGGTCCCTCGGCATATGGGGGACAAAGTGGCCGTGTGGAGTCGCACAGGATACCCGGAGGAGCGGGGGGTAGACGGAGCCCTGGTGAGACGCGGCTACTCCATCGAGGCGCCGGAACCGGAAGTCTTTATTAAAGTTTTATTGAGAAATCCCCTTTGGGGTGAAAGGCAAGTAAGCCTATCCTGGAACATACTCCGGACAAAAACTAAAAGACTTTCCAAAAACCTTTGTAATTTGGGGTAAACAGTTGTTGCACCAGCTTGTGGTAAGCTCATTTTTATCTCAAGAAATCATTTTTATATTGATGATGTTTTTATATGTGCATGATTTAAAAAAAATAACTGATCAAATAAATGAGTTAAGCTTTTTATCATTAATGGTATTGTGTAATTGATCAAAAAAGTGCTTGTACCTCTGAAAACCCCAAATATATACTTTTTTAAATGTGGTTCTGTATAAGGCAAATCCTCACCAGTATGTGAGGTAGAGGGATGGTGCATTGAAAGCTGTACTGATTGCGATGTGCTTTTTGACAATTTGGGGGATTGACAATTTGATCATTGTCACAATAATTTAAAATATATATATATATATTTTTTTTTTTATTTAAATTTGAAAATGGGGTATCTCAGGAAATCCACAGCAGAGGGAACTAACAGTACCTACATTGATACTTTCAATTGTTAAATGACAATTTAAATTGTTATTCAGATTAGGTTGAAGTAATTTTCAGGTCGTGATATATCAATTGATAAATAGCTTAGGTTTTCATTTTTAAAGGTGAAGAAGGTGACATCTACACAATCTAGCAAAGCGTGAAAAGCCTGATATGCTACTGAAGCAATTCATCCAAGAGAAATCACTTAAAGCTACTACTAGATCACATGGGTGTTATGCTGGGATAGCAACACATGCAATTTTCTATGGCACTATATGATTAATTCAGTGATAAATGCTTCCATTGTGTTATTATACTTATATGTACCATGCAATTACCAAATGCTGGAATGTTTTTCTTTATGAACGTAAGTTTGTAACCTCATTAAATATATACTATAATCTATATAATAGATATAGTATATGCTTTGCATAGAACTATATAAATTATGAAGCAATTTTTTAAAAAATCAGGTTCGTATGTCACTTGTGAAGAGAAACACTACTATGATTAGTTTAAATTACATTTTAAAATTACATTATAAACCTTGTTGTCATATAAAACAGAGAGAGACATTTTAAGCTTCCTGGAGCTAAATTCATTAGGTAGGAACAGGGCAGTAAAAAACACCATAAACTTAAACGATAAAACAAAATGAAAGGCATGGAAGGCCTTACCTATAAGCCACTGGTTCTCAACCTTTTTAGTTCTGTGACCCTGAAGGGGAAGTCGCAAAGTGTCACTTTCTGTATTTGGAGCGTGTAAGTGCCTCCCTCCCTAAAGTTTTCAAGTTTTGCAAATCAGGTGTGGGGCCTCATCCTTCCTAAGTTAGGAGAGAGGGGACATTCTTCTCCCTCATTACTTCCCACCCTACTTGCTAGCAGCAAATCTGATGCATTTAGTGAACTCGGGACCCCTGTAAAATGGTCGTATGACCCCCAAGGGGGTCCCGACCCACAGGTTGTAAACCACTGCTATAAGCCAACATGATGGTGGAGAAGTGTTCCACGATCATAAAATATACGTACTTGCCGGCCTAGGCAAGTGCAATCTCTAGTCCTGGAAACTGATTTATCTGTTAGCAGCTTCAGTACCTGCAGTATTACAAATACTCACTGGATGGTAATAAATAGTTGTTCTCATAATATTAGTGATGTCTTCCTTCTCGAGTCTCTTTTCTCCTGCCCGAAAAAGAGCTGCCACCACCACAGCATCATGGGAGATTAGGAGTGACCAAGGTTTTTAAGCAGATTTTCTGTATCATGGGATATTTGCAAACATGAACCAAGGGGTGCATCATCTAAAGTTGGAAAGGATTAGAACTCTCTCTATCCCATAACAGCACCCCCTATTTTGGATAGCTAGCACTGACTTTAAACATTATGTTTAAATATGGAACTTTTTTCCAATCTATCCAAAATAAATGTTAAAATGTTTGAGCTTAAACATATAAGGAAGCATTTGCTAGAAGATGATTTCATGTAGCACATTATTTTCCTTCAAAAAAACATAGCCCTAAAGGTAGCCATACTTGGCCCGATTTTTCAACTGATCGACCGCTGGGTGATTGGCTGGAGCGTGCACGGCAGTCGATCTGCTGAATAGTTGGGTGGACCCACTTGGTGAGATCGACCAGGAATCTCCTGCATGATCCGACATGCGGGTAAATTCCCGGCCAATCCCATTACTGCAGTTGATCCCTCATCTACCAAGGTAGAATCGCCTCATGTATGGCTACCTATAGATGGTTTACCTGACCTATTAGTTATGTCAAGATAATCATCTTTTATCTGTGTGACTTCCTAATAAAGTTTCTCTAACTATTCAGTGATCAGCATATGTAGTGGTACTTTCTTGTGACTACCTACACACTGCTTGGGCATATACTATGCAAGACTCACAGTGAGATCAGCACCAGCCAATTTTGTGCCTTTTGTCCATTTCCACAAAAAGGAAAAAAATGCAGATGAAAAATCTATAAATATGCATTTCAAATATTCAAATTCAAATTTCTTGCTGATTTAGGGCTTTTTCACACCAGTGTGCAGTCTTAATTTGCACATTGCTATCATACAATGTACACCTATACATTGGTGTGTTGTGGTATCATTGTTTTTTAATCGCAAATGTTAGCATAACAGCGTTACCTAAAAATGAATATGTTTTGTGCATTGTGGTGCGGTTTACTACAATGTAATCTATCATACTTTTGGATGTGGTGGCAGTTTTTATTTTAAAAATATTTTTTTTAATTGATAAATTTTTTTTTCATTTCATCCTAATGATCCTGGCAGTAAGGGCCATCTCCCACCTGCACTGTTGTAACAGAACACAATTGCATTATTGGTACCTCATCCATTACCGTTGTTACCGCATGGCAAAGATAATATTCCCATAAAAACTTGTATACCATGCGCAGCAAACAAAACATGTGCATTCATTTGGACTTGTATTAAAGACATCAGTGCTAAGGGTTTCATAACATAAGGGTTTCATAATGATATAAGTAACGCAGGGTTTGGCCGGTAACGGATGCGTTACAAGTACTGCACAATGCAGATCGATGATTTCGATTTATTTGCAAGTCCCTGACCAAACATCACCAAACTTGCTGGAGATGTAGAGAAGGGTTAGGGGTATACTACAAAAAAAAAATTTAATTTGACTTTGATTTTGAACATTTTTACATGTGCTAGAGCAAAAAATATTTTCAAATAATCCTACAACCCTTTTCTCCATATCCAACACTTTTGGTGATATCATGTTCCGAGGCTTTGCAATCATCTCACAAATATATATTGTCATATTTTGTCCTTCGATCATATTAGTATCATGCGACTACGGTAGAAATGGTAAATTGGGAGTTCCTAAAACCCTAGCTAATATGTTAGCACAATATGAACACTTGATGTTAATAATACTTAATTGCAGGCATCAAAAAGCAAGATCTTTGTTGTCTATTATCAATATTTCCACAGCGACAAATATTAACTTCCATTAGCTGGTTATGTTCAGTTCAACAGATTTTCTTAGTTGCTTCCTGAGGGTCATGAAAACCTGTAAAATATTTAGGAAACACTTTTCTTGATAACAGAAGAAAAGTGTGAATTGTGTGAAACAAGTTTTGTACTTTTAAAAGATCTTTAAATAACTTTCCAGATCCTTTACGCAGGTAGAACTGTCACATACAGTATGTTCTAATGCTGTAGGTGTTGTAATGGCACAGCCAAGTCATACAGTTAATACATTTCTCTTACACTGTTATCTGGATGTAAAGGAAGCCTTCAGTGTTTCAGTGTTAGAATGATCTCTGATTCCCTTGCTGCTGCTTAGCAGTAAATGATAAAAAATGCAGTGCTCAAGCGCCTTCTTGTGGCGACGTCTGGCACTGCAGGAGATGATTCACTGCTGAGCTCCATATAGTTTACCATGAATGCACTAATCCTGCCAAAAATAAAACAAAATTATACAAATAACTCAAAATGTTTATAAAAATAGATCATTGTCATTATTTAAAACAATAATATGTGAGAAAAAGTTCTTAATTTGGTACAACACTTTGTATTGCTGTAGAGGCTTCATTAATAAAACATGCTATCTAGATAAATAAATTAGCATAAGGTAATCTTCTTTCTTAAAAGATTTGAATGTGATTATTGATTATTGTATAATACCTAAATCTTCTTTATTTCTGTATAATTGGGCAAACTATTAATCACAGCATTACTGGGTTCAGATAGCTGATACCCTCAATGCATTACATTTTTTGAAATTTAAGAACAAATAAAGTTTATAGGGAAGAAATGCTGTGCCTAGTGCTATAGCATTACTGAAAGTGATGAATATACATAATTACCAGGAGAACAGATTGATTTGCCCTTCTCATTAGCACCTTAATTCATGGTAATAAATTACTTGATGGCAAACATTCATGTCATCCTGCATAATTAAGTGAGCAGATAAAAAAGGTCCCTTTATGAAGACTCGGGCACATAATAAATTTCGGTAGACAGGTTGCTGTACGCGCTATGTCAATTTTTTAGGAGGGCATTACAAAGATCTATGGTTATGGCTATATTGATCAGTGCTCCTATGCAAGTGGAGTCACTTAAATTAGAATAGGTATGATTTATAAGCATGGGAGAGAATCATTTGTGTTACTTATAGCAACAATCTGCTATTTGTAAATTTTCTACCACAGGCTATAGTGCTATTAATAAAGTGTTATTCATGATCCACAATTTATTATGCACTAACACAGAAAATACATAGAAACAATTATAACGCATTTGTCCTCAGAAGACAAGTAAGGTCTTCTTGTATGGGAACATCGTAAACAAAAGTATATCCATTTAAATGTACCTTAACCCAAGAGCAAAATATTGTACATAGTCCATAGCATTAGGTTTAAGCCTCCCATACACCTTTAGATCAATCCATATAATTTCCATTAGATCTACCAACAATTATGTAGTGCTGGGTCCTCTAGAATACATAGTGATTGGAAGGTTTCGAAAGGTCCTCATATTACATGGTTTTGGTAGAACAAAAGTTGATTGTCCAGAAATTGTATGGTAAGATTGCAAGGTGAATGGGGGCCTTCAGGAGGATGTTTTAATTGATTTTCATCTGTTGATTAAGCGTGGCTCCAGCCACTCCACTCGATCTGTGGAGAAGAAATTTAGCCACCCTTGGACCACAGCATTTTTAAGCTATGAAAATTTTAGTTTTGTTTCCTTTGAGATTGTATATTTAGATAAAAGCCTAATGTTGTAAGCACCCACCCATAGTTTGTCTACTCTAAACCCTTTCACTGTTATTTTGTCTGCCAAACAAACCCCAGAAGATCTTTGGTAGGTAATAAAACTATGCTAAGCCCCCCATACACCTTAAGATCGATCCATACAATTTTCATTAGATCTACCAACAACTGAGTAGTATAGTGGCCTCTCTGATAGAATACATAGTGATTGGAAGGTTTAGAAAGGTCCTCATATTACATGGTTTTGGTAGAAGAAAAGTTGTACAGAAATTGTATGGAAAAATTGTAAGTTGTATGGGGGCCTTTACAATTGGGGAGCATGAAAACAATCATAAGGCCAGATTTCAGAATTAACAAGTAGTAAAAATGCTTTCTTATATGCTTGGTTCCAGGGCGGCTGTGGGAGGGGCAGGGGACACTCCCGTCCCGGGCCGACCATCAAGGGGAGCCCGGAGGTCTGCTACGGGAATCCATGTGCTTCACACTGCTTGCTGGCTGACAGCATCCAGAGGGAGAGACCTGCAGAATCCCCCTCGGGCCCCACCTTCCCGATGTGTGTGACAGTAGCTATGTGCTGCTACTGACGTCAACTGCTCACTAGCGACATTGTGGCTGAAATTTGTATTGCAGGTAGATTAAAGCTAGCTTACACATTAAATAGCTGTTCACTTTATAATGTATACACATCTTTAAAAGTAACATTTTTAGATTGCCAACATTCTTTCAGTTTTTATTGTTTAATGTTTACAATTAATATCACTTGGATAACCGCAGGGAAACATTATAAACTATGAAAGGTTTCAGATAGGGGTGTCAAATTAATTGGTATGTGAATCCAAATCCAAAAAAAGATTGGACAAAGATTGGAGATATGGGGTTGAAAGTAAGAGTAGGAAGAGGGGTAGTCTTATACGGCGAGAATATACCAAACTCTATATTTTAACTGGAAAAGTTGGGGGTTGTCTTAAATATGGTAGCTAAATAATATGTAGTCTCTACTCAGGACCATTTGTGGCCTGGGGCTGGCCCTATGCAAATTTTTGCCAATCTTCAAGACTATTTGAACGTGTGGTCAGATAAAGAACCCCAAAGTAAGAAGTTTTACCTATACTAAGACTTCTCCCCACCTTCTCCCCACTGGCAAGTAAACTTATGGAATAGATGGTGCACACAAGCATGGCACTCCCAGCTGCCAATCAAGCTGCCATACATATATATTGCATATAGCATATCTCCCAGCTGCCTATGAAATAGGCACTTCATGCAAAGGATGTGCTGGTGCATACAGGGATGGCACTGCCACAGCATGTCTCCTGGCTGCCATTCAGACCTGTGCAATAGGTGTTCCCTACAAGGGTTGCGGTGGATGATTATGCCTCACAATGCCTCACCACTGCCTGCATATTCCTCAATGTGGGCATCTGAACACCTTCAAAATCATAAAATCGTAGCAAGGAACAAAACTAGAAAATTGGAATAAATGCAGAATTTCTAATCTACATTTTTAAAATTACTAAAAATATTGAACCTAAAGAGTACAATTTACAATGGCTTCCATGTTTACTTCCCATTCAATACCAGCATCCATAGCAGCCACAGACATTGATGTGATTTATAGGTTTTGCCATTATATCATTGCTGTATTTATGTATTTTGTATGAATTTTGTATTCCAAAAAAGTTAAAAATAAAATAAAAACCCTTGAAAATGATCATATTATATCCTGTACTATATTCTTGAGACTCGAAAACAGTGTCATTTCATGCTACTCTAATAATGCAATTGCAGTAGAAGAGGATAAGAAAATGTGATGGATGTTCCCGCAATTCTGAATCATCTCAGGACTACAATCAGGGCAGCAGAATCCTCTCAAACAGCATCTAATGACAGGAAAGAGTGTCCGCTGGCTTCCATTTAGATGAAACCTTTGTGTTATTGTGACCTTAATTACAAGAGTTAAACGTGAAAAGAGCATTACTCAACAGTACAGAGACATCTTAAGCCTGATCAGACGTAGATCATCAACTGTTTCCAAGGAGTTATAAACAAAAACACTATCTAAGTATTGTAAAAATGTGGATAAAATACAAAAGATTATAGTTTTCAAGCTTTGAAATCACATAAAAGATGCAACAAGGTCAGTATGTTTATTTTGAAAAATTGTAAAAAGAGAATAATCACAGTTTATGAGTGACTAAGTGTTACATAATATATGGCGTAGCTTTCTAGTTTCTTTTGTTCCACATTTTAACATATAGGGCTCAATTTATCAGACCATACAGGGAATCTTTAAAGCAAACCACTTGTACTTTATCACTGTCATGAACCAGCGGGTGTGGACCCACTGTGCTACGAGTCCTACCTCCTGATTCTTCACAATACCCCTAATGGTGGGGATAGACTTTCCCAAGGGGAACACCAGGTCCCTACCTCTAGAGGGAGGATAGGCCCACGAGGCAGCTGGTCCAGGGGACACTACAGAGAGGTGGCTGCAGGCCAGATCGTAACCAGGGGCAACAGCGCGGGACCAAGGGATGAGGCAAAAGCGTCGCCAGGCAGGCAAATGATCAGGCTGGCAGCAGAGGTACAGGTCAGGCAGTCCGGGTTGGCAACAGAAGAGTTAATACAGGCAGACAAGGGTTAAACGTATCAAAGTCTCAGAGCTCAGGCAGGAATCAGCAACACAGGACCACAGATTCCAAGCACACTCTAGGCAGAGGTGTTTGACACTGAGGCATAGTGGAAAGGGACTGGATCCCTTATATACATGCAGGAGGACCATGATTGGCCAGCCGGGACACATGACCAATCCTTTAAATCCCAGGAAGTGACACACACTGATTCCCTAAGAAGCACTGCAAAACAGCATGTAGACCAGGAACCAGCACAACTGACATTATTGTTTAACATGGCGCCCAAGGCCGCAGCGGTAAGTAGGGGGATAGTGGTGAACAGCAGCAGCTGTTAAATCACTCACATATCAAAACCCACAATATAGAGAGGTCATAAAAAGAAATAAATATACCCTACCTGTAATAAGTAAGTTCCAATTGCTCTTTGTCACTCTCCTCCCTGAGGACATCGAATTTCAGTGGGGACAGTCAGGTAAAGATAAAATCATGATCTGTATACAGTAGATCCTCCAGTTGCTTGACTTTAAAGCAACTTGAGTTAGAGAATTTTATTTTTTTAACTTACAACCAAAGTCTAAATTTACAACCAGAATTATGGCCAAGGCCAAATGAGAGCCACTTTCCTGATGTTCTTATGGAAGGGGACTCCCAAACAATAAGCACCTTTATCATTACTATTCTCATTATCAATTATTTATATAATTATTTATAAAGCGCCAAGATATTATAAAACACTGTACAAAAAATATATATGACAATGGTGATTATATAAAATCAGAAAAATTATAATAGGACAAGAAAAGTAGGCCCTAGAGAAGTTCTGCGCATGTGATAATGTTATGAGTGGGGATGTCATCAGTAGGTTGCTGGAGGAGTGGAGAGGGCGTTTAGGGGTGTATTTAAGGACCAGGTTGGAAATGTGCTCCCAGATATCTGGGAGCAATTTTGTGAATGGCTGATCAAACATAGTTCTGCACCAGTGGTCTGTGAAGATATGGTTGAGCTTGATGAGGATAAACTTGACTGTCCTGTACAGAGGCCTGACCTCAACCCTATAGAATACCAACACAGCAAAAACTGTGAACCAAGCCATCTTTTCCGACATCATGGTCTAAACTCACAAAGGCTCCATTATTCACATCTAGAGACAGAGCGGACAGTTCATGGAGAACATTGTATGTTCGCTTTTCGTCTCACCAGTAAACAGTGCGGGGTTTTGAACCGCCCACTTCACTGGTGAGAAGAAGTTCTTCACCCGGTCGGATCAGGCGTGGAGGGATCCAGCCAAAGGAAGATGGTTACGAAAACGGTACATGGAATACGGGACTGTGTGTTCCATATACCGGTAGTGACGTCACTGACCTCATCTCGACCATGAACAGGCAGATGTCGGACAAAATGTTCGATTCATCTGTTCGCAAACGGACAAGGCCGATTTTCGGTGTATGTGGTAGATTTCCATGACCAATAACGGTAACCCTGAGCCACACTTGGGGTAGCTTACCTTCCCCTGCTGAGCCTGCACCATCTTTTGTGTCTGTGTCCTTCAGGCTCATCACTGGACCCACCTCCCTGACTTCATATAAACTACAGGCATGTGCATTCTGGGTGCTCACATCCTCAACAATGTGAAGGAGGGAGGGGGTGGGTCAAAAAAATATTAGCTTATTACATGACAAACAAGACTGATAAACCATAATATATTATCTTTTTTTCATGTGGTGACATGTACATGTAAGGTTTATATTGTTGGGAATAATATGTTAACATAAATATCATTATGGCTTATTGCTATGAAAATTTTGTAACTTGCAGAAATTTCATAGTGACTATGTATGTGCAGAAGGTTATTTCAATTCTAGGCAACATCACTTTACCTTAGTTGTTTTACTTTGCTTAAAATATTTTCAACACAGCATAAATTCTTTATAATTGTGAATCAATTTGCAATTCTTGGTGACAGAGGTTTCAACTTTTACTGTAGTATAATCTGCTGAGCCAGTCTCTTGGCTATATTGTTCAAACTGAATAAATTAAAGTGTAAGTTCCTCAGTAAATCAAAGAATGTTTACTGTACCCAGTGTGTGAAAGATATAGCATTGACTTAATGCAGAAAGACACTAAAAGACCCAGGACTTTAAAGGAAGTTATTGTATATTCTGGTTTTGACATTCCTTTCTCTTATCAAGATTACTCCATAGCCTACAACATAAGACATATATTAACTACTGAACTACTGAAAATGTACATGCTAATTAGCTCTTATGTCAACTTCCAGACAATGAATAAGCAACCTACTTTAAGTCATATTGTTCTTAAAAATGTATTAAGGTTTGTAAAAAGTTTTTTGCTTACTGAAGAGAGAGACGCAAGTGAGTAATAAACTCTCCATTAATTCACAAATAAATGGTCATTTCCATAGTAAAGTTCAGTCTTAACTTGCTGATTACAGAGATATTGCTTGACCTGCTTTGTTTTGAGATAAAGGTTCAAAAAGGGTGGCAACAAAGGTTTCCCCTTCACAACCAATGGCATAAAAGCTTCACAAATTTCAGTACAGCCCACATAGTATAGAAAAAGAAGAGTGATGACAGAAAAAGACCATGTGGTCTATGAAGTCTGTAGTATTCACCTTTCTTCTTTTCCTCTTTAGTTGTTTTCCTTATTTTTATCTTTTGATACTTTGCTTGTCAAAAAATTGTGTAGATTCACTCTTGAATGACCCACTGATCATAACTGAGTTAAGAAAGCCATTCAGATTATGGGTGATGTGTTCAAGAAAACTTTTGCAAGTCACGCTTCTTAAACCTCCTGCAGTTATACTTTTAATATACCTATAACTAAAGGCCCCCATACACCTTACAATCTTTCCATACAATTTCTGTACAATCAAATTTTATTCTACTAAAACCATGTAATATGAGGACCTTTCTAACCTTCCAATCACTATGTATTCTATCAGGGAGGTCACTATACTACACAGTTGTTGGTAGAGATTGGAGATTGTATGGACTGATCTTAAGGTGTATGGGGGTCTTAAGGTTGCAATCATGTCTCCCCTTTTGCCTGCCATACACCCACAGATGGGTGCCGACAGACATGCTCCGATATGCACCGGAATGCAAATGTGATTACGTCATCACGTTTGCATCCTGGTGCATTATGGGGCTGCTTCAGTCGGCCGGCACCCTTTGTGTGCCGGCCATTAGCTTCAATGAAGACGCCGGTCTTCATTGAAGCTAATGGTATCGGCTTGCATCGGCCAGAGAAGATCGGACATGTCCGTTCTCTGGCCGGCCGAGCTGTGGGGCAACAGGGATCTGTCGCCCCATGTGGGCACACGCCGATAAGCGGCCGATTTTTCAGCTGACCGACGGCGCGAGCGTGCACGCTTGTCGCTCAGGTGAAAAATCGTCCGCTTATCGGCGTGTGTATGCCAGCCATTTGTCTTAAGGTTGTATATAAGTTCCTGCAATCTCTCTTGATGTTTTATATTTCAGACCTTTCACATTTGAATTTACAACAATAAAATTATGATGTCACATAAGGAGCATACTCTGATGGGTGTTTCTTTGCAAAAAGCCTGCTGAGGCTGCCAAATGGAGATGAACTAGGCGACCAGCTAATTCCAATTTGTCCAGATAAAGGATCAGAGAAGAATGTTGGTAAGTGTACTAAGTTGGTCAGTTGCTAATATTGATAGCTAGGCCAGGGATTCTAAAATGATATTGCCCTTTAAGGCTGGGAATAGACAGTACGATGTACCGTCTATTCCTTATCCGATCCTATGCAGTAGCAGGCAGTGTGATGACATAATCACGCCCGCCTGCTAGTGCAGAGAATCGGCCAGCACTCTGCATCTGCAGGTCATTAGTTCGGCTGGGGGCAGCTGTCCCCAGCTGAACTAATGGTATCAGACTAAAATTTACCATCCTGTCGGATAACTGTGCAATCCGACAGGATGGCTGATTTTAGCCCAATTCAAGTCAGTTGCAGCCTCCAATTCCTGCATGACGGATCGTGCAGGAATTGGTGTGTATGCCCAGCTTAAGGCTGTTAATCTCACCTCCTGGGGCCCCCATCTCTGCCATCCCCCCTTCCCATCCTGTCTTGCCGAATGTGTCAGAAATCCAAAGCTGGCGATATGATATACACATTAATGGCAAGTGTACACCTTGGGCATCTTGTGGTAAAACATATTGTAAGGGGAGTTTTTTTTCAATTGAGAGTAAAGCTTGAACACTTCATGCAGACAGCTATACAAACAACTTTGCTTCATTATGTTTACACTATAGTGAAAGGTAAACTAGTTAGACTACTATAATTGTTCCAGGCTTGATGTTTATGTAAACAACTACAAATATGATCAATATGGTTGCAACAAGGGGTGTGTAAATGGCAAGGTAGGTATTTTCAGTGGTAAAATACTGACCCCCCAAAAAAAGGTTCAAAGTCAGAGTAGTATAAATTGTTATTGTGGGTCGGGTGGGTATGGTGAATTTGGTTATGGATGGATGTGCAATTTTGATGGGTATGGGGCCAGTGCCAGGGTGTGGAAAGGATGCGTATGTTCGAATTCTCGTAATTTCGCGAATATACAAAGGAACATTTGAAATTAGTAAAATTTGATTAGACGCACTGTGATATTGCGCATATGTATGCCAGTAAACTATGGCGAAGCATAATATGATGAATATCCGCCATTGTGAATATCCAAGCGCACATTTGCGATATATTGTGAATTCTCAGATGTTGGATATTCGTTGAGTATATTCTAATTTCTAATGGTCTCACTAGTGCCTTCATATTTGTCATACAAAACAAGGGAGACCAGTAACTGGTATAGATCCAATACTTGCCATACCCCAATTGGGCAAATTTAACTATTTCCTCCTGCCAAAGAGCACATTGTGAGAGGGTTTAAAGTGGCACATCAGAATGTTACTCATGGTAAGTCAAATGTAATAAAGTTTGATTAAAAGGTCGTTATTATAACATGAACCCATATAAAGAACAATAAAACATTACATCAGGTCATTGAATCACAGGATCCGCAAATACATTACATTTGAATCTTCATGTATAGATGTTACAAACATGGATTTAGAATCCGTGTCCCAAAATGGATGCAATCTTTACAAAGTTTGGCATTCGTGAGCGATATTCCTCGTACATGTTTCGCCTTACCAACGCTTCTTCAGAGAAGGCCTTCATATTTGTCTCCTGGGAGGAGTTGTGGTTGTGGGTACAAGGCTTGTAGTACTAAAAAATAAAGCAGACATGATAGTTACTTACACCCAACCAGATATTCAGTAATTAAATCAGCCAAAATAGAGACACACTTCAAATTGTTCATTTAAGCTTGTTTTGCACTACAAAATAGATACAGTATAGGCAGTGCGCCTGGGAATCTGTTCTTTTTTTTTTAAGCTATAGTTTGGCCCCCCGGTCATGAAATGGTCCCCTATTTAAAAAGTTTGAGGATCACTGGATTAAGCTCTGCCTTTGATCGACCTATGCAGGCCTCATCTCCGCTTCCATTTCCATTGCATTTTTTAATTCAGAAATAAAATGGTGATAAATAGTATTCTGAAAATGGTAATCACATGTCCCTATCACATATGAGACTAATCTACACGTTTATAGCCAGCTTTCATAGTTTTGTTTAAACAATATTATTAGCCTTTGCAAAAACCAAGATACTTACCTTATATACTCGAGTATAAGACAAGTTTTTCAGCCCAACAAAAATGGGCAGAAAGTGCTCCCCTCGGCTTATACTCGAGTCAGCTGAGGGGGGTCCACTCACCTCACCTGAATTACCATGAATGCTTCAGACAGGCAGCTTCCCTCTTCTGTAGATCTTCTGTGATCTCTCTGAGTTCCTGTCAGCTACGTGCTTCCGACAATCAGCTGATGAACAATAATAAACTCCACACTGCCATCTAGTGGCCAGTTACTAGTACAGATACAACTCCATAGCCTAAAAAATAAGAATTGCCTTGCATAACCCATCCTGTAATTATAATAATCCTGTGTTCTCTTAAATGTATTAATGATGTGGGACTAAGATTAATCCTGTTTGATTAATTTCTAGGGGCAATGGTGCTTTCTCTATTTTTTCTCATTTAGAAAATTCCACTATCTGACTGCATTTTCCACCCTTGGCTTATACCCGAGTCATTACGTTTTTCCAGTTTTTGTAGATAAAATTAGGTACCTCGGCTCGAGTCGGCTTATACTCGAGTATATACGGTATGTTTGAACTAAACAGAGCTAAACTAACACGTTAAATGATCAAGCATTTTAAATATAGATACTAAAATTATAATTCTATATTCTTGGTTTCATACTAAACTAATTATAAAAAGAGCCCAGTGCTGTGTATAATCTTTGTATACAGGGAGTAAAGAATTATTAGGCAAGTGGTATTTTTGAGGAATAATTTTATTATTGAACAACAACCATG
>CM070035.1:122555552-122568526 GCA_036250615.1 Ptychadena robeensis | reverse complement strand
AAAAAAAAAACAGCTATTGTTTATCCTTGAAGCACACCTAAACTCACCTCGTGTTCTTTAGGTAATAAAAAAAATATAAAGTAGCATACCTGTAAAGAGATAATCCTGAATGTCCCTTTTCTCTCTTCAGTGTGGGTGTAATATGATATGTGTTTCTCAGTTGCTGGCCAAATAACTTGGATATTTTAACCAGAAAACTTTAGAAGATGTAGGTATATTTGAGAAAATTCTAACACTGTCTCTATTCCACTGTCATGCTCAGCTGGCCTGTAGATAACCAAGAGTTCTGAAAGCTTGAACCGTACCTCCATGATCCGTTTTGGGTGAGTTTCCACTGAAGAAATAAACTCAAGAGAGGTGCCGATAGTCAATAAAAAAATTTTGTGTAAGTTTTGGCATAAAAGACAACACAATGTGAAAGCAATGTGACTCCAAGGTCACTTCCTCAAGACTGATATGTTATGATGGTCTCGTTCTTTCAGAATCACTGCTTATAGGAGTGGACCAAAGATTCCAGCCTTCTACTAGTCTTTTCTCAAGGAGGTAGGCCACCATACCTGATCAATCCTAAGGAAGTAACCTAAAGCCCCCCATAGACAGGCAGACTCCTCCATGCAACTTCTGTACAACCAACTTTTCTTCTACCAAAACCATGTAATAGGTGGACCTTTCTACACCTTCCATCACTATGTATTCTATCAGGGAGGTCACTATACTACATAGTTGTTGGTAGGTCTCATGAAAGTTGTATGGAGGAGTCTGCCTGTCTACGGGGGGCTTATGGGTTACAAAATCTTTTTATGTTGATGTTGTCTTTTATGACAATATTAACCAATAAACATTAATTGCTGACTACAGGCACCTCTCCTCGCCTATTTCTTCAGTGAAAACTCTTGCCCAAAATTTTTTTCAACTGATTCTGTTCTGGTGACAAATAGCCTTTATATCAATATATAAACAGTTGTATAAATATTCTTTTATACACAGTCCCTGAGGGAATTATTTTTTACAGAACATGAAACTTTTTATTTTTAGAAATTTTGAGGACTGACAGGAAATACCATTGGCTGGCATGTCAAATTGTTATTACACTTTGTAGCTCATTCATTAAATTTGGAAAGCAAGAGAATGTGAAAAGTGATGTTGTTGCAAATAGAAAAAACAGTCACTTTTCATTTTATGGGAATATCAAGCAAGAATTCTTGGTCATGTTTCACCTTTTCTATAGTGCTCTCACACACACTTTGTCATTTGACTTACTTGTCGTGGTTCAATCATCAGCTTGGTGTAGCAAAGGTTTTTTTTAAGGGTAAATTAATTATAAGTAAGTCTTCAAAGGTCAGTGATGGTAATTTTGGCTGGTTATTCCTCTAAACACAATCACCTCTGGTAATAACAACTTAGCTAGCACCTGTACTAGACTTAAAATGTACTATAATAGATGATCCAAACAGTACCTCCAATCACTGTTCCTTCTTGCATGGATAGGTTCTTTACAATCAAAATAGCATCAGGCACATTTAAATATGTGTTTAAAAACTGATGATTCGAGAGAATATTCAGACTGTCAATTGAAACTACAGTTAACAATGACTACATTAAAAGCTTATAGCACAAAAAATAGGTCAATGGGGATGGTAAGCTTTACTAGAAGTTCCACGACAGTAGTACTTACATTAAAGTAGAAAAGAGAAACATTAAATGATCAGCAAATGTATTGGTATTCCTCTAAATGGTTGGTCCATGTTTTAACCTAAACAGAAAAAAGTTCAAGAGGCACATCTTAGATGTCATTAGGCCTATTTTGGGGGGCTTTAGCTATGACCTGGGGGCTTTAAATGGCCCTTTATATGGCCCTGTTAATCTAACCCCCCTGGTAATCTTCCCAGATGTGCCAGAAAGCCAGCTTTACAGAAAGCTGCTGATGTGATATATACATTGAAAGCAAGTGTACACTAAGGGAATCTTGTGTCAAAAGATGGAATTGTATGGGGATTTTGTTTTCAAGACTTCAATCAAATTGTTTCAGTTCTATTGTTAAATTTATACAATTCATGTAAATTGAATAACCACAGGGAAACATTAATATAACTATGGAAGGTTTCAGTTGAAATTGGGAAGTTAAGTATTCTCAGAGGGTGTTGGAGATCTGGGGGCTCGATGCTTTGTTATTCAAAGTAGTGGTAGATTCCAGTTGAACACTGTGGGTGGGGGTGTTATAAAGGGAAGTGGGTGGGTGGATGTGTTATTAGCTGTGGGTCAGGTGGGGATGGTGCATTTGGTTGTTGGTGGATGTGTTATTTGGCTGGTGCTAGGGTGTGGGAGGGATGTGATGGAGTTGATAGGTGCCATCATTATTTCCCCCTGGGGTGCTGTGGATACAAGGCTTGTAGTAATAATAAAGAAAAAAATAATGGTAGCCCCACTCCTACGTTTGCTGACTCTGCCTTGTGCTATAGTAGTATAACAAGTGTATATGGGAGAGAGGGCTACCATTATTTATCAGTACAATAAGTATGATGCCTTGTATAAAGGAAAATCTTCTCAAAAGTCGGGGGTCGTCTTATACTCCAAATACAGAGCTGAACTGGAGCATCTGCGGTCGGCGCATATGGTGGAGGGTGCTTAAAAATGGATGATGGAGAAGTGTGCCTTCGGCAAACATCTGCAGCTCCCCCTCAGCCCCCCTTCCTCCTCGAGTGCTCACTAGAGGCTGTGGCCCAAGTGGCAACTGTTATTGCAGCTCAAACCCATTAAATAGCCTTTACTTATGTATAAAAAGAAAAATTTTTAGACTGGCAAAATTCTTTCAGATTTCCTTGGTAAATGTATACAATTTATGTCACTTGGATAACTGGGGGGAAACATTTATTACCATGAAAGGTTACCGTTAGGGGTTTAAAATGGGGAATGTAAATTTCTAACAAAAAATATAGGACTTTTAAGGTTGTTGGAGATCTAGGGGTTCAAAGTCAGAGTAGGCATATGTAAGGCCATGTGTCCACTGCTGTTTCCCCGAGCTGGCCTAAAAAAGGGTGCGCCCCAGCACGTCGGTGGATTGCCTGTGACTTGCAGGCAGTTTGCGGCAATGAAGACATGGCATTCCACAGCTTCATATCAGCACTGCGGGTTTACCGCTTAGAAAATGCAGAGTGGACACTGTCCCATTCATTAGAAAATAATCCTCTTTGCGTCTTTTTCACCGCTGTGGACGTGCGTCGACCACTGGGAAAAAGAAGCAGTGTACACAAGCCCAAAGGGTAAAATCTGACAAGAGAAAAGCACTGTTGGAAAGATGACGGATGAAATATGACTATGAAAGGTTGACATTTTGACTGCAGGTAGTTTCAGGGGTTAGTTACTAACCCAGAAATTTTTAACTGCTAAGTACCTGCATGTCATAAGCATTTCAATGAAAATGACCATATTTTAATCAAATCTGATGTTTTTTTTATTTTTATATGGTGTGCATTGGAAGAGGGGTAGTCTTATATGTCAAGTATATCCCAAACTCTATATTTTAACTGGAAAAATTGGGGATTGTCTTATAAGCCCAGTCATCTTATATGCCAGTAAATTCCGTATATGCCGGAAATCTTATATGCCAGAAAATACGGTATATTTTAACAATATTTGTTATAGTATTGATAGATATTTGGTAGTCGCTTCTTCCACATACACCTATTATAATTCTTGTTTTGTACCCTGAACACACATTCGCAACACGCATGATACTTGCACCCAACCAGATATTAAATATATAATCAACCTAAATAGGCTCACATTTCTCATAATTCTTTTATGTCTTTTTTGCACTGTAAATAAGATATGTGCAGGGCACATGGGAATTTGTACATTTTTTTTTCAAACCTTAGCGCTAACCAACACAGCAGTCTGAGGTACAATGAACTGGCTCCCTGTTTATAATTTTTTAAGGATCCCTGTCTTAAAAACTGAGAAAACCAAAGACAGGGGATCTTCCAGAGAAGCCAGTGAAATAGTGAGCCAGATTACAGCATCATTTCTGTACATGACAAAATAAAATGAAAGAATTCTGTTTAGGTTTGGAAAAAATTCAAACCTCGATACTTGATAATTGCTTACAAGGCTTAGGCTAAGCCCCCCCCCCTGTCTTTTAATATTAGAGATGTCCCTTGAGTACATATTGATAAGCTGATCAAATTGGTTGGTTCTTCTTTGTAAGTTAAAAACAGAAGAACTTCTATTAAATACCACTTTTACATAAGTCCACAACATATTCTTCTCCCTTTCATATTAAACTGCATAGATGGGATGCATGGCAGATGCCGTTACAAAAAGTATATATGAATAGGATATAAATTAATAAGAATGTAAGTAGGTGTTTAAAATGGGTTTAACTGTGGGTATGGGAGACGAGGGGGTTTAAAAGAAGGCAAAATTGAGAACATAGCCTTCTAATTAAAGCCCCCCATAGACAGGCAGACTCCTCCATACAACTTTCATGAGACTTACCAACAACTATGTAGTATAGTGGCCTCCCTGATAGAATACATAGTGATTGGAAGGTGTAGAAAGGTCCTCCTATTACATGGTTTTGGTAGAAGAAAAGTTGGTTGTACAGAAGTTGCATGGAGGAGTCTGCCTGTCTATGGGGGGCTTTAGGATTGTTTCTACCATTAGGCCTTAATTAAATGCTAGGTAGTTGGGGCAGTAGAGTAGTCTGTTTCCTGAGTATAATAGTCTCTTGGAGATTACCATAAGAAATAATGGGTAAGCAGAGAAGAGTGTTCATTTTAAATGGTCCATTGGAAAAGACAAGTTTGCCACTCCCAACTGACTGGGAACAACAACCATGGGTAAGTGGCATCGCACCACAAGTTGCCCATAGAGATAGAAGGCTAGTGGTCAGAGGTGCCTGCCGACCACCACGAAAACCATGAATAGGGCAGTTGCAGATTCAGGTAGGCTACAGGGCAGCAACTGCACTATAACTAACCATCATAAATTAGGCTTAAAAGGTAAAACTTGGAACCCTAACCAGGCCTGACACTATGATCACTTTCAATGTAGTTTTCTTTTTGCCATTTAAACCAACGGTCGGTTAAATTTTCAGAGCCGTGGGCTGTTTGCATAAGTGTCATGTGACACAGTGTCAGTGAACCTTCAAAATGCTTCAGGTCTTGTCAGTTGATTGTAAGAGATAAGGGAAGGGGGATTAAATAGAGAGATTGTTTTAGGGGGAGTTCTACTAGAATTTTGGGCGTGGTAGCATGAAGTTTTGCTATTGAAGTGGGATTTTAAATAAAATTTTTGGACATTTAGCAAATAGATTTGTTTCTTTAGGGATTTTGTTCTGGGGAGATTTTCTTTTGGAGGCGAGACCTTTTGCAAACAAAAACACCAACACTGTACACAGGACTCTTGATCTTGAACCTGCATTATGTGCAAAATCATCACACTTATGCTTTTTACATATGTTTGCGGTTCATCACTGCATTCTACATGTTGTGTACTCCTGACCGTTATACTCTGTATATTATCTACTATTGACCTCAGCACTCTGGACATTACATACTCCTGACTGACATACTACAGTTGTTGGTTCCTAAGAAGCCCTTTGACTTCTTTAATTCCTGGGCTATAAGAAGTGTCAGTACTTGATGTATGTGCAAAAAAAGCATTAAAGAGTTAATAAAAAAAATGAATTAAAATTGTGCTGAGGTACATGATATTATGTCCCACAAGTGAGAGCCTGCTTGTGTAAAGAATATCAAAAGTATCCCAGATCTTTTACAATTCCAGCAACACTGCAGCTGAGAATCAAACGTGGTATATTAGTATATGTTATATAATTTTTTTACTACAATTTTGGTATCACTAGTAAATGCTCCTAGTAAAAGGAAAGTCTCTGACCCAGTGACAATATTAATACAGATAGGTTATGTCTGCCAACCCCTTAGCACCCTAAAGTCATACTTTAAATGCTGGTGAATGAGTTATTGTATAACAAGTGATTTATGGTAATGGGGCAATACTGGCTTCTAAGGCAGTGGTTGCCAAACTTTCCTTGCAGGGTCCCCCTTTTCTATTTAGGGACATTATCAAGCCCCCCCCCCTTACCTATTAAAACACAAGTTAAGAATGAGGGTCCACGCCCCCCATTTTGGGAACCACTGTTCTAAGGCAAGTTTCACTTTTCCATAGTACACCAATATATATGTTGATGTTTTGTTTGAAGAAAGTGCAGCAGTATGGTAAGTGGGACATTTGGCATCCCCCCAGTTGCTTTTTAGGCATTGGCCCGATAACACGGGGGCATTCCTGAATGCCCCCCGATAGCTTGCAGACAGAAATGGGCAGGCCCTGTTTAAATGCTCCCTTAATCATTTAAATCAACGCAGACGGAAGGCACTGTTTAAATTAAGATCTAATGTTTCCCTTTTCAAATATGTTAGAGCCAAATAGTTTACCATAGAGCCTCTTAGTGCAAACAGGGAGCAAACATCCCAAATACAATACAGGAAAAATAATAATGGGTGGAGAGACCAGTGGTCCTGGTCCAACCACCCATCACGTTTCTCCCTGCCAAAGCAGGGACGAGGGGACTTTCCTTGGGCACCCTCACTATAAACACGTTACCCCATGCGAGGATTTTAGAATATATGCACGTTTGGTGGTGGTCAAATTATAACATACAAGGTGAGACAAAGGTTATGAGTTACTAAGGTATACACAAGAGGTATATACAAGAGCTGATTAATAAATTATAAAGTCCAAAATGAGAATCATGCGTAGTTAAGTCCAAATAAAAATTTACAAATCCGCTTGAAAGAGGTTTTACATTTATTCTTCAGGTTTCTGATAAAAGTCGTCAATAATGATGCTGTCTGAGTGGGCAATGCCCCATGTGCCCCAACCGTTAGTGTGAGTTCAGGAATTTGGTTTCCAAAACACCTCGACGCGCGTTTCTAAATCACAGTCTACCTCAGGAGGTGTGGGTTAGGGTCCTGAAGTGGTAACAATGATAGGTGCTATTCCGGTTGGTGAGCTGCCTGGAGAGAACGAGGGGCCCTTGCAGGGAACCATCGGAGGGGCGATGAGTGAGGGCACACCTGAATGATGGTAATGGGTGATGCACAGGTATGCGGTAAGTAGAAGGTTCTTGAGGTGTACAAGTCCTCTGGGTGTAGTAGGAATGGTGTCCCTCAGCCAAGGTCCCCCAGCTACCTTCTCAAGAACCTTCTACTTACCGCATACCTGTGCATCACCCATTACCATCATTCAGGTGTGCCCTCACTCATCGCCCCTCCGATGGTTCCCTAAAAGGGCCCCTCGTTCTCTCCAGGCAGCTCACCAACCGGACGACTTTTATCAGAAACCTAAAGAATAAATGTAAAACCTCTTTCAAACGGATTTGTAAATTATTATTTGGACTTTACTACGCATGATTCTCATTTTGGACTTTATAATTCATAAATCAGCTCTTGTATGAGAGTTACCTTAGTAACTCATAACCTTTGTCTCACCTTGTATGTTATAATTTGACCACCGCCAAACGTGCATATATTCTAAAATCCTCGCATGGGGTAACGTGTTTATAGTGAGGGTGCCCAAGGAAAGTCCCCTCGTCCCTGCTTCGGCGGGGAGAAACTTGATGGGTGGTTGGACCAGGACCACTGGTCTCTCCACCCATTATTCTTTTTCCTGCATTCAAATATGTTTTTAAAAAGTTACCAGGTGAGACATCTGACAATATGTGGTGTACTTTCTTTATGACTGTATAGGTATTTAACAATGTAGCTTGGTTCAGAAATAAAATATAAACATATTTCCTTTTTTAAAAAATCATTGCTGCATCTTTAGTAAGTCAAGCTAAACACATTTAAGACACACTAAAAGAAACATTTTGACTATGAAATGCAATTGATAAGAGCTGGCTCTTTTACAATTAACTATTAAAATATCATGTCATGCTTCAGAAAGAATGATTATACTGAGCACAGTTATACAGGGAGTGCAGAATTATTAGGCAAATGAGTATTTTGACCACATCATCCTCTGCTTTCTGCAGTTGCTCTGACTCCCAAGCTGTATAGGCTCGACAAGCCCTACTACCCAATTAAGCATATTAGGTGATGTGCATACTCTGTACTAAGAAGGGTGTGGTCTAATGAACATCAACACCCGATATATTACGTGTGCAATATTACTTAGGCAACTTCCTTACCTTTGGTCAAAATGGTGTCAAATAAGGACTTGACAGTGCTTAGAAAACCGTCAAAATATGTTAGATATCTTTCAGCAGGGCTGCCAGCACTCTTAAAATTGCAAAGCTTCTGAAGTCGTGATCATCGAACAATCAAAGCGTTCACTTCAAAACTAGTCAACATGACGCAAGAAGCGTGTGGAACAACAAAGCGCAAATCCTATACCTGCCCATGAACGTGAAGAAAAATCAAGTCGTGCAGCTGCCAAGATTCCACTTTGCCACCATTGTTTTGGCCATATTTCCAGACGCTGCAACCATCACTGATGCCCAAAAGCACAAGTGTTGGTTCAATACTCAGCAGACATAAAGGCTAAAGACTGACCCACCACTGAACAATACAACACAAGCTGAAACTTCAAGACTGGCAAGATATCTTACAAGACTGTATTTTTCTAAGGTTTTTTATGGACTGATGAGAATGAGAGGTGAGTCTTGATGGGCCAGAATGGATGGGCGAACGTGGCTGTATTGGTATAACTGGCATAGAAGCCTCCAGTCCGACTCAGACGCCAGCAAAGGTGGATGGTGGCTACATGGTTTTGGTCTGGTATCCATCAAGATGATCTTGCTGGTCCTGTTTTCGGGTTGAGGATGATCAACGCTCAACTCCCAGTCCCTACGTGCCAGTTTTCTGGAAGACACTCTTCTTCAAGCAGTGGTACAGGAAGAATTCTGCCATCTCTTCAAGAAAAACAATGATTTCATGCAGGACCAATGCTCCATCACAACGTGTCCAATCTCGACTACTCCACATCGTGGCTGGCAGAAAGGGTATTAAATAATGTAAAAACGAATAAACGAATACATGCCTCCTTGTTTCACACTGAGCTGAACCCCACCCCCTTGCAGAACCTGTTGACCATCATCAAAATGTGTGTTATACAAGGAGGGAAAACAGTACACCTCTCTGAACAGTGTCTGGGAGTTGTGGTTGCTGCTGCACGCAACCGTTGATGGTTAACAAGAAAATCAAAACACTGACAGAATCCATGATGGCAGTGCTTTTGAGTGTCCCTTGCAAGAAAGGGTGGCTATATTGGTCACTGATTTGTTTTTTGTTTTGTTTTTTTTGAATGTCAGAAATGTATTATTTTGAATGTTTTGAGATGTTATAATTGGTTTCACTGGTAAAAATAAATAATTGAAATGGGTATAAATGGTGTTTTTTGTTCAGATTTGCCTAATAATTATGCACATTATATAGTCCACCTCACACACAGATCATCTCCCCTAAAATAGCTAAAACTACAAAACAAACTAAAAACCAAACTTCCCAAAAATATTCAGTCTTTGATATTAATGAGTTTTTTGTGGTGTGCATTGAGAACATGTTTTTGTCAAAATAATACAATTATTCCTCAAACATACCACTTGCCTAATAATTCTTTACTCCCCCCCTGGGTATACAACGATTATACACAGCACTGGCTCCTTTTTATATTAGTTTTTTAGTATGAAACCAAAATATGAGCAATTACTCTATATTTGTAGATATCTATATTTAAAATGCTTGAATCATTTAACGTGGTTAGTTTTAGCTCTGTTTAGTTTCACACATACTCTGTATCTACTCAGTATAAGCCGACTCGAGCGCAGGTACCCTAATTTTATCTCAAAAACTGAAAAACGTTAATGAACTCAGGGTAGATAGCCAAGGGTGGCAAAATGCCAGTCAGATAGTGGAATTTTCTAAATGGTAGAAAAATAGTAGAAAGCACCATTGCCCCTAGAAATTAATCAACACGGATTCAATCTTTAGTCCCACATCATTAATACAATTTCAGAGCACAACCCAGGATTATTATAATTACAGTGAATGGGTTACTGCAAGTGCAATTCTTATTTTTTAGGCTTATCGGCGTTTTATCTGTACTAGTAACTGGCCACTAATTGGCAGTGTTGGAGTTTATTTATTTGTTCATATCAGCTGATCTGTCGGAAGCACGTAGCTGTACAGGAACTCAGAGAGATCACAGAAGATCTACAAGAATAGAGGGAAGCTTCCTGTCTGAAGCATTCATGGTAATGTCAGTGGACGGTGAGTGGGGACCCCCCTCAGCTGACTCGAGTAATAGACCGTGGGTAGCACTTTTCTGGCCCATTTTTGTTTGGGTCTGAAAAACTTGTCTTATACTCGAGTATATAAGGTATTAAGTATTCTTGGTTTTTGTCAAAGGCTAATAATATGTTTTAAACAAAACTATGAACTGCAAGCTGGCTATAAACGTGTAGATTATGTCTCCATATGTGATAGGGACATTTGTGATTCCCATTTTCAGAATACTATTTTATCACCATTTTATTGTCTGAATTACAAAATGCAATGGAAATGGACAGCTGAGATGAGGCCTTCATAGGTCATCAAAGGCAGAGCCTTATAATCACCCAGTGATTCCTCCAAACTTTTTAAATAGGGGACCATTTCATGACGGGCGGGTGGCCACACTACTAAGCTTTAAAAAAAAAAAGAACATATTCCCAGGCGCAACACGGGGTAATTGGGTGTACAATCTGCCCCTATACGTTTATCTATTTTGTAGTGCAAAACAAGCTTAAAATAACATTATTGAAGTGTGTCTCCCCCCCCCCCCCCCCCCCCTATTTTGTCTGATTACTATTAACTGTTAATATCTGAGTGTGGTGTAAGTAAACTATCATGTCGTTGCTTTATTTTTATTTGTACTACAACACCTTGTAACCCACAACCCACAACCTCCTCCCATGAGACACCACTATGAAGCCTTCTCTGAAGAAGCGTTGGGTACAGGCGAAACATTACGAGGAATAATCGCTCCGACAATGCCAAACTTTGGTAAAGATTGCATCCATTTTGGGACACAACGTATTCTAAATCCATGTTTTTTGTAAACATCATCACATAAGATTCAAATGTTAATGTATTTGCGGATCCGTTGATTCAATGACCTGATGTATATGTTTTTTTATTGTTTCTTTATAGTGGTTCCATGTTTATAATAACGACCTTTTACAATGCAAACTTTATTACACTTTGACTTACCATGTAGTAACCATTCATGATGTTGCCACGTTTAAACCCGCTCTCACAATGTCTCTTTGGCAGGACGGAGGAACTAGTTAACTTTTGCCCAATTGGGGTAATGGCAAGTATTGTAGTCTATAAGCCATTACTGGTCTCCCTTGTTTTGTATACAAATATGAAATGCACTAGTGTAAAGACCATTAAGAAATTAGAATATACTCAACGAATATCCACCATCTGAGAATTCACACTATATCGCAACATAGTGCGCTTGGATATTCACACAATGCGTATATTCATCATATTATGCTTCGCCATAGTTTACTCGGCATACATATGTCGCCAATATCACAGTGCTTCTAATCACACATTTTATACTATATTCAAATGTTCCCTTTGTACATATATTCGCGAAATTACTAGAATTCGAACATACGCATCCTTTTCGCACACCCTGGCACTGCCCCATACCCATCAAAATTGCACATCCATCCATAACCAAATTCACCCATACCCCACCCGACCCACCCAATAACAATGTTATACTACTCTGACTTTGAACCTTTTTTTGGGGGTCAGTACTTTGATAACCACTGAAAATACCTACCTTGCCATGTACACATACACCCCCTTGTTGCAACCCATATTGATCATAATTTGTAGTTGTTTACATAAACATCAAGCCTGAACAATTATAGTAGTCTAAACTTGTTTTACCTTTCACTATAGTGTAAACCATAATGAAGCAAAGTTGTTTGTATAGCTGTCCTGCATGAAGTGGTTCAAGCTTTACTCTCAATTGAAAAAAAACTCTCCCCTTACAAGTATGTTTTACCACAGATGCCTCAAGTGTGTACACCTTTGCCATTAATGTGATAATCATATCGCCAGCTTTGGATTTTCTGACACATTCGTGCAAGACAAGGATGGGAAGGGGGGATGGTCAGCGAATGGGGGGGGGGGGCCCCAGGAGTGAGATTAACAGCCCTTAACTGTGGCATACACACCAATTCTCCTGCACGATCCTCATGCTGACATTGGATGCTGCACACTGACTTTAACTTGGGGCTAAAATACAGCCATCCTGTCCGGATTGCACAGTTATCCGACGAGGATTGGTAAATTTTCAGTCTGGATACCATTAGTTTCATGGCTGGTACTAGCTGTCCCCCATCCGCAACTAATGACCTGCAGATGCACAGTGCTGGCCGTATTCTCTGCACCTAAAAAGCTAGCAGGCGGACGTAGATTATGTCATTTCCCCCACACTGCCTGCTACTGCATAGGATCGGATAAGTAATAGACGTGTAACATCGTACTGTCTATGTCCCAGCCCTTAAAGGGCAATATCATGTTAGTAATCTCCTGGCCTAGCTATCAATATTATCAACTTACCAACTTAGTAACACTTACCAACATTCTTCTCTGATCCTTTATCTGTGACAAATTGGGAATTAGCTGGTCTCCTAGTTTCATCTCCATTTGGCAGCCTCAGTCAGGCGTTTTTGCAAAGAAACACCCATCACGAGTAATGCTCCTTATGTGACATCATAATTTTATTGTTTGTAAATTCAAAAAATTCAAATGTGAAAGGTCTGAAATATACAAACATCAAGAGTAGATTGCAGGAACTTATATCACCACCTTAAGACAAATTGCTGGCCAATACACCATCACTCCGTATAAGCGACGATGTTTTTCACCTGAGCGACAAGCGTGCAC
>CM070035.1:122520647-122534850 GCA_036250615.1 Ptychadena robeensis | reverse complement strand
CAGTATGACAGTGGGTAAAATGTACGGGAGAGAATGAGAAGGCCAGCAGTATAGGAGAGGAGTGTGTGCAGTATGACAGTGGGCAGAATGTACAGGAGAGGAGTGAGAAGGCCAGTAGTATAGGAGAGGAGTGTGTGCAGTGGGCAGAATGTACAGATGAGGAGTGAGAAGGCCAGTAGTATAGGAGAGGAGTGCGGGCAGTATGACAGTGGGCAGTGTGTTTATTGCAGTGCAGACAAATAATGAACATACACATGCTATCTGATTGTACAATGCCTCTCTCCATAAGTTGGTCAGTGTGTTCAGAGAATGGGTACTGCCAGTGTTTATGCAGATAAGAACTCTTTTTGGCAGTGGCTTTTTTGCTTGGCTGGAGGGAATGGATGCATAGCTATTGCTCCCAGGATGATTGAGACTAAGAGAAATATTTATTTTTTTACATATTCGGACTATAAGATGCAGGGACACTTTCCCATTGATTGTAATGGTAAAAAGTGTGTCTTATAGTCCAAAAAATAGGTATGTTCCTACTTAGAAAAATAAGCCGCTGCTGATCACTTCTATTTAGTTGCATGGGCTTGTCCCCACTTCAACTTAAGGCAACGAAATGTGTGGCCTGCAATCTGAAATGCAGGCTTTTAATCTCCGCCGCCCTAGAGGTGAAAGGGCGCAGTTAAAAATCACATGGCATTTTAACCGCGCCCATTCACTCTCTATGGGTGCGATCAGACTGGGTAGGGCAAGATGTCCTGTCCCACCCCCCACTTCTTCAGCGTGTAGGAGAGAATGTGGACAGGGATAAAATGTGAAGACTATGGCAGCGGGCAGCATGTTCAAGAGGAAAGCATCTGCCAGTATGCATGGATAGTACTAGGAAAAGTAATGCTGCAAGAGAAATCATAGAGAAACACATGATCAATTTGATCAGGTGATACACTTGTGCTCTTCTGATTGGCTGATCTTATTTCAGCCTACACACAGCAGAACCAGAAATGGAACATGCGAGGTGCTTTGAACACTCTATACCCAATACCATGGATGTACTTTTTTGAAGTGACCTCAACGTTTTGGTCCCTAACTATTTTGGAATAAATACGGATTGGTTATCAACTAAGCACAATCTGAAGGACTGATTATCTGTCAATTGTAGCCAGAACGCTACCTACGATCTGTCATTCTGTTTCTGCATTTTGAAAGTCGTTTTCTAACTGATTAATTTGGTTTTGTATCCTATTTCTATGATTGAAATCCTCCATTGTGAGGTAATGTAGTAAATATAGGGGGGCCCCGCCAAAGTCCCCTCGCCTTGCCCCAAACAAGGAAAAACTGATGGTGGGATAGGCTATTACCTATGACCTCTCCCCCCATCATTTGGTATCTCTAGAAATGGAACATGATCAAGTGATCTCTTCCAGCGAAAAAGGAAAGATGAACCCAATCATATATTATGTGGTTCTTTTTCATTTTGATTGTATTATTGTTTTGTGGAAGAACTCTTCTTATCGCCATTCCCAGACATTGGACAGTACCCTCTATACTCGAGTATAAGAATATTTTAGGACCTAAAATGTGCTTAAAAATAAAATTCAGCTTAGAAAATGAAAATCGTGGCATTTTGCGAGTTGATTTTGTGCATGAATTGCAAACTATTGCTCTAGCACATGTCGTTTTTTAATAAATTAGGTTCCAAGTCAAAATGTTTTAAGTTTACTTAATTTTGAAATGTATTCAAAAACTAGTAGCAATATATGCAGTACAGGCCAAAAGTTTGGACACACCTTCTCATTCAATGTGTTTTCTCTATTTCATGACCATTTACATTGGTAGGTTCTCACTGAAGGCATCAAATCTATGAATGAGCACGTGTGGAGTTATGTACGTAACAAAAAAATGTGAAATAACTGAAATCATGTTTTATATTCTAGTTTCTTCAAAATAGCCACAATTTTCTCAGATTACTGCTTGGCACACTCCTGGCATTCTCTTGATGAACTTTAACAGGTAGTCGGTATCTTCTGCAGAAGATCAGAACACTAAAGCTTGGCACACACGGGTAGATCTGTAAAAAGATTTGAGTACAATCATTTAACTTGCGCGCTCATGGTGATTGATTGTACTCTCATCTGTTTACAAACCCGTGTGTGCCTTCCTTCGGGCGTGATCAATAGAGCCGACTCGAAGGAACTTGATTGAACAGGGTTCCAACATGTTGGAAAGACCCCGTTCAATCTCCAATACTTTGCATGGAGACATGAGTCTTCATGGAAAGTATTGAAACAGCTGCGGCTCCTGCCTCCTCCACAGCTGTCGGCAGTCAGTGTGAAGGGGGCGGAGCCAACACTCCTCACTCGGAAGCTGTGTGAGTCAGGTATCTGTATGAGACAGGCTGCTTTTCCCCAGCCTGTGGCGTGTTGTAAATCACACACTGCAAGCTGGGGATAACGGGTCCCCATTGAACAGGAATCAATGTGCCCATGTGGTTCACATTGATTTCCGTTCAATTGATTCCCGATGACAGTGAGGTGCCTAGCTTAAGGAAAAAGCAGCATCTTCTGCCTAACTTCCTTTCTCTGCTTTAATTGGCCATTACAGTACAGTGTTGGTTTCCTAGCCAGTAGTTCTGTGGGTAATGTATGTTGCCTTCCTTTCCTTCAATGGATGGATAATATACATAAGCATTTTAAATACAGAGGAGTCGGAGTCAAGGATTCGGTGTCGGAAGAATCAGAAACTGAAGAGTCGGGGAATTTATTGACCGACTCCACAGCCCTGGTTGGAGCTGATAGAAAGGCAACAGTTACTGAAATAACCACTTGTTACAACCAAGGTATACAGAAGAGCATCAACGCACAACATGTCGAACCTTGAGGCAGATGGGCTAAAGCAGCAGAAGACCACACTGGGTGCCACTCCTGTCAGCTAAGAACAGGAAACTGAGGCTACAATTTGCACAGGCTCACCGAAATTGGACAATAGAGAATTGAAAAAATGTTGCCTGGTCTGATGAGTCTCGATTTCTGCGGCAACATTCAGATGGTAGATGGTCAGAATTTGGCATCAACAACATGAAAGCATGTATCCATCCTGTCTTCTATCAACGGTTCAGGCTGATGGTGGTGGTGTAATGGTGTGGGGGTAATTTTCTTGGCACATTCTGTGCCCCTTAGTAGTAATTAATTATCGTTGCAACGCCACAGCCTACCTGAGTATTGTTGCTGACCATGTCCATCCCTTTATGACCACAGTGTACCCATCTTCTGATGGCTACTTCCAGCAGGATAATGCACCATGTAATAAAGCTTAAATCATCTCACACTGGTTTCTTGAACATGACAATGAGTTCACTGTACTCAAATGGCCTCCACAGTCACCAGATCTCAATCCAATACACCTTTGGCATGTGGTGGAACGGGAGATCTGCATCATGGATGTGCAGCCGGCAAATCTGCAGCAACTGCGTGATGCTATCATGTCAATATAGACCAATGTCTCTGAGGAATGTTTCCAGTACCTTGTTGAAGTCCAACCCAGTACTAGCAAGGTGTGCCTAATAAAGGGTCCGGTGAGTGTAAATGGTATGTGCAGAAAAGAATTGTAGAAGGTATGAGGGCAATCAAATGCAGAAGAGGCTTGTGAATTGAATGGTGGCTGGAAGTGGAATGGAGGCAGGAGAAATGTATGGAGTGCAACGCTAGCCATACACGGACAGATAATTGCAATCAATCTGTGCAATTATTATATCGATTTTGGGTCTAACATTGATCACTGGCACCACTCAACGTGATCAATGTTAGACCCCATCGATACTCACTGGACGTCCTCTTTTTTTACTGTGCATGCGCACAGAGGATCAGAACGGATGTAGCTGCGGCTTTCCCTGGAAAGTCCGTCCCCATTTTTCATTAATAAAAAATTTAACAAGCAATACTTACCACGAAATTTCTTTTTTTGGGCAAAATATTTTCAACTTTCCAAATGTTAAAGTTCAAAGTATTTTGACAAAATATTTGTTTTCACTTTAACCTCCCCAGCGGTCATCCCAGTACATAGTACTCTGTTTTTCCCACACTCCCCTGTCCATATCGCCAGCGCAATTAATGACGCAGGCGATGTGGGATTACAAACCGACGCCCCTCCATTAACATAGAGGTCTATGGTGCTGCCCTGCCCTTCAGCATCACAGATGACTCTGAATGGGCAGTGCTGGAGTCCAACAGAGGGTACCAATCAGGGTGGATAAAAATCGATGATTTTTTTAAATAAATCAAAAAAATCAGATTTTTTAAAAAAAATAAAAAAAATCTGATTTTTTTGATTTAAATCAGATTTTTTTGATTTAAATCAGATTTTTTTGATTTAAATCAGATTTTTTAGGTTTATATTGATTTTTTTCAAATAAAATGCTTTTTTAAGGAAAAAACATTACCATCCCCAGGTTATTCAATGAAGAATAAAGATTCGTTTATGTAGAATAAGGCTGTATATGTTTAAATGTTTTGGTAAATAAATTCCATAAAAAAACATCCCAAAAACAACAGACAGAAGTTGATAATGGCGTAAACACATCACCCAAAATTTCCCCTTGAATAGACAAGGGCGAGGGGACGGGCCACTCAATATGTAAAAGCAATACATTTATTATACACAGTGCAAAAGATGAAGTAATGACATCATATCAATCAAAATCAATGCCCAATGTTGTGGATGTACATATCTCTACACATGCTTACACAATTAAAATAGTCCAAATGGCGCAAATTTCACCCCAACGCGTATTTCGTTGAAGACAGGGGGTACGGTATGTCATTTCATAAGCCAAATCTGCTTTTGTGTCCCCTCAACCGTGTCTATTCAAGGTAGATATTGGGTGATGTGCTTATGTCATCAACTTCTGTCTGTTTTTGTAAGATTATTGGGCAGTTTCTCTGCTACAAGATATTATCACAGATGCTTGGTTTACTTTCTCAGTTCTCAAAACTAAGTGCAACAGAAAAGTTGTCCAAATATGAATGATCAACCTAAACTGGAGATAAAAAAAAACTAATATGAAAAGTTGTTGTTCTAAAAATCTTCACCTTCTCGCATTTTAAAGTTATTCCAGCAAGAATTATTGATTTAAATCAGTTTGATTTAAATCGGGCCCTACAGACTAGTGATTTAAATCGTGATTTAAATCGGTTTGATTTAAATCGGTTTGATTTAAATCACATCCACCCTGGTACCAATTAAAACAGAATCGCCAGCGCTTTCAGGAGCATGGGTACGTTTTGACGATCCCAGCTCGTCCAGTTTGTTTTGTTAACAATCCCTTTATGAGCTGGGCTTGTATCAAATGCTAGGGGGGTTAACAAGAGAAATCACAAATGTTAATTTTTTTTTGCTCAATATAGTTTTTATTGATTAAAAATATCGGCTGACATTTTACATCAATAAAATCTTTTTTAGCAACAAAAAAAAACATAATTCATTTTACATCTTTATTAACATTACCAGACATGGATGTTCGCCCTCCTTCTCGCCGGCGAGCAGTACGGGTGTTTGACCCGCCCCGTTCGCCGGCGAGAACAAGATCTATATTCTTCCTCCGGCAGGATCAGAACCTGCGAGATCATGTCGGAGGAAGAATCTTTTCACTAGAAGACCGTGCATGAAGCCGGTCTTCTAGTGAATAAACCGCCTCGGAGCAGGAAGTGACGTCACTGACGTCACATCCGGTTTTTCCGATTCAAGTTCAAAATTCAAATTTGAATGTGTCCGCAAACAGGCGGACTTCTTTAAAAGTACGACCCGCCCGTTCGCGGACAGTCCAGGCCGATGTTCGGCCATCACTAAACATAACCATTTTTATTAATGATTAAGCCATGTCAGTGTCTGAATGTATTATGCTGCATGCCCCACAACACCATTGTATCAGATCAAAAAGTCTAGAAAAGCAGCAGATACCTGTCTCAGGATGGATTTGATTTAAATCACTAGTCAGTAAGGCTCGATTTAAATCAAACTGATTTAAATCAATAATTTTTGCTGGTTTTACTTTAAATGCAAGTAGGTGAAGATTTTTAGAATAACAACTTTTCATATTAGTTTTTTGTCCCCAGTTTAGGTTAATCATTCATATTTGGACAACTTTTCTGTTGCACTTAGTTTTGAGAACTGCAAAAGTAAACCAAACATCTGTGATAATATCTTGTAGGCAGAGAAATTGCCCAATAATCTTACAGAACCAGACAGAAGTTGATGATGGCATGAACACATCACCCAAATTTCCCCTGGAATAGACATGGTTGAGGGGACATAAAAGCAATACATGTATTATACACAGTGCCAGAAATTAAGTAATGACATCATATCAATCAAAAACAATGCCCAATTTTGCGGATGTACACATCTGTACACATGTTTAGACAATTAAAATAGTCCAAATGGCGCAAATGTTACCCCAAAGCGTGTTTCCTTGAAGACTTCTTCAGGGGGTACGATATGTAATTTCATCGGCCAAATCTACATAACACAAACAGCCAACACAAGTGTATCAGTCATATTGAATAACCAAATTGACATAAAAGTGGACACAGACCCTCAGGGGTCACTCACGTCCATAGATCCATATAGGGGGAAAGACATGATTTCTGAAGATGGCGTCCCCACTGGTGATCTGCGTACAACAAGGCCAACCCAAACCATGAACTGATCATGTTTACCAAAGTAAATGTATTAAACATCAATCTTGTTGTACGCAGAACACCATGGCATTTATGTGGTTAAAGTTTGTCTGTCTCTCCGTTCCCCACATGTGCTGGAGCTTTAGACGGGGAGCCTTACCTTTAATACCCTTACTACTATTACCTGGCTATCACTTAAACCACAGCAGTGCTCCCCCGTTCTTCTCCTACATCCACGTGTTCTGGATGATTCTGATTTTTGAAACGTGCGTCGAGTATTTTTGGGCTACCTCATTTACGTATTTGAAAGTATTATTCCTCAAGTATTCCATCTGGAAGACATGATGACAACACTGTCCACTACCTCGTGTTCAAACTAATCTACCAATAAATGGAGAAAGACAAGACTTTTTGAAAAATCCATGTTTACTGTAATAATTATTGCGGTTGACCCTTGACCGCTTGTATTTTTGTTCGCTAAAATGTATTCACTGTATTTTGGCACTGTAATTAGTGTTTTGTCAATTGAACGCTCTATTAAAATAGGGGGTTATTGTTACTTATACGATCATTAAGATGGCCTTAAAGTCCCTACATCCTGGCCTTGATGCTAGGAGAACCCTGGGTGAAGGGAATCTTTGTAAGACTTCTCTCCATACAACTTTCCTTAAATATATTTTTTTGGGATGTTGTCCACCGATCACCTTCAACTAGATGGTATTAATCTTTAGATTTTTAGATTTTTTTTTAAAAATCATTAATTTTTATCCACCCTGACCTGTCTGATCGACGGACATGACCGATCAAGGCTCGATCAATCTCATGTCTGATTTCAACCACTTTCAGACAAGCTGTGCAGGAATCGTTTTCCATCTACCTAAAACAATAGATTGGGTGACACATTTGCCGGAAGACTCCCCGCTGCTCGCAGGCAGTTAGCGGGAATGTTATAGCAAATTGTTTGTGTGAATATTCCTTTAGTAAATTTGCCTGAATAAGGCAGCATGCATATGCATTGATGTGATATTATTATTATTAACTTGTATTTATATAGTGCCATTACTTATTTATGTTCCTTTAAATAAGAGTAACCAAAAGAAACCCCCAGGTCTTATTTATGTGCACTTCACAAAGAGTTATATGTAGCGCCGTCTTATCACATTTCAATGTACTTCATTTAAGATGTTAAATGATTACTGATTGTTTTCTCCATGTTAACTACACTTTGTGAATGGCTAATTGTAATAGGTAAATGGATCCCAAATAATCAGGCAATACCACCAGAAAGCTCTAAAGCTGGCCATATACCTTTAGATCTCTGTCAGATATCTAGATTTAGATACTTAGATTTACCAACAACCATGTAGTGCCAGGTCCTCTGCGACTGAACACAGGTAGACTTGATGGTTTAGAAAATCCCTCATATCTCATGGTTTTGGTAAAACAAAAGGAGATCTAAAGGAAATCTGACAGAGAAATCTAAAGGGGTTACAGGGACCCTAATACGTTTGCAACTTTAAGGGCTCTTTCACTACCAATGAGCTTGGCATTAGGACATTCCAATGCAGGTTTTGTGTATATATGATTCTCATTCTAAGCCTAATTATAAAAGCTTTTTAAAAAATAAAATTAGGTCAGCTTCCTAAAAATACACGGCCCGATTTTCACCCGACTTTTGGCAGAGTGACCACCAGGCAATTGGCAAGAGTGCAGATGGCAGTGATCGTATATGCCAGTAAATTCCCAGCCAATCACATTATTTTGAATGTAAGGGTGCCTGCCGATCACCTGAGGGGCCGTCATCTCCCTGCAGTCGATCCCTCATCTATCGATCTTCATATTCATAGAGGTTGCTCTCCTCAACTGCAATTCATAACTCTGCTTTCACTGCACACTGTCACAAGAACATTCAGCAAGTACAATAAAACCCCACTAATTTGTTGTATCTTCTAGCTCTACATTCCCTAGTGATGCCATCCCCCCCCCCCCCCCCCCCCCCCCCCCCCCTCAACCACTCTTATTCATTGTATTACATGTGGCCATGACTACAGATTCTTTTTTTTCATGAAGCTATATCCATCATCGCAATAGCCCCTGCCACCTTATATAATCTGCCTTTAAGCACATGAACACAATGCCATAGATTTGTTTTATGAATGGGAGAGGGTAAACCAAAATATTTGTGAAGTAAATATCAACTTTCAAGTCGTTTCCATTTATCCACGTGCCTCTGTGATGCACTGACACCAGTGGTTTCAGACTAAAAAGTCCCATCAATGCTAACAAGTTTGGATTTAGGAGATCAAAGGCTTCAAAGGTTCCCAGTTCTGTAGTTAGGATGTGCCTCCAGTATTTTCTACACTCTCTGATCTAGATCTGATGAAAGTTCCAAACACGTCAACATGAAATAGAAAATAACTCAAGATAGCTACATTTTAGTTTTTTTTTCACTTCATAAGGCTAGGGCTCCACTATGTGCTGGCATCTGCTGATGTCAGCGCAAGCCTCCGTTGCGTTTCTGTGGACGTGGATGGGCTGCGTCAACATCAGCGGTGACTCCGACCGACAGATCAGGAGCTCTGGCGGGCTGTGGAAACAGCCCTGTCATAGCCCCATTGCTGTCAATGGACGGCTCCTGCACTTCGTTAAAATCCTTGTGTTCAACACAGAGTTTTAACAGATAGTGGAGCCCTAGCCTTAGACATGTGCGTCCTATGGACCTAAGGCAGGACCATCCGTAGCTGTGGGCCAACCACAGTGTCACTGCTAGCTTTAAAAACCGGCACTTTGGCTTTTCCACTGGGCAGAGAGAAGAAAGTGATTTCTCTGCCCATTGGTGAAAGCGAAATCACAAATAATCAAAGATGACATGCACAATAGAGGGTTTGTCTCTGTCAGACTTGGGCGGCTGGAAAAGCACGTACCTCTGTATACAGTTTTATATTCTGAGTTAGGACCGATTTGGATGGGTTCACACTATTGGTAGCAGCCAACCTTGAACTACAATACAGTGCTATACTAAGTTGTTGCAGTGCTCACAAACCAAAGCTGAACACCCCTTCTGTAAAATGAAAGGTTCCGCGACCCAGCAGCAAAGTCACGTCTTAGGGCTCTTTCAAGTGCAATTTCTGTACTCCAGCCAAGGGCAAACTAAGGCCTGGGGGCCAAAATCGGTCCGTTTAGTTTTTTTATTTGACCCGTTGTCACCTTGGTGTAAAGACACTCTAGCTCCCCTCCACTCATTCCCTGCAATAGGTGGAGATACTGCTTATTTGGAATTGTTCGGGGTCTCCTAATATTGATTAATAGTTTTTTTATATATATATTCTATGCTGGCCCTTACAGGTTTTTTCTCAGGCCCCTTTGTCAAATTTAAAACCTGTTATGGCCCACAAAAAGTTTGCCCACTCCTACTGTATAGCCTTTGCCAATGTTTATATTTCATCTATGGGTCTTTTGATTCAAAATAAGTATATGTGTACATAAGATAACACAGAAGCACATGCTGTTCAAACAAGGCTGTCTCTTGGCAATGTTGTCTTTTAAAATACACACATTTTTAGCTGTGTTTGCTTTGAAATATCATGTGTGCTTCCTGACAAAAAATGGCCATTCTAAATTCTATTATTTTTGTATAACACAAAAAAATGTTATCTGTTACAAAGCCTAGCAAAATTGTAGCTTAATGCTTAAATTCAGTCAGTTAGGGGGAGGGGTTCTACAGCGTTTTGTGATCCGTTGAGACCCCTATGTTAAGCGCAGTGGATCACATACACTTTAGTTGGCTGGAGCATGTCTGAACAGAGCACTGGACTATGTTAACCCCTGCATCGGCGGAACGGCTCAGCGCCGTGAGAACACAGCATGCGCCGAGCAGGTAAAGTGTATGTGCTCCGTCAGAACCCCCCACCAAGCACTGCCCTTAGTGAAGCGGGTCCCGACGGATGTGGAGACATAGCCTTACAGAGCAGCTGCAGCACGCTGCCTTGTGCAGCAGTTGACAATATGAATCGGGTGGTTGATGGGCTCAAGGATTGCACTTTGATATTTGGTTGCAAACAGACATTCTATGTGAACTTGCTCCTTGGAACGGGCGTGTGCACACTCTGCAAACGTTCGGGGGTCGTTTATAAATAGCACCATTTAAGACCTATGGAACAAACGAACGGAGACCGTCTGGTGAACGCTTCTTGTCGCACTTGCCATGTGGTTGCGCTAATCGTTTGTTTACCTGGTTAAAAACTGCCTATTAATGGGCCATGAAAAATCACATATACATAAGTATTCCCAGCCTTTGCTCATTACTTTGCGATGCCCCTTTGGCAGCAATTACAGAATCAAGTATTTTGAATATGATGCCACAAGCTTGGCACACCTATCCTTGGACAGTTTTACCCATTCCTCTTTGCAGCATCTCTCAACCTTCATCAGGTTGGATGGGAAGCGTCAGCAAACAGCCATTTTAGGATCTCTTCAGAGATGCTCAGTTTCAATATTTTTATTATTATAATAAACATGAATAATGACAAGTGCAGTACAAAGCACGGCATCAATGCCAATCACAAAAACATGGATCACCCAGAGGAGAAAAACACACAAGAGGGTCTATGATCATGACGTACCATAAGATTATGTTCCCACATAGGTGATTAATCGCCTCACGCTCTTCACCCGCAATAAAAAAAAACGCCTAATAATAAAAAAATGTATGCCTGCTAATACTTACCTGTGGGCTACGACGTGCCTGTCTCCAAGGGGCTTCCAAGCCCATGCTAGATAAATATAAAGGCAAGACGAATCCATTTAAAACCATTTAAATTAAAAAATCCATTTAAATTAAAAAAAATGAGCGCATTTTCTTCTCCTGTCATGGACTATAAAACACATTGATCATCTGTAAAGGTGCCCATACACATTTAGATTTGCCGCTGAGCGTGCACAGTGGTCAATCTGCCGCAAAATCAGCCTGCAAATCTAATGATTAAAGGTCGACCGATCGATCGATAGAGAATGGTCCACTGTCCACCTTGAACAATCTAAAAAAATCAAAATGTCGGAAGAATCGATCGTACAGGAATCTGACATGTTGTTTTTATTGGATCGATCGTTCGCCTTCAAAGAACGTTGGTGGTGGTCATCGATAGATAGGTAGTGCCATTTTTAGTATAACAATGACATCATTTTCGATCCAGAACATTCAAGAGTTGGATCGTCCAAAAATCGATTGTTTAACGTGGGGATTTTTGATCACTGTGGACGATGGAAAGTCGATCGGGCAGAAATCGACCAGTATATGGGGTCCTTAAAAGTTGCATTCGGCCATATAAAAGTTAAAACGTTAGTAATGGTATTACTTTGGATGGGCATCATCCAAAGTAAGGGCCGGCACAAAAAGGGTGCCCAGCCGATTCTCGGCAGGACCGGCCGCGTGTGACGTCATGGGTCTATGGGCACCTTTACTCATTAGAGTAAACGTGTGCAAAGGTAAACAATACTTTTAACCTCCCTAACACTCTTTCGAGGTCCAGATTTCTGTACCAATAGCGCACCATAGACTTAAATGGAAGTTACTTCCCAAAATATGTCTATACAAGGCTCTAGTAGATATCATGAATATCATAATGTTTGACACACACAATTATGTAAAATAAATTACATAAAAAATTAATAAACTGTATCATTTGAATGATAAAATCTCTAAAACATTTATTTTGTATGAATTATTTCAAAACAGTATGTATGCATATTTATGTTTTGTTTATATTAATATTTTTTCTACAATTGAAAATGTGTTTTGTGTTTTTTTTTTACTTTGGATTGTATTGGATGTGGCTATCAGTGTATCGAGTACAATTACCTTTGGCACCCTCTCTCCTCTGGTGTGATGAACACACCAGGGTAGAGAAGGTTAACTTCAAAGGGCACATCTGGGGAATCACACAGAAACAGTTTTCTGCATTGAATTTCTCGCCAAGACCCCCCTGATGTGACGTCATCATGTCACTTGGGGAGGGGGGGCATTGGCTTCAGTGCAGAAGCCAATACTGATGATCGGAGCCACCGGGACAGCACAGAGCGGTGAGTTTGTGCTGCCGGGGCTCCGATCTCCACAAAACCGCACCATCTCGTCCAGAGCAGTACTGACAGGACAGCGCTGGGCGAGATTGTGCTGTCAGAAACGCTAGGGGGGTAATCTTATCAGATGTGGATGCCTGAATGTCCCCCTAGTTGTGTGAAACTACCCTGTGTGAAGAATTTCTGTACTGGAATACAACTCAATCACCTCCATGCCCCCAGCCTGTGATTGGGAAAAGCATCCTGGGTGTACCCTGAGTGCATTCATCCAATTGCTTTGATCTCTTCTCGTCAGTATTCAGCTTTTATAAGAGAATATTGTTTGTTTAGATATTTTGGCTGGAAAATGTATTGTTGCTGCTAGCGGACATTTTTTTCTTCTCCTGTGGTAGAACAAATGTAATGCCAACTCCTACTCATACTGAAATATAAATATGATTTTCAGTGTGTAGTAAGCTTTACGTTTTACAAGGAAAAAACACGGGCATTATATTTGCCTCTCACGTTCTACACATTTAACAACATGCGTTTAGCATCACTGATATGTGTATGTATCTCTGCAATAATCTTTCATGGCATAAAAAGATGATTAACATCTCCTTCATAATTGCTGTCCCAGTGTTCTCCCCAGATTTTTTTTTCAGCCGGGCGGCGCGATGACGTCATCGCGCCACCTGCACCGGTCCGGCGGCCTCTCTGATAGGCTGCCGGCCAGCGGCAGCACACAAGTCCTCTGACAGGCGGCGCCTCCCCATTCTTCAGGAGCGCGCCGCAGCCACTGAAAGACTCCGGCCCGCGGCTCCGGTAGTGTGCCGCGGGCCGGAGTCTTTCAGTGGCTGTGGCGCGCTCCTGAAGAATGGGAGGCGCCGCCTGTCAGGCTGCTCGCCGCGGAGGACTTGTGTGCCGGGCGCGGACCAAAATCTCCCGGGCGGGTCGCCCGGCCAATCTGCTTTGGGGAGAACACTGCTGTCCTATATACTAAACAGTAAACAAGATTGAGGTTTTGTATCGGTGAATAGGTCCATAAATATTGGGACATCGACAACATTTTTGGCTCTATACACCACCAAAGTGGATTTGGAATTAAACAAACACAATGTGCCTACAGACTGTCAGTTTTAAATATTTTAAGTTATTTACATCCAAATCAGGCGAACGGTGTAGGATGTTTTTGTTTCAATAGATTTTTATTAAAGTTTTCAAACAGTTACACAGTAAATGTATAAGCGGAAGAAGTGTGTACAGTAGCAGGTTCATCAGACTCCCTAAGCACAGAGCAAAGAGGTCAAGGCCTCGGGAGGTCGAACCCGCTATACATTCAAGATACATAGTGCGCATCCTTCAGTACAATACATACCAGGCATGCCTGAACGATGCCAAATTACATAAACAAATAAAACAAAAGCCAATTAACAGAGAAAGAAAGTAGAGAGCAAGAAAGAGAAAGGGCGAGAGATGAAAGAGCG
>CM070035.1:122491460-122520594 GCA_036250615.1 Ptychadena robeensis | reverse complement strand
CAGTCAACAGGACCTCGCGGTGGGGGTGCCCAGGAGGCTAGATAGTCAGAAGACGAGCATCTAGGCTCCGGTCGTGGTAGTATTGCACCCATGGGTCCCAAAACGGTGTAGGATTTTTAAACAGTTTGCATATCTGCCTTTCACTTGTCAAGGGAACAAAAGTAATGAGACAATTGGCTTCTCAGCTGTTCCATGCCAGGTGTGTGATATTCCCTCATTATCCCAATTACAATTTACAGTTAGGTCCACAGTTGTTGTCAACTCTGAAAATGAGGTCCAAAGAGCTGTCACTATCAGTGAAGCAAGCCATCATTAGGCTTAAAAAAACCAAAACAAACCCATCAGAGAGAAACATTAGGCATGGCCAAAACAACTGTTTGGAACTTTCTTAAAATGCACCGGTGAGCTCAGCAACACCAAAAGACCCGTAAGACCACGGAACACAACTATGTTGGATGACCAAAGAATTCTTTCCCTGGTGAAGAAAACCCCCCTTTACAACAGTTGGCCAGATCAAGAACACTCTCCAGGAGGTAGGTGTATGTGTGTCAAAGTCAACAATTAAGAGAAGACTTCTCCAGAGTGAATACAGAGGGTTCACCACAAGGTAAAAACCATTGGTGAGCCTCAAAAACAGGAATGCCAGATTAGAGTTTGTCAAACAACATCTAAAAAAGTTCACAGTTCTGGAACAACATCCTATTGATAGATGAGACCAAGATCAACTTGTTCCAGAGTGATGGAAAGAGAAGAGTAAAGGAAAGGAACTGGTGGTAGTGTCATGGCGTAGGCATGTATGGCTGCCATTGGAACTGGTTCTCTTGAATTTATTTATGATGTGACTGCTGACAAAGCTCAATGACTCAATGGACAATGACTCAAAGCATACTGCAAAATCAACCAAAGAGTTTTTTAAGAGAAAGAAGTGGCCAAGTCAATCACCTGACCTGAATCTGATTGAGCATGCATTTCACTTGCTAAAGACAAAACTGAAGGGAAAATGCCCCAAGAACAAGCAGGAACTGAAGACAGTTACAGTAGCAGCCTGGCAGCGCATCACCAGGGATTAAACCAAGCGTCTGGTGATGTCTATGTGTCCCAGACTTCAGGCTGTAATTGACTGTAAATTATTTTCAACCAAGTACTAGAAAGGCAAAGTTTGTTTTATGATTATCATTCTGTCCCATTATGTTTGGTCCCTTAAAAAATGGGAGGCACATTTTCACCTGATTTGGATGTAAATACCCTCAAATGAAAGCTGACAGTCTGCAGTTGTGCACATTGTGGTCCCAATATTTATGGACCTGACTGTTGCTGATGTGGATACAAAGATATAGAAGGGAACTGTCCCTCACAATGCTTTCATCCCTGAAACACGTGTTGTCTTTGTTAATGATTTATCAAAAAAAATCTGATTTAAATTTAAAAAATCTGATTTAAATTAAAAAAATCATTGATTTTTATCCACCCTGTCACTGACTGACTTAAGCAAAGACTAATTTTACAATCTGGCACTAATATCATACCCATGAGCAGCTATTTACGTATGGGAGCGGGGATGAGTCTGTCGCAATATATTTGCTGCAATGTAGAATGTAAATGTAAAAAGCCTTAACTCACCAAGCTATATTTACATATGGGATGAGTCACATTATATCTTCACAACAATAGCTGAGTCAGTTGATGGAAATACTAGTTGTGTGACTGTTATTATACAACTAAAGGTGACCTGCTAGTTAATATTACCTGCCAAAGTGTCAGATATGGTAGACACGTCAGAGGCTTGGGCACTGAAATGGAGGATAAGCAGAACATGTGATCAATTAGAGAAATTAGTATACAGCTTCTTTTGTACATTTTTCCCCTGACATGGTTACATTTAACTTTGGCCTTAGTCATTTATACATTAAGAAATGTTGTGAAATGAAATGCATCTGCTCACGCTGTAAAGTTGTATGAATCCAACATAAGCTATTAACTCAAATTTGTATAGTCATAATTGAGGCTGTGTTGCTAAAGATTTTTGTAACATCTAATTTCCGTCTATCAATCTTATGTGACAATGCTGCAAATGATTTATGAGTACCGTATATTCTATATTCTGATTATAGACTTCTATTGCACTGTTTTATAAACAATGGCATTAATGACAGTTATTGACAGTATATTAATACAAGTCTTCTGCAAACTATATTGCATCATATTACTTAATGGAATGGCAGTGAACGCTTGTTTTGTTGTGTAAACCATAAAATCATATTAGTTGTAATGTGTATAAAATTTCTTAAGCCCTGGTTCACATCTTTGTCTGCGTGTTGGTGTGCATTGTCCTATCGGTTTCTGTGTGCTGTCGTTGATGACAAAGCATGAAAACAATGCAGCAAACTACACGTCCTGGCAGTGTGTTGATGTGTGTTGTGAAGCTCTGCAAAACAAAACTGCTGGCAAAATATATTGGGCTTCCCTTTCAAAATGAATAGCACCACAGAACACTAATGGTGTGCTATCATGTGTTGTGGTACCATGCACAGAATTGTACACATTACGCCATAAAAAAATGTAATAGTTTAAGGGCCACTTCACACCTGCGGCTGCAGTGCAGTTTTTGGCCAGTAACAAACATGCTAGTGGTACTGCATCCTTTACTTGTGAAAACCTGCATCACTGCATTTCGCTGCGCTTGCGTCTACAGTGCACTTGTATGCTTGTGCTGTGTCCTCGAAAATGCAGGCTGCAGGGCATTTGCGCTAACATGTGGCTTTATGGGTTACCATCAACGAGGGGCCAGTTTGAGAGGTATGGAAACCTATTGTGCTAATGCTAGCCATGCTGGGTTGTGGTACTGTACCTGATCACAGCTACAGCACGGCTAGTGTGAAATGGCCCTTAATCCCTAAGTGGTCTCCCCGAGTTAGTTCTGGGTGAGTTTTTTCACAGACATGACTCCCTCCGAACTAACATCAGGGCATCACACCTGTCCTGCAGGAGCCCACAGCATCTCTTCCCCTGCATTATACGCATGTGATGTTGGTCTCATCCCGGAAGTCATCGATTACTTTGCATATGTGAATGGGACAGGACTGCATGTATAACACTCTTTTTAAGAGTGTGTTAATTGGGCATTGCACCTAGAGGGTTAAACAAAGCACAACTTTGCCTGTTCAACCAAATACAGTTTATGATCCCATGAGGGATTTCTTTTGTAATCAAAGTGGGGACACTTGCTTAATTGACAGATAAAAAATGTATAAATAATGTTGTGTTTCTATCACTCCAATTTTTCATTTGAAAGCCTATGTTTGGCGTTTTTATGGTAGGGGTTAGGTGTGGTGAAAAAAATCACCACCACAATAATAATACCAATTTGTAGTTTTCTTATTATTACCTATTTAACTAACGTTTTCCAGCATTTGGGATGACACCAGGGAATACTACAGGAATAGTAAACGGCACTCGTGGAACAATATATTTAGAAGATTTGCTTAAACATGCCTAGTTTGAAAACAGTCAATGTGTTTAGAAGAATGTGCCTTTTTCATCACGGCTTATAGTTTTCAGCAAAAAGATTTGAATTGACTGTATTATCACAATAGTTTCAAAATGTAACATGATAGTTTAGGTGATGACCTAACAGTTCCAGTTATACTAGTCTCCCAGGTAAAACAGCAGTATTGCTGGATAGTGTAACACCATTGACCATTTGAAGTCACCCTACTTGGCATGTATTATTGCATCATCATCTGTATTATATTCATCAACATTACTTTGAATTTTCAAATTGAAAACAAACTTTCACACTGAGTCTCTTATTTCTGTTGCTGGCATCCTCATGTTGAATAAGCATCTTGCTTAGGGAATGTTGGTTGGCTTTGTTCAGATTCCCTCCACCGAAGTCAATTAAATGCATAATCATCTATAAACAGTTTGCTGTATGAATGGAAGTCAGATGCAGGTCATATAGAGATTATCAGCCAATGACAAGTACAAGGAACTCTGATGGAAAACATCTCAAACTAATCTCAGACCCAAGCTAACTGCAAGTGAAAACATGGCTCTCATTCAAAGAAGTTTAAAGAGTGTAGTGTATCCTCAGCCCTTCTCAGATGGTGGGTGTACAGTTTAGATACTCTGACACTTTGATATTGATGTCTGTGTGCCTATTGGGAAATTCAACAGCACTATTGAGTCATGTGTTTAAAAATTTAGCTGATTTGCAAGTTAAGTGTGAGTGAAAAGCCCCGAAACATGAAAAATTGTTGGAGATGTAGAAAAGGGTTGTGGAAACATTACAAAAAAATATTGCATTAGCACATGTAGTTTGCATGTTTATGCTCAAACGGTCAGAAACAGTTAGGGTTGTATAAGGGCCCGACATCCACAGGCCAACACCGTGCAGGACGGTTGGGAAATTCGCCATTGGAGCTCTGTGCTCTTCACAGATGAAAGTAGGTTCACATTGAGCACATGTGACAGAGTCTGGAGACGCCATGGAGAACGGTCTGCTGCCTGCAGCATCCTCCAGCATGACCATTTTGGCAGTGGGTCAGCTCGCCAGAGGTAGCCTGACTGCCATTAGGTACCGAGATGAGATCCTAAGACTCCTTGTGAGACTATAAGCTGGTGCGGTTGGCCCTGGGTTGAAATGCAAGACAATGCTAGACCTCATGTGGCTGTGTGTCAGCAGTTCCTGTATGTCATGTGGTTGTGTGTCAACAGTTCCTTCAAGATGAAGGCATTGATGCTAAGGACTGGCCCGTCCGCTCCCCAGACCTGAATTCAACCAAGCACATCTGGGACATCATGTTTCACTCCATTCACAGCCATGTTGCACCACAGACTATCCAGGAGTTGGGGGATGCTTAAGTCCAAGTGTGGGAGGAGATCCCTCAGGAGACCATCCACCACCTCATCAGGAGCATGACCAGGCGTACTACTGAGCCTCGTTTTGACCCGTTTTAAGGACATTACATGAAAGTTGGATCAGTCTATAATGTTTTTTTTCCACTTAATTTTGAGTGTAACCCCCAATCCAGACCTCCATGGGTTGATGAATTTGATTTCCATTTATAATTTTTGTGTGGTTTTGTTGTCAGCACATTAAACTATGAAAATAACAAAGTATTTAATAAGAATATTTCTTTTAAGATCCAGGATGTCTTATGTTTGTGTTCCCTTTATTTTTTTGAGCAGTGTATATAAAAAAATTCAGCTACAGGTACACTTTAATAAAATATTACCTCTGACCATGGGACAATGTTGGTTATTTTCATATAACATTATTTATAGAGTGTTGGCATTGGCTTGGTATTAAGTTAAGAATATCCTCATGATTTTCCAGTGATTAGAACACTAACTAAATATAACATGAGAATCAAAACAATTTTCTTATTTCTTTGACTCCTAAGGATTTATTAGAGATGTCTGAAATCAGGAAGGCAGTAGTAGATCTTTTGATTGAATGATGCATGACAGAGGGTTGGTAGAGACATTGACATTGTTGGTAGAGACATTGACATTCCTGACATTGTTTTATTAATATAGCTAGCTTTACTATTTAAAAAAACTGTGATTTAACAGAGACAAAAAATTAGGACCAAACCCTCTAGTAAATGGTTTTACCACTTTTGTTAACAACATTTCTGATTTTGGTTTTTAGATTGACCATATGACAAAAAGTATTATTTCAACTTAAAGCGAACCTACACTTACCCTCTGTGCGCCATATCCCTAACTGTCAAACCCACATTATAGGGACATTGTATTGTGCAATGGATGAGGATCTGACAGGTGGCTTGCAGAGATAGTCGGGCAAAGACATGATTGTGCTCTCTCTATAAGCCTATAGAGATTTGTTTTTACCATAGGAAGACATTATCAAGTGCCATCCATGTTACTGCAATTAATGACTTAAGATAGCAACTTCAGAGAATCAAGGGAACTGTTAGGATTGAGGAGCACTTTCTGTGCTTGCTCATAGGTAAGTAAAAAAAATATATATCTTTTTTTCTTTTTTAGTATATATTCCTTGAATTTCCAGTAGAAGAAAATGATGCTTTGTAGGTTGTGGCTGTTTGTAAAAACCATTGTTCTAATAACTGTTCTTGTTTCTTTTATCAGTCCGTAAAATACTTCTTTTGATGTCTTTTGAATGGTTTCTGATATTAAAGGAGAAAGTTCTTTGTGTTCTGTAAGCATTGAGTCTGGTCTTCTTTCAGACAACTCTGATCATGTGATCATGAGAACCTCAGTCTAAAGCAGGGAACACACGGCTCGATATGCGAGCCGTTCGAGGTTCCATGCAGCAGCGTGATTACGTTGATTACGATAACGCTGCTATCAGATAGTTCCATGATGCAGCGTGATTACGTCATCACGCTGCTATCAGATATCGGAGGAGCTGGAGACACAGCACTGCTGTTCCCATCTTTACTCCTCGACCATGAGAAATGTCATTCAGTGATCTACTAATGGTAGCCTGTTAATAAGAGCTATGCAAAAGTCAGAAAGTTTACCCTACAAACATTTGAATAAAATGGGGCACTCTGGAAGAATGTACCTGTCCAATAAATCCATTTATGAAATTTCCCTGCAGCTTAATATTTCATGGTTACAACAAAGTCGAAGCATTTGGGAACAGCAACAGTCTTGACATCTCAGCAGAGGCAAGAGCTTCCTTCAGTGCCCTGAGAGGTTTATGCAATAGGTTTCCATTGGCTTAGCATCTGCTTCCAAGTTTTATATAACCAAGTTCCAATCAAAGCATTGGCTGCGGTGATGAAAAACGTGTCATCACTAGACTCAAGTGGAGACGTGTTCCCTGGAGTGATGAGAGAGTCTGGTTGGGAAGGATACAAGGATAATAGGACTTTTCTAACTGCATTGTGGCGTTTGTAAAGTTTAGAGGAGGGATAGCTGTTTTTACAGGGGTTGGGTTTGGTCTCTTGATTCCTCATTCCTAAATAAATTTGCCCAAACATCAAGTAAACTTTTTGTCACGTTGTCATTATGGGTTGTTGTGTGTAGAATTCTGAGGAAAAAAATGATTTTAGAATAAGGTTGTAACATAACAAAATGTGGAAAAAGTTATGTGCTATGAATACTTTCCAGATGCACTGTAATTCTGCAGTAATAGAGGCTATCAAGCATTTTATTGGTATTCAATGAATAATACAGTGCATTTGGATAACTGGAAACTGCATGGATTGGCATCAGCACCAAGGGTTGGAAGCAGATACATATACCCTAGTATAAGCCAACCTTTTTCAGCACCCAAAATGTGCTGAAGAAATTACATTTGGCTTATAATCGTGTCTAGAAATTGCAATCGCAAAGGTAAGATAGCCATACTTGGTTTGATATGATTCCCTCACGATCACGAAAAATCATGAAAATCGAACATAAAACCAATATTGAACATTGATTGATTGATTGAGCAGTTATCAGACACGTTGGTAAATTTCAGTCGTACCCAGGAGCAGGTGCACCTATCCAAGTAAAGGGATTGATCAGTTTTAAATTTATCACACTGTGCGTGATAGCAGCCAATCAATGTTAGACTGATTATCAATATTTAAATCGCATAATGTTCAAATCTAAGATCAGTCACGCAAATATCGAAGCTAGCTTTAGTTTGTGAATTTATTGCAAAGCCCCTGAAGATTGTGTCATTACCAAAATTGCTAGAGGTATGGCTCTCTTTTTATCGTTGCTCTATGACATATTGTTATTTCCAGGGTACCTATCCAAAGTATTGGATGGGATCGATTACGCAGAATTGCTCCGATTCAATATCAAGGAAGCTTGAGCGCAGCGCAATAATGTCATCGATCTGCGCTCGAACAGCCCCTCGATCGTACGGGCATGTATGCCTAGCATTACAGGAGTGTTTCATGAGCCATCATGCATAGATAGTGACTAATAAAACAGTAGGTAGGGGGGCTCTTTGTAAAAATAAAAACCTGTGTTAACGCTAGAGACAGACTGCATCTTTCCTTTACATTTTGCCCGGTGGCTCTAACCCTGGGTTGTAACGGTTTGTCTATAAAAACAAGTGCTACATTTCACTTTTAGCTATTTGATAAGTATTCTAAACCAAGTGCACATTTGGTCGCAGTTGCATGTTATAGTCCAAAATCCTTTAGTCTACACCTTTGCCAATGATGGCTATAGATATTAAACATGCAGGAAATGTTCTTGTAATTCTCAGTGCAGCAATGCTACCAATCTGCAGTGAGAGAACACTGCCACCTAGTGTTGGCTTTGCAGAATAAAGAATGGGGTGAAGGTGCTGTGTGGTTTAACAGAAATAAATAGAGGAAGCTTTGTAGGTAAAATGGAATCAAGAGGCTGGTTTTATGTGTGCCAGCTCAGTGGGTATTTACTTACTTAACTTTACTTACAAATAAGCTTTCTTATGGATGAAGTATATACTCAACAAGCATACTGCACATACTGTATATACTCAAGAATCCAAGTTCATACTAGCTAAGCCATGGTTTCTAAAATTTAGATGTTATTCTCTGTGATATTTTTATTGCTCAATATTTGTAATTGTTTTCATCATATAGAAGTAGAAGTGGACCATACGTTGCTGTTACAATTTCCTACAATGTCAAAAGTATGAATATGCCCTTAAGTGAATTGAAACTACTAAATAACTTAAATTGTAAAAATAAAAAAAACTAATAAATAAACCAAAAAGATATAGTTCTTCGTGTTCAGAAGTTCAAACACCAGCAGGTGTACCTTCTACCATATGCTGATGGAGTGGCTATACACTGATTTTTGTTCTTATGACAGCATGGCGTTTAGATTTTATAGACCTTTGCTTGGTGCATGGACATTTCATTGCTCATTGAGCAATAAGTATTAAACAGCAGGACAAAACAACATTACGAAGATGTTTGGGTGCACATTAGAACATTAGACAGGTTTAGAGCTGCCTCCTTTTCTGGAAAAAAAATTCAGCCTCGTATTGGGAACAAGTACCATTTTCTCTGGCTAGGCTGGTAAAATACCAGCCAGGTGGAATTCCTAACTAAGTTTTACTATCATATTTGCAGGGCACATATGTGAATCCACAATGGAAGCATGCCACGGTGGTTTATGTCTACTGCTGTTCATTTGGTTTGGGTTTTCTAAGTTTAAAATTTTTTGTGTGTTTTAAATTTGAGCTTCAAGGAACAGGAAAAGTACATCAAAAGGGTTAAATGTTCTTTTATCTGGTTTAATACACATGACATTTACCACTATCCTGGTGCTTTGAAAAGTCCTGTCTTAGGGCCCCCATACACCTTTAGATTTCTCTGTCAGATTTCCTTTAGATCTTCTTTTGTTTTACCAAAACCATGTAATGAGGGACTTTCTAAACCATCAAGTCTACCTGTGTTCAATCGCAAAGGACCCAGCACTACATAGTTGTTGGTAGATCTAAAGGATATCTAACAGAGAGATCTAAAGGTGTATGGCTGGCTTAATCCGGTGCTCTAGGCAAAACCTAGAGTGATCCTGCCTTAGAATGATGGTTAGAAGGCAGCATAGTCTGTCTTTAGAGAGGTGGCTTAAGGGGGGCAATCAAATACAGGAGGATGCCAGGGAAGATTGGCAACAAGCTAATTAGAACAGATCTTTGTTTACATCCAGACAGCAGGGGTGTCAAACTCAATTACACAAAGGGTCAGAATAAAAATTTTGAACAAAATGACAGGCCAACATTGATAATTATTGGAAAATTTTCTATAATTGTGGATTGAATTGAGTTTCTGTCAGATATAACAATTAACCCTTTGATTCTGGAACAAGCAAAGCTTAATACTATAACAGACGTGACATCAAATTGCAAATTAAAGACTCATCGTGGCATTCATTTATTACATTTTTTTTTTTCAAAATCTTGCAGGCCAAAAATTATTTAACACCCTGCCCTAAAAGTAATGTAATTATTTTATCTGTGCAGTCCTTATTAATCCTACTGTACAGTTATTTTTTGTTACGCCGGGCTTTCACATTTCCCATTCTGTATTTATATTCCCCCCAAACCCAGTTGGGTATTTAATAGGAATAATGTAAAATGTTCCCCTTTGACCTTAGTTGCATCCTTACTTTAATGAAACAAAGTTACAATAACTGTGTTTTTTCTGGTGATGGTTATATTTATTAGATCTGCTTTTCATTTTAGCCTGCACATGACAAATAACCTTTTATCTATATTAACTGAAAAACATTTTATAAATAGACTTTTACACATGATGCCTCGGGGCATCAGCATTAATACAGAACAGACAATTGTTTATTTTTGATGATATTGAGGATAGGAAACCGACAACACGCCATCCCAATTCTAATAGCAGTATGCAAGCAAAGTACATGACATCATTATTCTAGAGTACTTACTGAGTGGGATTTGTACACATCACTCAAGATCACTGTGTGGTAAAATAAGTGTATAGAATTGCAGAGACGATGGGATGGGAAAGTTTCTCCACTAAGGTGACAACCGGCCAGATTCAAAAGCTAAATGGGATCCCGCAACCTGGCTCCCATCACTCCAACTACCACCCGATTGCCTTACTCATTTGGGATTTAAAAATGTTTCCTAAATTTTTGTCCATACCCTGACCCAATCTTTTCCCAATATCATTCATAAAGATCAGGTGGGGTACATGCCCTTCCGACAGGCGGGCGACAACACTAGACCATTGACATAATTGACATTGCCAACAGGGGTAAGGTTGAGGCTCTTCTACTCTTTGATAGGCTTAGTTTGCCCTTCTTGTTCACGGTCCTCCAGTATGTGGGCATTCAGGGTCCTTTTTTACAAGCCCTCCAGCATCTTTACTCCAATCCCTAATCTACATAGTCTGACTGACCAGTTTGGCTTCCTTTCTGGGTATAGAATCAACTGCTCTAAATCTGAAGCCCTCCGTCTCAAATTTGCTCACCTTGCTTCAACCTTTCCTTACTTATGATCCACCACCTCCATCAAGTACCTGGGGATTTACCTTACCCCTACACCTTCCTTATATTAGGCAAATTTTGTCCCCCTATTTCGGGAAATCTTTTTTTTTTTATGAAATCCTTTCCCCATTCCTTTCTTTAGGCACATAGCTTTGAACCTTTGCAAGCTCCAGAACAGTTTATTTGGAATTACAGGATCTCCTGCTTAGTCCTGTTTGCCCCAAAATCTCAGGGGGGTTTGGCCTTCCCAAACCTTCATAAGTATTATTTTGCAGCTCATCTTTGAGCAGTGGCATCTTGGACATCCTTGAAATCATTTAACAGATGGACCGAGCTGGAGAAACTGTGGCTTGCTCCCATACACCCCAATTAAGTATTATGGAATAATACAGTATCTATACCCATGCCACCTCTCTATCTTCCATAACCTTCACTATTGATATTTGGAGGAGGTCTAGAGACCATTTTCGATTACGAGCCCAGGCCTCACTGCTTACTTACTTCCTATTCACCCCCACCAACGCAGATAGCCTGACCACAACTATATCTTCCCCCTGGGCATCCCAACGCTTGTTCTGCTCCAGTCACCTGATCGATGTTTTCACAAAAAAATTACACCCTTTTCCAAACTTGTGGACAAATATGATTTTACCTCACAAGCACTGTATGGTTATCTCCAGATCCGACATTATACTTTCACTTTTGCATGCTACCTTACTTTTTCACCATTGACTCAATTTGAACACCTCTGTTTAGGTGGTATCTCCTAAAGGCCATCTTTTGGACATTTATGGGATTCTTGCCTCACATATAGCAGAACCTGAACCTAAGCATTGTTACATGCTGGAGTGGGAGATGGTGCTGGATATTGAGATACCATATAGCACATGGCAGATCATCTGGACTGGAGCTGCCAAAAGTTCACTCTGTACTTCTGTAAGGAAAAGACCTACAAAATACTGTTCCATTGGTACATGCTATAGACAATTTACCTCAACACCTCTGACCGCTGTTTTGGGGGGCATTTTTTGTGTACCCTGATTGTTCCATATTGGATGTTGGTGCTGGATTTCGTAGAAGGGTTATTTGATTTAATTGTTTTTCTGGAGCCTCTCCTCTTTTTATTAGGTCTTCCCACGCCAAAATTCGCAGCCATTGACAAGCATCTCTTTTTACATATTCTGACAGTGGCAAGATGTTTGACATCTCTTAAATAGAAGTCTATCTTTCAACCCTCCCGGACAGAGTTCATCCATGATGTCTGTCTCATGGAGCGGATGTTGGCCACCCTCAATGATTCCCTTGAGAAATGTAACAGTTTGGGCTAAATGGAATGAGTTCTGTGTGCCTTGAGCACCACTGCTCCCTCTAACCGTGACTTGTGGAGGCCCTATCAGGTTTTGACGATCAAGTGATTTGGCAGCATTCGACTTTCTTCTACTCTCTGCTTTTCTTTTTCTGATTTCTCCTTTGTTTTCCTTCTTTCATGCAGATTCATGATATTGCATTATATATTGTGTTTTTGCCCTGAGTGATATTTGCTATTTGTTCATGTGCAGAAAATGCTTATTCTTGGGCCATGGGTCCCTGTATTTCACTCTAATTTTCTTATTGTTCTTCTTCCTTTGTTCTATTAAACAATTAATAAATAAACAGTTATTAAAAAAGCTAAATGGAATGGATCTGGTCCCCGGACCATAGTTTGCTCATGCCTGGTATAGTCAGACCATGACCTTCCTTTTGCCTCAGTACAGCAATGAAGCTTGGTCACCTCCCTGTCCACACCTTGGTTCAGGACAGCAGTCCTGGAGTGCTGCTGTGCAAGTGATTACAAGAAGGCTCATATTAAGACAAATTATTGGTGTTATTTCTGATATTTCTGTATTACAGATATTTCTCTATATCTTTGTACTACATTGTAACACTGACCTACTGTAGTAGACATAGTGAAAATGTTTTACTTTATATACTAAGGCTATATTTGCACTGCATGAAATCACTGTTTGTGATTTATTTTTTAATGCAAATGTAAATGTAGTCAATGCAATTGTTTCCACAATTGCATTCAGATTGTGGTGTTGCATTTAAGTCAGTGTCATAAATGCAACGCACCCGACCGCAAGTATGGGTGTGTTAATGTACCTATTGGAAATGCATAGGGGCATGTTAAAAAACACGGTATGTGTTTTTGATGTGCACTCCCTGCATTCAAACTGGGGAAAAAATCCACCTGAAGCTGAGTCAGAAACGCATCCCTGATGCATCCAAATGAATGCAAGCCCTGTTTTAAGGCAGATGCATAAACGCAACGCATCCCCTAACACAGTGGGGAGGTATTTCGGGGGGGGGGGGCTTCTAAGGGAAAGATAGGAGAGAAATCAGCTGCCTATTGGCTCTCCCAGCTGTCAGTTCTCTTCTTCCTCTGGGGATTGCACACTGTCCATACGCCCTCCCTCCCCTACCACTGCCTGGTATGCCTGCCATCACAGGTATGCTGACAAGCACCAGCATTAGCCCTGTGGGCAATCCAGAAAGCGACCTGTAGAATTGACACTTTTCAGACATCTGAGCCCTGGAAACACTGTAAAACACCCATGTGAAAGCTGCCTTAGGGCTCATTCACAATAGCTTCATTGCAGTATAGCACCACAGCTCATAGGAAACCTATGTATCTTTCACACTAGACCTTGTGATTTTTTGGAAAATGTCCTGCAGCTGCATTTTACGCAAGCGCACTTCAAAATGCATTTTTTGTTGTCGGTAATGGACACGGGTAGCATCTGTGATCAGCAAACACAGCAACTGCAAGCACAGCGTTTGATATATGCATTTACAGAATTTTAAAAACATGGTGGACATAGTGTACTAATCTGTTGAATTTTTCCATCACGTTGAACTTTTTCTTGTTGTTAATTTTGTTTATCCCAGCAAAATATTTAGCGTAAATGAATTTTTAATTACATTTGCTAACACTCAATAGAAATTAGTAACTTAGCCTCAGGCAACCTTATTCTTTACGCAGTGCGAGCCAAACAGTTTTGATAAAGCACATTAGGGATTTTGCAGATGCTATTTTTCCTAAATACGCTCTTTTTCATGCGCAGTAGCTCTGCAGCCATTATTATTTTGTGTGTACAATGTGGTGATTTCTAAAAAGCACAGTATAGCACTGGTCACCCTAATGAAACCATAAAAGGGCCATATATTTGGCGTAAGAAATATGGAATAGCAGAAAAAGATAAAATGTATTTTCTATTAATTGCATCAATAAAAGGCAACGCTTATGGATCTAAAGGCTAAGTCTCTAGTACACTATCAGGAACCAGACCCAATCCACATTACCTGTATAGTCATAGCCTAAGGCAAGTTTTTCTCAGTTGAGCACTTACTGCAGTTACTGTATTCGAGCACTAAAAAAACAACTTGACTTTTGCAAACTCATTAAACCCTATATGGGTGTGTGTAGGACACTATGGGGTGTAATGTTTTACTGCATTTCAGGCATGTTTAGTTATTCTGCATTTTTTTGGAATGCAGCATGCTTCCATTGAAATGCTCTTCAGATGCCTCTATATTTGTGTATTTGTGACAGTTTCAATGTGTTTTAATGTGGAGGCCACACAACTTAGTTTTGTTGACCTCGTTTGTATGATTTGTCTATAAAACGCGCCAGGAATTTTTTTAATATATAAGTGTTCAAATCAATTGGGTTAATGCAATGCATGAAATTAATGCAATATCAAATTGAGCCAGTAGATGTCACTGGCAGCAGTACTATCACAGCACATCACGTCATCCTCCTCAGTGATCTTCCTCTGTGTCCGTGGAAGATTTCAGCTTCCACAGACACGGAGAGAGAGATAGATGGCAGTTCATCTATCTCACCCTACATATGGGGGTGAGTACCAAACACCATACCCTGTTACTCATCCAAGGAGCTCACTAAAAAAGTTATGTGCACCCCTGTTTATATCAGCATGGCTCTGTTGGCATAAGCAATAATACAGTTCAGGTGAGTGATCCGGCCATGGTTGCATCTCTCATCTGACAGCTCCCTGGCTAATCTTGCCGGGCAAGCAGGTGGGTTGCGCATTTGGACTATAAGACGCAGGCACTTTTTCCCCCCGATTTTGCGGGTCAAAATGTCACTGTTTTTCCAACCCAAAGGACACCACTGCAACTAATAATTGAGTACAGTCACTTTTTATAATCAATTTTACTGACTAATGTCAGTATACAGTATATAATTATATATATTAGACTCCACTCCATAGATATTTTGTCAGTGTTACTGTAAATAATATAATTGACCGGCAGGCTACTCTAATAGTGCTCATCATTCATTCTATTTTTGTGGCTGTAATCAATTTGTCCCAAGCTTAAATAGTGACACCAAGATCTTTCTATATAATGTCCCCATACTTCCATGTTGATTGTTGTCTCTTTTTCTCTCACCAACGAGAAGCCTATACTAAATTGGACTCTGGGTATAATGTACTATTTATCCAAAAGACACCATAGCTCGATATGTTTTTTTTAAAGCCAACACAACAAAACCAACCAATCAAAATTTTCTACTATTCATTTATAGGGTGAGTAATGGGCATGAAACATATTTAAGACAGTTAGTCACATTGTACAGGGTGGGCCATTTATATGGATACACCTTAATAAAATGGGAATGGTTGGTGATATTAACTTCCTGTATGTGGCACATTAGTATTTGTGAGGGGGGAAACGTTTCCATTTTGTGGCCATTTTGAAGTCGGCCATTTTCAATCCAACTTTTGTTTTTTCAATAGGAAGAGGGTCATCAAACTTAATGGGAATTTCACAAGAAAAACAATGATGTGCTTGGGTTTAACGTAACTTTATTCTTTCATGAGTTATTAACAAGTTTCTGTCCACTTAGAAAATGTGTTCAGTGTGCTGCCCATTGTGTTGGATTGTCAATGCAACCCTCTTCTCCCACTCTTCACACACTGATAGCAACTCAGCATGAGAAATGCTAGCACAGGCTTCCAGTATCTGTAGTTTCAGGTGCTGCACATCTCGTATCTTTACAGCATATACAATTGCCTTCAGATTGCCAAAGATAAAAGTCTAAGGGGGTCAGATTGTGAAACCTTGAAATTGCTACATGATGATGTGTTTCCCTCTTTATGCACTGAAGCTGGCACGTTCCCTGAGTTTTTCCAGCAAGATGGTGCTCCACCACATTATGGGTGTCAGGTCCGAGCATTCCTAGATGAACAGTTTCCTGGAAAGTGGATTGGTCGTCATGGGCCAGTTGAATGGCCCCCAACGTCTCCCAATCTGACCCCCTTAGACTTTTATCCCAATAAATTGGTTGTGTCACATGACCCTCTTCCTATTGAAAAAACAAAAGTTGGATTCAAACTGGCCGACTTCAAAATGGCCGCCATGGTCACCACGCATCTTGAAAAGTTTCCCCCCTCACATATTAGGAAGTTAATATCACCAACCATTCCCATTTTATTAAGGTGTATCCCACCCTGTACATTGTAAGGCTTATGCTCCACTATGCGTTAAGGATGTGCTGCGTTAACAGATCCAATAAACACAACCCATGAGTTAGGTATGCGTTAAGGATCTGTCAGGGATTTTTTTACCTTGAACGGATTAATCAATACATAAAACAACGCATACCATTTCGTTTCAACTGACTCAATTCATTTGCTATGGGTGTGTCAACGAACCCATACTTGCGTTGGCTAACGTTGCATTATTGTCAACACAGTGCTGACCAACGGATGCATCCATTTATTTCAGTGGATGCGTCAACATCTGTCAAACACAGGGTTTGAATGCCCTAAAGCCCTAACTCCACTATCCATTAAATAATCAGTTTTTAACGGCGTGCACAAGCCACCCATTGTCAGCAATGGGGCTTTGACAGGGCTGTCTTCACAGCCCATCAGATCCCCGGATCCGTTGGTCTGAGCATCTGTTGCGTTCAAATCGACGCAGCAAGCTACCTCTATGGGAACGCAACGGAGGCTTCAGCAGATCCCAGCAGACAGTGGACCCACATGAATAATTTGATCTGTATGTCTCTAATTTGTCTTGTCCTATACAGAAAGCAGACAATAGGACAATGAAGAGAAATGTGGTCAAATTATCCAAAAATGTCCATTAGATAAGTTCAAATTAAACATTTGATTCAATTAATGATGTGCTTCTCTATGAGTTCTCAATAGAATATTTCAGTGGTTGTCCATTGAGATAAAATGGGGGTGATTGGCAGATAATTGGCATCCCCTCACAATAACATTACATGTAGACGCCCTGCACCTGCTCAAGTAAATTTGGCCTAAAGCTGATTTATTTTTGGTTCCTGTTGATGTCATCTTTCCAGTTTGGTCAGCAGAACAGGAGATAAAGTACAATATCCTTGCCATTGATGAACATACAGTCAAACATCTATCCCATAACACATATCCATAAAAGGTGAATAGGCGAAACTCTGTACATGAACGAAATTACAATAAATATCCTCCTGACAATTATCCACTCATTTTTGGCTGACCCCTACTGGCATATAAGAGATATAAGATTTTGTAGGACAATATTGTATCGTTGCTTACTAGCATCAGGCTTTTGTGTTCATATGTGTGCTTTTGAAGCACAAATTTACCAATTTTTCTTTTTTATAAATATAAATAACATACGACTATGAGTATACCAAATGTTATGGCAAAATGTTAGCTAGCTGACTTTGTGCTTTCATTGCAAAGCCCTTAGTACATATAAGGGTATCTCATATGGTAGCAGTGTGTGTGTGATGTTTTGCTTTGCATTACAAGACCTAAACGTGTATTAAATATTCATGTGATGACTGCAGATGCTTTTACAACTAGTCCAATTAATTTGAAGACAAATGCCATAGTCAAAAGTTAAGGACCATTTAAGATAAGATTGGTTACTGATCAATAATAACGCTCTCTTCTCGCTTTCAATCTAAATCAGTAAGGGCTGAATTACACAGCAGATGAGAAGCGTGTTTTAAACGTTCGCAGTAAACAAATGAACAAATGGTAATTGCAGCCAAAGCAATGTTTTAAAAAAGTATTTGTCCTTGAAGCCACCCATACACACAGCGATCCCTGTGCCATCCTCGAGCAGACAATTGCAGCGTGATGACATCATCATTCTCCAGCTAGCCGCTCCGATTGTGATTTGGGCCAGCATATTACTCACGCACCCACAAAAGGTGAAGATGGAATCCAGAGGGGATACTAACTAGTGCCAGGGAATGAAACGGATCACACATCCGGGTGGTAGCATACAGCCTTTTCGCCTCCCTACCTCCTACCCTATTCCCATTACCTCACCTGAATCGAAGCTGTGTAGCCTCCAGTTTGTATATCCATTGTTGCTTCATTCTAACAAGTTGATTGTCTACACTGCCTCCCCTCGACGTGGGGGGGGGGGTGTGTCCGAACAAAAAAAGAAATGTTGGGCGCGTCATAGCTATGACATATTCCAACATGTCTCGCTATGGGTATCATTAGATTACCATTTTTTATTTCCTTGATGTGTTCTCTAATGCAGATTCTTACTGGATGGATAGCAATCCCAACATAGAACGCACCACAGTGGCATACCATCAGATATACCACCGTGGTGTTTTTGCAATTTGCTAAAAATCTGATATTCCATGTTTCACCATTTGGTATTGAAATGTCCGTCACTCATTGATCCATATGCATTGATTGCAGGATCCACACTTGGTGAGTCCTGGTGTGTCATCATTCTGTTTATGCTGGACGTAGTTACTATGAACCAAGTGGTCCTTCAACTATAAAGATCTTCTATAAGTAATTTCAGGACCCTCAGAAATAAATTGGTGGATGGTCTGATCAGTGCTCAACAAGGGCCAAAAACGTTTCCCTAACCATCTGATGTTATTGTATGTGAATATAATTTGCGTGCCTATGGAATCTGATCTAGTTGGCTTAGGTTGTAATAGTTGAGATCTATCTCGGGCCTTAGACCGTTGATGTTCCCGTTTCATCCGCTTTTTGTTTATATTCAGTATCAGAAGAACAGTGTCTGCGGACTCGCAGGTACTGTCCATACAGTATAGATTGAACCAGAGGCTTTGGATGTGCACTTGTGGTGTTGAGAATGGTGTTACCTGCCCTGCCTTTCCTAAAGAGAGTAGCATTGATGATCACATCCGGATCAATAGGCATTACTCTCCCTTCTAACTTCCCACTTTGCTTGTTAGCAGCAGCTCTGATGCCTTCAGTGAGCTCGGCGACCCCTGTGAAATGGTCGTTTAACCCCCAAGTGGGTCCCGACCCACAGGTTGAGAACCACTGACTAAAAACCTAAAGATCTCATACGTAAGGATTTAGTTACTAAGCATGAAAGTTTCATGGTTTAACTAGTAATGATGTATAAGATCAGAGGTGTTAAAACATGTTTTATTTACACTTTTTACTTTTGCATTAATTGTATTATGTAGTTATATATATATATATATATATATATATATATATATATATTCTAGTGTACAACTCTATAGACCAGAACTACATGCTTGCACCCCCTTACCGCCTCTCTGCCCTTCTCCAGAGGAGACATCTGCTGTAAACTGTTGCAGTGTATGCTGTGCTATTACGTTTCTCAGACTGTACTCTATATAAAAGTCAGAAAAGAACAAATGTGTTATTAAACACTGTAAACCAACTTTATTGGTTATTTTACTGGAGTGTTTGTTTTAATGAAACTGACATAAAATCTATTGATGACATAATTACTAATTCTGTTTAGTTTAATATGTCAGTCCATTCATCAAGGGAATAAAAGATTTGGTAATTGTAGTGTGTCAATAGAACATATAATATCAAATCTCTAATTGTTAGAAATTAGCTTTTACTTGTTCTGTTTTGTTCAATGAACTGTATCTTCTATAGCTTGCTTTCTTCCTCTATGAGTAACAGACAAAGTCCAAAATAAGTCATGGTAATTTTGCAAAGAATTATATGTTTTAAAGCTTTTTAAGCTGTGCTGACTTGAATCATCCAGTCATGTGCATGTAAAAATACTTTTTTTTTATTGAATATTCAATACTGGATATTCAAATTTGGATATTCACCAAGCTAAGGAAAATTTCAGCATAGCCCCTGCAGTAGAAATGCTATGAGCAAAACTTAAATAGGTGTTAACAAGGCTTTAACATTCAGAGTGGTCATAGGGAATATGATTCATCACTTTATACATCACTGCTTTAGACTATGTTTAGGCATGTGCCAATAAGCCTGCATTCATCGCATGCCTTGATGAGGGTGTCGGTGCATCCCATACATATGCATGTCTTCCCGCCCCACTCGTTCACACAGCTTTCAGCTGACGTGCGTTAACCTCTCATCGGGCAGAAAGTCATGCATATGTATGGGATGCACGGACATCCCTGTCAAGGCATGCGATTAATGCAGGGGATATCGGCGCATCCCTAAATGCCATATAAACATAGCCTTAAGATTCTCCCTTCACAAGCCTCTGGATATTTATCTCAGCATTGAACATAATAATCTAGTACCATCTAGTGGACATTTGCAGTATTGTATTAGGACTATGGAGATTGAAGTTTTATTATCCAGTATTAGAGATGGGAACTTCCAGGATAAGTATATTTTTTTAGGATTGTGGAGCACATCTTTATCATCGTGTAGGCTCATAGGAAAGCTGAATTCAATATGGGTTGGTTTATTTTTATTTTTTATGATAGATCCACTTTTAGTTTGAATTAATAAATTTTAAAACAGATGATTTGGCTGGAATAATGAACAGTTGTATCACGTAACTTTACAGGATCTCAAACTTTGCCCCTTTTTTTACTTTTTAGCTACTCTGGATCTGCTGAAATGCGAAAAAGGCAACAATCACAAAATGATGAACCCTCACCTGTATCACAAGCGCCTGGTGGAAACCAAAGGCCGAACACATGCTGCTTTTGCTGGTGCTGTTGTTGCAGCTGCTCATGGTATGTCTTGCAGTATATTTGGTACCTTATCCAATACAGGTAAATAAATTGCATATGATGTTTCCTGCCTAATCAAGTAATAATTTAGGTGCAGATATAACTTTTAAAAAGCGATAGCAGGTTAGACATAGCAAGTGTGTTTACTACATTTTTTTAAATATCTAATCGACCTTATCTGGCTCCCAAAAAACAGTACCTAGCACTAGGCTTAGCAAGTTCTCCTGCATGAGAAATGTTCTGAAAAAGCACACGATCCATGTGATCAGCTGACCAGCTTTATCTTTACCTTTTCCCCTTCTTCACTTTGCTGTGTATGCTTAAACAAAATAACCAATCAAAGCGAAATAAATTGCTAGCTTACTAACTGATTATGTTCTTCTCAATGTGTTCTCTTGAAGAAATGTCCTTGCTTGCCAATATCCTTACATTTACAACCACCCAGCTTTACAGCTCAAGAATCACTATATATTGAAATCACAAAATTCTTGCGCTGCCTTAACAGACTCAGGTACAGGGTGGCCAAACCCCAGGGTCTTTTTAGGTGCAAAGTAAATTCTATAGGTGATACAAGTAAAACAACCATTTATTGAAATTGTTAAAATAGTCCATGTAAATTATAAATAAAAAAAAAACATTTCCATGGATTTTTTGCTTATTGCAAAAGTCTTAAAAGTTGTTGAATACAAGTTTGCCAGGATGACAATATGTCTTTATAGCTCCTTCACATGTGTTTCTAGAGGGGGCTTCTTCAGGACAGTATGGAGCTTGTGGCAATTATTCCTTAAAAAATTAACAATAGACAACATATATGAGCATTCTATTGAGTTGAGCCAATCATTATTCATAGAACTATGTTCAACGGTTAGTTAATCACATGGACATATTATCAACTTTATTTTAAACATACAATATTTTTCGGACCATAAGACGCAATTTTTTCACCCCCAAAATTGGGGGCAAAAAGTGCCTGCGTCTTATGGTTCGAATGCGGTACTCCTGCGGCCACTCGGCCGCCGGTGGTCGCACCTTGGCTTCCGGCCAGCGTCCGGCTCTCCCAGCTGTACTGTATAATTGCCTATGCCAGCAGAGCTCAGAGCCTTGGTGCCATAGGCAATGAATAGAGAGATAGATGAGCCGGCATCTTTCCCTCTCCTCATCCGTGGAAACTGCAATCACTCTGCAGCTCCCACGGACACAGTAACAGCAACATCGGCAGAGCAGAGGAGAGGGAGAAGACTCTGCAGATGTCTGCCCCCCCCCCTCCTCCTCCTGATGGAGAATGACATGTACTGTGAGTATACTGCTGCTAGTGACACCTACTGGCTGAATTGAATATTGAATTCATTGCATTAACCCAATTGATGTGAAAACTTATTAAATCTTTTTTTCTGCCCTAAAAACTGGGTGCGTCTTATGGTCTGGTGCGTCTTATAGTCCGAAAAATATGGTATACAGTAATAACCTAAAGCAGTGATGGCAAACCTTTTAGTCACAGAGCCCCCCAAACTTAAACCCAAAAACAAATAATTTATCATTAGACATAATAGACTCTACTCTCTTAGATATAATACCACCCTTTAATATATATAATACCATTCCTTATTATCTAATAAATGTATATTCCAAAATCATATCTGGGTCATATATGCTTTGCTTTAGTGCTTTGCATCTGTAACATTTATTGCAAAAAGTAGTTTCACCTGAATCATTTAGCATCACTTTGTCATTTGATAAAAAGTCTTTATTACAAAATTAGTCAGGACTTACATACAAGGTATAGTAACAGTAAAAAAAACTGTTTTTACTGTTACTATACCTTGTAAATTAGTCCTGACTAATTTTGTAATAAAGACTTTTTATCAAATGACAAAGTGATGCTAACTTAAGCCCCCCCATACACGTTCCGATGATTGTCCGATCGTGTCACCCGATTTTCAACTTAAATGTTATGGTCGATGGGCTGGCACGAAAAATCGGAATTCGAATTATCACCGATCGATCAGCCTGACACTATTTATTAACAGCAGATCGACCAAAATTTACAGACAGGTCCGAAGCGGTCCCGGGTACATAATTCCGCATCCGATTATTCTCCCGATCGATTAATCTCCCGACCACGTTGGTCGGTCGGGCAAAATTAGTACGAAAAATCGGAACGTGTATGGGGGGCTTAAATGATACAATTGACGTAGAAATGCAGATAAACCCGGGTAGGGCATAACATCAAAGGTTTTCTTTGATAAGTGATTGTGATCATTCAGATTTAAGAGGAGGCATAGTTGATCAACCAGTTTCACACCCCTACCCTATTTACCTCTGTGCTGCTGATTTCCTGTGGCCTCTTTTCACCCACTTTCTGTCTGCCTGGCATTACAAAGAAAGATGCCGCCTGTGTAATATGTACACACATGGCCATTTGTAATCTTTATTAGAATCCTTTTATGATACAGTAAGAGAATAATCAGGAAACAGGATCGTCGCCCTGTGAAAACTAGTTGCTGGACAAGGAAATGTTATGGCAGAATTGTCAGCCATTTTATTTATTTTTACATTTGTTTTACCATTTTTTTTTTTAAGAGATTTAATGAAACATCTGAGATTAGATGGCCCTGATCAGTTGGACTGACTTTCCATAGAACTATTTTATTACATATATAGTATATAGTTAACTGCTAACATAATCCAGAAACGAATGCATCTGTATTGAAGAATTCTCAGGAATATGCTACTATGTCTATAAGGTCACAGGCTGGCTAAGTAGGAGAGTCTGGAAGAGACAGCACTGAAGGAAAGGTGAGTATTGCAGTTAGAGTTTTATTCTTCATTTAAAAATTAACTAGCCTTATAAAAAAGAGTGTGAAACAAGTATATAGACAACTGATCATCAATTCAAGGTTGTTTCAAACTATGGCCAAAATTATAAAGCTGGTTTGTACTTTATCCTATTTTAGCCATTACCGTGGTAAGAATTTCCAGTGAATTTTGGAGGTCTGATGATGAACAAGAATACCTCTGTGCAAAAGTTGTTTTTTCACCTGTCCTTAAAACACTTCCCCACCCCTGCACTGGTGTTTGTTAGGCTTCAAGCTACTAAGATTTCAAGCTGTAAAAACCAGCACTAGAATACTAAACATGTAATATATGCTTCCGGCCACAGGGGCGACTGGAGGGGACTAACAACACTGCTTAATAGACGGGCGTGTGCATGCTGCTGACTTTCCAGTGCTGTTAACCAAGGTCAAGGCAAGAACTCTGTACAGGCTTCCTCCACACCACACTTATTGTACTATGTTTTTGAGCTTCCTTTGTGTACAGAGTGGAACAGAAAAGAGCCTTCCCCAAACTGCTGTCACACGGGTAGAAGCTCACAGTTGTCAGAAATGAATTTGTATGCTATGACATTTGCCACTAATCACAAAGATATAACTAAACTCCATAGTTTGGTGGGTGACTTGTAATCCTTTGGCTATTAAATATTACATTTGGCAATTTAAATATAGACACATAACTCTGCATACTTTCTGCTACAGTGACTTAAGCTGTCCACGCAGTGCCCAAACACCTGTCTATTGGGTGGGAATCAAGGAACGCCACTTAAGAAACTCAATTCAAGGGTCCCCAACCAAAGGAATGAGGTTCGACCAGGATTTACAGACATGTCCCTTACCTTTTCGACATGTCTGGATCGATTGATCCTACTCGAAGACAGGGGTGGCCGCATTCAATGACCAAACGAAAGTGAGCATGCATAGTGTGACTTCAGCACTTGAACTAGTCATCGATCATGCTTCCATCTATACGTGTATGAGCACCTTTAGGGTCAGTCAGTGAATTGCCACTGGAAAGAAAGTTTATTAATGCTTGTCTTTATTGTCTTTCCTAAGAAAAGGAAACAGGAAAAGAGAAAAATACTTCAACATGAATATTTCAGTAGTAAAAAGATCTGCAAAAATACATTTGACTTGATATTATTAGGGATTCTTTTAGTTTAGTAAAAAGCATTAAAACTAAGTGAAAGGATTTATCACTTTGTTGCTGTTTCAGCAGATATTTGCTGTTCCGAAAATGTAATTTAGTGATGATGTATAATCTCATAAGGAATCATTACAGTAATAGAGAATAGATCCCTAGACTATTAGGATAATCTAAATTTACAGGCGTACATGAAATATCTTCCCCAAAGTAGGCTCATCAGCTCTATGTTGAAATGAAGCAGAATAACTTTACTTGTCATACCATGGTAGAACGTCTCATAATTAAAGTTCGATATGTGGTTATTTAACTCCTGTAAATTCAATAAAAGGGGAGTCATATCTAAAACCATAGAATAGTAAAAAAAAAAAAAACAGCTTTTTCTGCCATGCTCATTTTCAGCCTTAGGGCTTGTTTCCACTACTGCGGAAGCCCGCGGTTGCTTACAGGGTGGATGAAACTGCGCCCAAGTAGTTTAATGGGCTAGCCCCCTGCCGTGGTCAGGGGGCGGCCGCCACCTAAAAACTCGGTCGACTGAGTTTTTGACCGCGGTCCGCACTCTTCCGCGGCCACCCAGCACTGACCGCTGTTCTGTGGTTCTTTGCGGGGGCGAATCTTAGCAGCCGCAATCGTGCGGCCGCATTAATGGAAACAAGCCCTTACGCTGTCATTTCTTCCAACCATTAGATGTCCTCAGTCTACCATGTTAAATTACAATGTTTTTTTGTGTCATGCCATAGACTGCCTCAGAGTATTAATACTCTAAGCCAATGGTTTCCAAACTTTCCTTTCAAGGCCCCCCTTTTCTATGTAGGAACATTATCGAGCCCCCCCCCCCTCCCTATTCAAGCATGCGCCCCCCTGGAAGACCTTCACACCCCCCAGTTTGAGAACCACTGCTCTAAGCTATGCTGAGATATCTTTATGTGTGCATCATTCAGCATTAAAGACTGCCTACTTTTGCTGCTTGGCGCAGAGAAATTCGTTTTCTCTTACTAACATAGACTTAAGGCCCCATACATGTTTCAATTTCCCTACGATCTATGTCAGATTAATGATCGAAGAATCGATGATTGAACGAACTGGGATCAAAATCCTCCCTTCATGGAGAAACTGGTATTTGATCAATGTTGGTTCCATCAAAAGCAGATTCGAAGGAAGTTGATCATAAACTCACCAAAATGTTTGCCATCGGATGAATAAGTATGATAATTTTTTAAATCAACCCAAAATGGGTCAGGCACAACAAAATACCATTGACTATACATTCGATGTATACTGGATCGATCAAAATTTTCCGACATGTCCAATCACTTCTCCAATTTTTGGTCAATTTCAATCCAATTTGGGTCGATCAAAGTTGGTGATTGAAACAAGTAAAATTTTTTAAATCTTTTTAAAATCAGAATATAATCAATGTGATAAAGTTTCAAATTCTATCGCTTAATAAAAAAATTAAATGTTAATAAATTATCAACTGTAATTTAAAGGATAACTTATTGTTTATTTTATGTATGAGGCAATGGTAATGATTAACCTCCCTAGCGCACTGCCTGTATCGCACCGGGCAATCGAGGTAGTGTACAAAGTACACTGCCTGTCACTCGCTCCCTCCCTCCGCCCCTCTCCACACAGTTGGTGTCATTATTGACGCCAGCTGCGTGGGCGGGAAAGCCGGTGCTCCTCCATTAACATGGAGGTCTATGGGTTCCGAAACCCCAGAAATGCTGCAGCGATGAAGACAATATCTGCAGCTTTCCAGGGAGGCATCAGGTGGACCTGATGCCGGCTTCCCCTGCGGTTGAGACGAGCCTGAACAGCGACGAGCTGGCCTAGTCGCAACCGCTAAGGCGGTTAAGCGATCAGGCAGAAGCACATAGGTGGCTTGGAATCATGCCCCTAAACGGTTAACCATAGATAAAAAGTGACCATTACGATACATGCTCCCGGCCAGGGTTTGAATTATTGTTATTCTGCTATTTGGAACTTGGCTTGCACAAACTAACCTATTTACAGCAAGCCCGCTGCAATTCTGAATGCTGATTGATCCTGAGATTTCCATGTTAATGGAGGGGTGTCGCTTTCCCAAGCACATAACGTGTTCAGGGAGGAGGGAGGGGATCACACTTTAAATGCCCGTACCATGCCAATAAAAACAGCACAGTACGGGCTGACCGCTTAATTAATTGATAGTGATGTATATATTTTTACATTTGATTAACCTTATATATATATTTTTACAATAACGATGCAGTCGTGGTTTCAGCTCCTTACACTTAGACTGTATATTTTATTATAGCACAACCAATCCTTCATGAAACCATGACTCATTCCATCACAAATCCCAAAAATAAATGTAAAATTCTTTACTTCATTACAGTGGGTGGAGCCATGTAAATTCTTGTTATTTAGTCCCATCATCAAAATTTACATCCAGAGTCGCTGGTGTACAGTGCAAATATACTCTTATAGTACAGAGCCCTTTATTCCAAACTGCCTAAAGCTGTTGTCCATCATCAGTGCAGTGCATGGAAACCATGGCTCTATGAATATGAGTTTAGATTTTGAATACCTGGATCCAAACAACTTTTTACACTACTTATGGCCTAGCCCATGTTATGCTCCGTGTTTCCTATACGGTAGCTAGTGGTCATTAAGGACTTTTGTGATTGAAATTGTTGATATGTGAATGATGCTGGACCTCTCCATCCTGGCAAGAGTTAGAGAAATGTTTAGGTGAGAAGAAATGACAATCTCCCATGGAGGAACACCACTTATTAGGACTGCATGTTGGAATTTGTTTCAACACTGGTAGGACATTTTAATGCAACAAGCTGGGCATACACGTTCCTATTCCTTCACAATCCGATCCCTGATCCGATGCTGTGCGCGCTCCCGCATCCCTTAAGGATCGGGTCATGCAGAAATTGGAGGCAGCAACCAACGAGGATTGGGCTAAACTCAGCCGTCCTGACGGATCACACAGTTATCCTACAGGATGGTAAATTTTAGCCCGATCCCATTAGTTTGGCTGGGGACGGCTGCCCCCAGCCAAAGTAATGAGCTGCACATTAAGAGTGCAGTCCGATTCTCGGCACTAGCGGGCGGACGTAATAACGTCATCACGCCGCTCTTAGCGCAGAGAATCGGATAAGGAATAGACGGTAAATCGTACCGCTTATTCCCAGCTATAGCAATGTGCCGCCCTGAGCATCATATTGGATAAATCAATCTGCCCACAAGCTTTAAGGGTGCTGGCTGAGATTTATAAATAAGTGTAGACACCTCAAATGTCTGTCTTACATTTTTTTTCTTGCATAATCTTTTCCAAGCATTAAACAAATTTACCCCAATTGCTCTCTGTTACAATCTTGAGCACATTTGAACAAACTATTTTACTTTTAGATTGTTCCTGTAGCAAAAAAACCCCTATGAAATCACCACCATCATTCTGTTAAAAGAATGAAAATGGAAGTTCGGTTCCAATTGAAGTAGGCATGTGATCCAGACCTACAAAGCCTGTGGCCTTTTGGTCAGACTCTTTGAAGTCAAGGCAGCAGCTTTCATTTTGTTATTGTTCTATGTGAGGGAAAGAAGGCGGCACAGATACTAGAATTCTGCAGGCCTGCAGACAACACATCATGAGATTTTAGTGTAGTAAAAGAAACTAATTTTGAATGTTTAAATGCACTAAAAATTTTATGAAAGAAGAATCTAAGGGCAGATTTACACCATTGTTGTTTTAAGTACAGTCCATTTGTAATACTATTAAACTTTATGTAACACAAGTTTTAATGAAAATGAGCCAAAGATTCGGCACACAGGTTTGTATTTCCTGTACTGTATGCACACCAATGCACTTGTGTGAATTTCCACTTAGTCTACTAAAAAACAAATAGAATACAACCTAGTTTACTGACTAATAACAAAGTTCAACTTAAACTAGAGAACACATCAGAGAGCAAAGCCTCAACAAAATATGACCTGTCACTAAATCCAAGAATTCAATTCTGGCAATGTTAGTGCAGCTCAGGAACACATCATGTATCAAGCCTCATCTTTGAACGCATCAGTCTTGGAAAGATTGATTATATGCAGGGGTGCACATAACTGGTCCGCTGGTACGCATATAGGTCTAGAAACCCGCTCTGCGTACCTGTCTTGTCCCTATAAATCGCATCTGCGGACCAC
>CM070035.1:122480387-122491360 GCA_036250615.1 Ptychadena robeensis | reverse complement strand
CCATGCCATAGGTCCTCTATGGGGTCCTTAATTAGACGCCCTGTAGTCGCCTGCACTGTTGTGTAGCCGATCACAGGGAGTCATTTATCCCGCGGCTGCAGGAGCGCACTGGCGGTTTCCAAGCTGAAAGCAGCTCGAGAACCGCCAGTGTAAACTTAGCCTAAATAACTATAAAAGGTTGCAGTAAGGGGTGTCAAATTGGGAATGCAAATTACTAATTCAAACACAGGTCACCTGTGGATGGAGACAGCTAATCCGAGCAGAATCTACCATGCAGGAGGGTGACACAGTGAGGACAGTGAGTAGACCACGCTACATATGGGATGAGTACCAAACATTATCTCCTGGTACTCATCTGAGGAACTCACTAAAAAAGTTATGTGCACCCCTGATTATATGGTCCATGATTGCTTCGGAAGGGTCTACTGATGCCTCAGGCAACCTTATAGCGCACTGTTCCTCCAGGAGGCCACATGATTATTTTACACATTTCTACAAATGCCATATGTATCTTTTTTATTTTACATGTGCATGTGATTTATTCTTCCGGCTTCCACAGTAACATCACTTTATCTTAATAAATGACTGCCACATTTTTTTTTTTTATTGAAGTTTTTCCATATTTACAAAACAAACATAAAATTAAACAAAATAACCTTTTGCTGAAGTAGCCAGCAAGGCTTTAAGTAGTCAGGATTCCTTACAGATTTTACATTGTAAGAATTAACATGATATACACTAAGTGTTTGAACCATTTGATATTCTCACTTGCGAAGCACTAGTACCTTTTGTGTTATTTTGAGTATAGCTACGTGCACCTTAAGGCCCACGGGTGGCTAATAAATCCTCAGGGGTGTGATCGACTTATGATAAATTTTTTCTTTTTTTGGGATAAATTTACACTTTTAGGAGACCTTACTGCTGGGGAGTACTTCTGAAGTTCTGGTAGCACTGAACGATCAGAAGAAAAATGTTCAAAATATGGGGCTGGCCGTCAAAGATTTTCTAGTTCTGTCATCACAGAGTTCCGATGTATTCAAAGTATTATTAATAAAGGAAGCCCACCTATCGTAGAATTTAGAAGGACATTTATGCTGGTCCTTTAATAAAGGGCGAGAAGTTGGGTTTTAACATGATGTACCGTAGGGGGATCTGGCTGTATCCATTCTTTCATAATTGCCCTTCTTGCTGCCAGCAGGCCGATGTGCAGTAGAGCTTTATTTTTGGAGACAATTAATCGTGACCCTTTGTCCATGTAGCTAAAAATCATCAGCATGGGGTCACTTGGGATAGATACGCGTATCATCCCTCCTAGGAAGGCCCGCACGCCCTCTGAGAATTTAACTATGGGAGGACACGTCCACAGATAGTGCAAAAGAGACGGTTTATCCGTGGAGCACTTAGGGCAAGCAGGGAATAATTTCTTATTCACTGAAGGGTCCTGGTTGGAAATAGTACATAATCGGTAGGCCCAATGGATAAGTCGAAACTGGGTCTCAGAGGTCATGCATTTGTGTATAGTTTGGTATCCCGTGTTACGTTTTCTTGCAATATTTTCCTGTGGGATATCTCTTCCCCAATGGGCTACACCCGTACTTTGAATCGGAATAGACAGACCTGTTTTGAAATAGTGGCACAGCGTTGACAGACTATGGTCTGGTGACGACATCAATGTATCCCATCTTGAATAAGAGAAAAGTGAGGACAAATTTGCAGGTAAGGTTTTACAGAATTGAGTTGTCTGATAATAATAAAGGGGGTGTTGTAGTGTAGGAGGCAGATCGTATTTATCACATAGTTCGGCCCGAACGGGGTCATAAAGGTCTTTAACTCTTTTGATCCCCCTTTCCCTCCAGGAGGCATAAACAGAATGTGTAGTTCCCGGTGGGAAAAGCGGATTACCCTGAAGCGTAGAATATTTAGATACTGACATGGGAAATTTAAAGAGTTTACGTAATGCCCGAAATGCCAGCACTGTATCCCTTATCAATATGTTAGTACACTTATGTTAACATAGTTTTTGAGCTTCTTGTGACCAAGAGTGGAAACAGAAAAGCAGCCTTCACCAAAGCGTACACGTAGAAAGATCACAGTTTCAAAATGAATTTATGCAGACATTTCACTACACCAACAAATATAACTAAACTCAATAGTTGGTGGGTGAATGTAATCCTTGGCATTAAATATTACATTGGCCAATAAATAAGACACATAACGCATAACTTCGCTACAAGTGACTAAAGTTCCACGCAGGCCCCAAACAACCTGTCATGATGGGAATCAAGGAACGCCACTAAGAAACTCAATCAAGTCCCCAACCAAAGGAATGAGGTACACAGAGATTACAGACAGTCCTTACCTTTTCGACAGTATCGGAAATCGATGATCTACTCGAAGACAGGGGTGGCCGCATTCAATAACCAAACACAAGTGAGCAGCATAGTGGATCAGCACTTGAACTATCACGACATGCTATCCAACATAGTGTATAGCACCTTTCAGGGCCATATGAATTGCCCACTGGAAAGAAAGAAATTATTAATGCTGCTTAAATTCTTTTCCTAAAAGAAACAAGGAAAAGAAAAGAAAAAATACTCAACAAAATATTTACAGTAGTAAAAAGACTCAAACATACATTGAACTTGATATTATTAGGATTCTTTTAGTGTAGTAAAAAGCATTAAAACTAAGTGAACACATATTATACTTGTTGCCTGTTTCACAGAGATATTTGCGCTTCCCGAAAATGTAATTTAGTATGATGTATAATTCTCATAAGGAATCAATTACAGTAATAGAGACATAGAATCCCTCAGACTATTAGGATAATCAAATATTACAGGCGTACATGAAATAATCTTCCCCAAAGTAGGCTCATCACCTCTATGTGAAATGAAAACAAATAACTTACTTGTCATACCATGGAGAACTCATCATAAATTAAAGTTGATATGTGGTTATTAACTACTTAAATCAAAAAAAGGGAGTCATATCTAAAAACCAATAGAATAGTAAAAAAAACAAAAACAGCTTTTGCCATTCTCATTTTCAGCCTTAGGGCTTTTCCACTACTGCCGAAGCCCCGCGGTTATTAAATGGATGATGAAACTGCGCCCAAGTCCGTTAAATGGGTAGCCCCCGCCGCATCCGGGGGCGGGGGCCCGCCACCTAAAAACTCGTCGACTGAAGTTCTTGACCGCGGTCCACTCTTCAGCGGCCACCCAGCACTGACCGTTTCTGTGGTTCTTTGCGGGGGCGAAATCTTAGCAAGCCGCAATCTGCGGACGCATAATGGAAACAAGCCCTCACTGTCATTTCTTCCAACCATTAATGCCTCATCAACAATGTTAAATTACCATGTTTTTTGTTATCAAACGCCTCAGAGATTAATACTCTAACCAATGGTTTCCAAACTTACCTTTCAAGAGACCCCCCTTTTCATAACATTACGAAGCCCCCCCCCCCTCCCTATCCAAGCAATGCGCCCCCCTGGAAGACCTTCAAACCCCCCATTTTAGAACCATGACCTCTAACTATGCTGAATATCTTTATGTGTGCATCATTCACATAAAGACTGCCTAACTTTGCTGCTGGCGCAGAGAAATTCTTTCTCTTACTAACATAGACTTAAGGCCCCATACAGTTTCACAATTCCCTACGATCTAGTCAGATTAAATGATCGAAGAAAGATGATAACGAACTGGGATCAAAATCCTCCTCACGACGAAAAACTGGTATTATCAATGTGGTTCCATCAAAAGCCGAAGAAATTCGAAGGAAGTTGATCATAACCAACCCTCACCAAAATGTTTGCCATCGGATGAATAATTTGAAATTTTTTAAAATCAACCCAAATGGTCAGGCACAACAAAATACCATTGACTATACAATTCGATGTATACTGGATCGATCAAAATTTTCCGACATGTCCAATCACTTCTCACAGCATTTTCTTTCTCCAATTTTTGGTCAATTTCAATCCAATTTGGGGTCGATCAAGTTGGTGATGAAACAGTAAAATTTTTTTTAAAATCTTTTTAAATCAGAATATAATCAATGTGATAAAGTTTCAAATTCTATCGCTTAATAAAAAAAAATGTTTAAATTATCAACTGTAATTAAAAAGGTAACTTATTGTTTATTTTATGTATGAGGCAATGGTAATGATTAACCTCCCTAGCGCACTGCCTGTATCGCCCCGGGCAATCGAGGTATTGTACAAATCACTCCTGTCACTCGCTCCCCTCCCTCCGCCCCCTCCACACATTGGTGTCATTATTGACGCCATCTGCGTGGGGCGGGAAAGCCGGTGCTCCTCCATTAAACTGGAGTCGTATGTTCCGAAACCAAATCAGATGCTGCAGATGAAGACAAATCTGCAGCTTTCCAGGAGAGCTCAGGTGGACCTGATGCCGGCTTCCCCTGCGGTTGACGACTCCTGAACAGCGACGAGCTGGCCTAGTCGCAAAACCGCTAAGGCGGTTAAGCGATCAGGCAGAAAGCACACTAGGTGTCTTGGAATCATCCCCTAAACGGTTAACCATATAAAAGTGACCATTACGATACATGCTCCCGGCCAGGGTTTTGAATTATTGTTATTCTGCTATTTGGAACTTGGCTTGCACAACTAACCTATTACAGCAAGCCCGCTGCAATTCTGATGCTGATTGAGCCTGAGATTTCCATGTTATGGAGGGTGTCGCTTTCCCTCCCAGCACATAATTGTTCAGGGAGGAGGGAGGGGGATCACACTTAAATGCCCGTACCATGCAATAAACCAGCACAGTACGGGCTGACCGCTTAATTAATTGATAGTGATGTAAAATATATAGATATTTTTACAATAACGATTGCAGTCGTGGTTTCAGCCCTTACACTTAACGGTATATTTTTATATAACACAACCATCCTTCATGAAACCATGACTCTTCCATCACAAATCCCAAAAATAAATGTAAAATTCTTTACTTCATTACAGTGGGTGGAGCCATGTAAACTTCTTGTTATTTAGTCCCATCATCAAAATTTACATCCAGAGTCGCTGGTGACAGTGCAAATATACTCTATAGTACAGAGCCCTTTTTTCCAAACTGCCTAAAGCTTGTCCATCATCAGTGCACGTGCATGGAAACCATGGCTCTATGAATATGAGTTTAGATTTTGAATACCTGGATCCAAACAACTTTTTACACTACTTATATGATGGCCTAGCCCATGTTATGCTCCGTTTTCCTATACGGTAGCTAGTGGTCATTAAGCTTTGGTGATTGAAATTGTTGATATGTGAATTGTCGTGGTGGACCTCTCCATTCCTGGCAAGAGTTAGAGAAATGGTTTAGGAGAAAATGACAATCTCCCATGGAGGAACACCACCTTAATGGACTGCATGTGGAATTGGTTTCAACACTGGTAGGACACATTTTAATGCAACAACTGGGCATCACGTTCCGATTCTTCACAATCCGATCCCTGATCCGGCTGTGCGCGCTCCCCCCGCATCCCTTAAGGATCGGGTCATGCAGAAATTGGAGGCAGCAACCAACAGTAATTGGAGCTAAACTCAGCCGTCCTGAGCGGATCACACAGTTATCCTCCACAGGATGGTAAATTTTTAGCCCGACCCCATTTTGGCTGGGGACGGCTGCCCCCAGCCAAAGTAATGAGCTGCACATTAAGAGTGCAGTCCGATTCTCGGCACAGCTAGCGGCGACGTAATAACGTCATCACGCCGCTCTTAGTCGCAGAGAATCGGATAAGGAAGACGGTAAATCGTACCGCTTATTCCCAGCCTATAGCAATGTGCCGCCCGCGACATCATATTGGGATAAAATCAATCTGCCCACAACTTTAAGGGTGCTGGCTGAGATTTATAAATAAGTGTAGACACCTCAAATGTCTGTCTTACATTTTTTTTTCTGCATAATCTTTTCCAGCATTAAACAATTTACCCACAATTGCTCTCGGTTCCAATCTTGAGCACATTTGAACAAAACTTTTACTTTTAGATTGTTCCTGTAGCAAAAAAACCCTATGAAATCACCACCATCATTTCTGTTAAAAGAATGAAAATGGAAGTTCGGTCCAATTAAGTAAGGCATGTGATCCAGACCCTACAAAGCCTGTGGCCTTTTGGTCAGACTCTTTAAAAGTCAAGGCAGCAGGTTTTCATTTTTGTTATTGTTCTATGTGAGGGAAAGAAGGCGGCACACGATACTAGAATCTGCACGGCCTGCAGACAACACATCATAAGATTTTTTGTAGTAAAAGAAACAATTTTGATGTTTAAATGCACTAAAAATTTTTATGAAGAAGAATCTTAAGGGCAGATTTACACCATTGTTGTTTTTAAGTACAGTCCATTTTGTAATACTATTAAACTTTATGTAACACAATGTTAATGAAAATGACACAAAGATTCCAACACGGTTTGTATTTCCTGTACTGTATGCACACCAATGCACTTGTGTGAATTTTCCACTTAGTCTACTAAAAAACAAATAGAATACAACCTAGTTTACTGACCTAATAACAAAGTTCAACATTAACTAGAGAACCATCAGAGAGCAAAGCCTCAACAAAATATGACCTGTCACTAAATCAAGAATTCAATTCTGGCAATGTTTAGTGCAGCTCAGACACAAATCAGGTATCAGCCTCATCTTTGAACGCATCAGTCTTGGAAAGATTGATTTATGCAGGGGTGCACATAACTGGTCCGCTGATACGCATATAGGTCTAGAAACCCGCTTCTGCGTACCTGTCTTGTCCCTATAAATCGCATCTGCGGACAAGACAAACGGGACGATTGACGAGCCTTCCGCCCCCCCTCCTCTCCTTCCTTCTCTGCTGTGTGAGGAATCGGACTGCGAGCACAGACGGGGGGGCGCGTCAGGTAGGAGGAACGCTGATAGGTCAGCCTTGGAGTCCTTGCTGCCACGCCCCCTGTGTTCCCAAGGTGAGATGGTGCTTCTCTGCTTTCACACTCTCAAATGTGTGTGTGTTGGGGAACGATTAAGGGTGTGTGTGTGTTTAGGGAGGAATGATCAGGGGCTAGTACTGTTAGAGAATGTTTATGGGAAGGGGGTGATTTTGGGGGGAAGGCTGTGGGGGGGGGGGGGTGATAAGGGGGTACTGTTGTGCCTGTGGGGGGGTAATTAGGGGGTAGTCTGTTGTGGAGTGGGTGATTTTAAAGGGTAGGTTTGTTTTCTGTGTGTGGGGGGGGGTGGGGAGGGGCGGGGGGGGGGGGTAGTGTTTAAACACTACTGGAAATGTTTTTGTTTTTTTTATTGCCAAAAGTTTTTGCCAATTTTTATTGTTAAACATATGAATTAATGTCACCGATGAAAAACCGCAGGGAATCTTTAGGCTAAGTTAACACTGGCGGTTTTTACATTCATGTAGACGGTTTTGGGCGGCCATGCCATAGGTCCTCTATGGGGTCCTTATTAGAACAGCCCCTGTATTCGCTCCTGCTGTTGTGTAGCCGATCACAGGGAGTCTTTATCCCGCGCTGCCAGGAGCGCACTGGCGGTTTCCAAGCTGAAAGCAGCTCGAGAACCGCCATGTGAAACTTAACCTAAATAACATAAAAGGTTCAGTAAGGGGTTCAAATTGGGATGCAAATTACTAATTCAACACAGGTCACCTGTGGATGGAGACCAGCTAATCCGAGCAGAATCTACATGCAAGGAGGTGCACCAGTGAGGACATTGAGTGAGACCACGCTACATATGGGATGAGTACCAAACATTATCCCTGGACTCATCGAGGAACTCACTAAAAAAGTTTATGTGCACCCCCTGATTAATGGTCCATTGATTGCTTCGGAAGGGTCTACTGATGCCTCAGACACCTTATAGCGCACTGTTCCTCAGGAGGCCACATGATTTATTTTACACATTTCTAAAATGCCATATGTATCTTTTTTATTTTACATGGCATGTGATTTATCTTTCTCGCGGCTTCCACAGTAACACACTTTCTCTTAATAAATGACTGCCCACATTTTTTTTTTTATGAATTTTTTCCATATTTACAAACCAACACATAAATTAAACCAAAATAACCTTTTGCTGAAGTAGCCAACAGGCTTTAAGTAGTCAGATTCCTTACAGATTTTACATTGTTAAGAATTAACATTATATACCAAGTGTTTGAACCATTGATATTCTCACGTCGAAGCACTAGTACCTTTTGTGTTATTTTGAGTATAGCTACGCGCACCCTTAAGGCCCACGGGTGGCTATAATTCCTCAGGGCTGTGAATCGACTTATGATAAATTTTTTTCTTTTTTTGGGATAATTTAATGGCACTTTTTAAGGAGACCTTACTGCTGGGGAGTACTTCTGAAGTTCTGGTAGCACTGAACGATCAGAAGAAAATGTTCAAAATATGGGGCTGGCCGTCAAAGATTTTCTAGTTCTGTCATCACAAGTTCCGATGTATTCAAAGTATTATTAATAAAGGTAAGCCCACCTATCGTAGAATTTAGAAGGACATTTATGCTGGTCCTTTAATAAGGGCGAGAAGTTGGGTTTATAACATGAGTACCGTAGGGGGATCTGCTGTATCCATTCTTTCATAATTGCCCTCTCTTGCTGCCAGCAGGCCGATGTGCAGTAAGCTTTATTTTTGGAGACAATTAATCGTGACCCTTTGTCCATGTAGCTAAAATCATCAGCATGGGGTCACTTGGATAGATACGCGTACTCCCCTCCTAGGAAGGCCGCACCCCTCTGAGAATTAACTATGGGAGGACACGTCCACAGATGCAAAAGAGACGGTTTATCCGTGAGAACACTTAGGCGCAAGCGAATAATTTCTTATTCACTGAGGTCCTGGTTGGAAATAGTACATATCGGTAGGGCCCAATGGATAAGTCAAAACTGGGTCTCAGAGGTCATGCATTTGTGTATAAGTTTGGATCACCCCGTTTAGTTTCCTTTCTTGCAATATTTCCTGTGGGGATATCTCTTCCCCACATGGGCTACACCCTACTTTGAATCGGAATAGACAGACCTGTTTTGAAATGTGGCACAGCGTTGACATACTTGGTCTGGTGACGACATCAATGTATCCCATCTTGATAAGAGAAAGTGAGGACAAATTTGCAGTTGTTTTAAACGAATTGAGTTGTCTGTATAATAAAGGGGGTGTTGTGTGTAGGAGCCCGATCGTATTTCTCACATAGTTCGGCCCGAACGGGGGTCATAAAGCTCTTTAACTCTTTTGATCCCCCTTTCCCTCCAGGAGGCATAAACAGAATGTGTAGCCCCGGTGGGAAAAAGCGTTACCCTGAAGCGTATAATACTTAAGATACTGACATGGGAAATTTAAAGAGTTTACGTAATGCCCGAAATGCCAGCACTGTATCCCTTATTCAATATGTTAGTGCGAAGTGGAAAGGCAATCTGACCCCGGTCAGTGAAGCACGATATGAAGGGCCATGGGCGAGCCATAGCTGATTCAGTCCATAATTTGGAATAATAGATGTTATTTTTAACCCAATCCACCAATGACCGAAAAATATAAATTGTACAGTCTAGTATCGGGAAGGCTAAGCCCCCCCCCCTTCTGACTTTGGAAGGTTTAAGGGTCTTTATATCGCTATGCGAGGGGGTTTTTCCTGCCACAAAATGTGGAAAGGCCCTATGGAGTTTCATTACGTCCTTGTGTTTCATGAGTGGGGGATGGTCGTAGGGATACAAGAGTTGCGCAAAAGGGTACCACTTTGTATAGGGTGGATTCTATCTCGAACAATGAATATGGGGAGGTTTTCGATTATTCTAATTTTATAGATTTTTAGATAAGTAGGAGTAAATTGAGTTGGTATAGAGAGGATGGAGATTTGCCTATGGACCACCCCCAGGTATTAATAGGGTGGGGTGTACTCCTACGCGAAGTCCTACCTCTCGGTGTTAATCTTAAACCCTGCCACGTACCAAAGTCTCCAAAGTGAGGAAATATAGGGATGTCCTTTTCAGGGGAAGAAGTAAAAAGTAGGATGTCCCGTCGGAAAAGGGCCAGTTTAAGAGATTTATCGTAAATGGTATGCCATCAACGTCTGGGTATGTTTCTAGTCTTCGCACCAGGGTTCCAAAGCAAGGTTAAATAGCAACGCGACAGGGGACAGCCCGTCGTGTCCCCTTAGGAGACGAAAGGACTTAGAGATGAAGCCCGGTGTGTAGATTTTGCAGACGGTTGTTTATACATTGCCTGTTAGCACCCAAGAAAGGGCCCTTGAAACCCATGGTGTGTAGAACCCCGGAAACAACCCGTTATGTTCACATTGTCGAATGCTTTTTCAGCATCGACCGTTACAACACTACATCTGTTTTTGGGTTATTTTTTGCATAATCTAAGGCCATAAGGGCCTTTCTTATATTCAGATGCGCTCCCCCCTCACAAATCCTGCTTGTGCTGGATGAATCTTGTTGGAAGGATCAGGGATAGTCTACTCGCAAGAATCTTGGAGAGTATTTACATCGAGGTTAATTAAGGAGATCGGCCGGTAGGGATCCGGAGATGCAAGGATCCTTTTCCTTTCGTAAGGGTACCCATAACACGTTGCGATTTTTCGTGGAAACCGATCGGATACGATTTCCGAACTCCCGATGTCTTTGCTTATACTAAAGCTATTTTTTAAAAGTCGGTTCTGAATGCAAAGATTTTTTCAAATCACACCGATTTTTAAAAATAACACACGAATTTTTCACAACCATATTTTTCAACACCCGAGTTAGCAACCGGCCAACCGAACACAGATCGCCAGTTGTATCAGGAATCTTATGTACAAAAAAAATTCTTTTAAATGTGCGAGCCCCGACTGAAAATTAACGGGCATCATCATTCGGCCGGGACCTGACCTACTTTTCGCCGATTTCTAAACAACAGCATCGGTCCGGACACACATTTGCATGTACGAACCCCGAACGAACGATCGACGCTAGTACCATCCCCGACCGACCGATCG
>CM070035.1:122446415-122480362 GCA_036250615.1 Ptychadena robeensis | reverse complement strand
GGATCGGTCGGAAGGGCTAAAATCGCACGAAAAATCGCAACGTGTATGGGTACCTTTAGGTAGGAGCTTTATATATGCCTCGTAAGCCGTGGGGAAATAGGACCCTTCCTGCCACAGGTGTTTATATAAATTGTACAAGGGATCTAGCAGCTGGGGCTGAATGCGGTGAACAAATATTTTGCTTTATAGAGAATGCAGTTAACCCTCTCTAACCTGGTGTGATGGATGTGGTAAAATCACACCAGGGAAGAGAGGGTTACTGCAAATGGGCACATCTGGGGCACCAGGGACTTTATTCTGGCGATATTTAGTACATAGATGCACATTGAAAGCAGTTTTCTACATAGAAAACTGCTTTCATGCAATTTACTTTCAAATTTCCTACCACCTCCTCAGAGGGGGGAGGATGAGCCGGAGGATCCGGCAGCCATGTCACATCGGGGACACTGGGACAGCGCAAAACTGTAAGTATGCACTGCCGGAGCCCCATCTCGTCCAGTGCGATAGTGGGAGTAGCAGCGCTGGACGAGATGGTGCCGTCCCGAACGCTAGGGCGGTTTAACCATCGGCTTTTTAACTCTCTTTGGTCCTTTTAGCCTCTAAACAAATGATAGCCCATTCTTGGAAACATTAAACAAATAGGGAAAACTTTTCCATGAATATCTCCCGAAGGACAAGGGGACTTTTAAGGCATCAGTGAAATCAATTGTTTAGTTTTATTTACAAAAAAACCCAAAAGGTTTAAGTAAAAACATTGTACAGTAATATAGTAAACACAAATTCACAACACAAAAACAGTGTAGGACATTTGCACTTTCAGACGCGTTTCACAGGTTTACGCTTCAGCAAGGGAAGAGTTTTTGTGCTTATTTGATCGCCACTAAACAAAATAAATACATATCAATAAACAGATGAAGTCACAGTGCAAGTCATAAGAAGTCTCTAATCCACTTACTCCTGATGGAGTTGGTTAAGCTCCAACTTCATCAAAGGTGTCAAAGTAGTCTTAAAGTGAGGGCCACAGTGGATGCGACAACCAGACAACGGGGGAGGCTGGACAAATTTCTTTTGATACCCCAAAAGAAGAGAAAGAGACTCTCCCTTGGGTCACAGGCCATCTGTTGGTGTGTTACAACATTCCTTCAACATTTGGCCACATTAATCTACCTGATCATGTTAGACAGAAAATTGTTATCAGAAATTGAGCCAATCTATATAACTAAGGCTTTCTTGCCCTAGAGGTAAAAACCTGGCCTGCTAAGCGTGAGAGTTCAATTCCCATATATCACCTATGTCTTTACTATCTTAATTAATGTTATATTTTATTATTTTTGGCATGCAAACCATATACAAGGGGATTATTTTTGTAAGCTTGGAAACAACAGTTGACTTCATACCCTGATGTACTTTGTCACATGGACTCCTTCATTAATGAAAAGCTGACCAGAATCCTATTGGACAAACACCCCAAATTTCTTAAGATCTGATCGCCATGGATCTCCTATGCCCACCCTACTCTCTTGAACAATAGTATTTCTATCCTATGAAGAAAACTGTCCCTCTCAAACTTTTTCATAGCCCAGTTATGGTACTTTGTCCTGACCCCCTTGGCTATGGGTTAGGACTCCACCACCCCCTTTCCCTTTTCCCTTTCCAATGTTTTTTTTTTTATTTTGTCTTGGCTTTCGGGTTACCTGTTGGTTTTGAAAGCCAGTAACGAATAAGCAATTTATTTGCTGATATGCTGTTACATTTTATGCTGTACACTTATTGATTTTGCCATTTATTAAGAAAATACTTCTGGAATTGTAGATATGTTTTCAATTAATATCATGATATGACCAAAAAGCAATGTCTAGTATTGCAGCAATGGATTGTAAGCAAATTGTGGATAACTGAACTGTGAATCTCAGTAAGTATGCAAGAGTTAAGGGGTAGAGTGTGTAAGGATTATTGTTGTATATTTGAACACACTTATTGTTGTATATTTTAGAAAGCCCAGGATGATTTGATGTCCTTTAGCAAATTAAACTCTATATTGTTGAGATAAAACACCTTTTAGATGTTTTGTAGCTGTTAAAGCTACTTTACCAGGTACAGATCAAAACTTCTCTGTATTCCTTATTGTCTGAGACAAAAGCACTTCTCTCCAATGATCAGAAAGTAATTCATAGCCGAGTGATGAACCATAACTGAGAACACAAAGAGGATCGAACATGGTTTGATCTAATAAAATAAAGTTCTGTGTGATGTAAAGTAATTGTGTCATCCTTAACTTACTGTTTTCCAAAACATACTTTGCCGAGAATGGTTCAGCCTATAAAACTGCGTACAAAAGCATCCGCATAGAAACATATATTCACACACTACTGATGGTTTATGATCTAAATGAAACTGTTATGTTAACATATTCCTCTCTTTTAGCAAATCTTGTGCAGTAAATGTGAAGTAAGAATTTAAGTTTTAAAAGGTATAATTTACATTATCATGTTTTGCAATTTAACTGTGAAGTGATCATTTCAACAGACTTAAGAACAAATTGCAACTTTTTTAAAAAGTATTTTGTTCCTGGTGCTGAAAAGAATTAGGCCCTGTATTAAAAAAAATAGGATTAAAAGAAACTGTTAGGCCCTGTCAACAACTATGTGTTTTTTGAAGCAGGTTAGGTAATGTATGTAAATAATTAAAATGTGGATACAATCCAGATCTAGACCTGGATACAACTTGCACACCTGTGCATTGCGTTGTTGTGCGTGCTTGTAATAAAAAAAGGTTGCATGCATGCTTTTGGTACGTTTATACATGTTAGGGCTAACACCCATTAATTGTAGTAGCAACCTCTGCACGGTCCTCTTGTTTTATTTGCTGGGAAATACTGTATAGGTCAAAACATTTAAAAAACAAAGGAACAGGTCATTACCGAAGTACAAGCAGTACTTTTCATACCCATGTTACTAATGACAGTTTACAGTAATAGGTATTCTTTAAGTACTTATTATTATAACAAACACAATACTCAGCTAAGGTAGGGTCTTCTCATCCTCATGTTAATATTCATCAATGCATTGCAACCTAATTGTCACTTATTAGGTGTCGCTTATTGTAAATTGTCAGTGATCCCCTAAAACACTGTATATCAGCTGCCAATGCATAACACCAGAATTCTACCACAACTGTTCTACTGGCCCAATTAACTTTTACTACTTATTTCAGTACAGTTTTCCCTATAAATGGCAACCAAAGGCCCCTGAATACCTATATCTCAGCCAATCTCTGTATTCCCTTAATTTCCTCAACATCAGTTAGATGACCCTGTTTTTTTGCAGGCAGGTAAAACCCCTCACACAATCAGATCCTTATACATCATAAACTACTGTGTGGCCTGGGCCTTCCCCATTTTGAGCCATACTATCACACGTGCTTAGTAACACATTAAACTTTGTGTGGTCCTAAAATAGTCAATATCACTGATTCTGCTATCTTCCATCACCTGGCTACCCCCTTCAACCTACCCACCTCCCTCCCATTTTCAATCCACTTTCTCTGTGTGTGGAATTATTTAATGTGCCGTACCTCCATTGCTCCTTTGCCCAGACCATTGACACTACTCCTTGGCAATCCACATTTGTCTGTCTGTCTACGCCTCGCTTTCTGGTCTAGGCTCTGAAGGAACCCTCCCCAATTCTTCACACACCACAGGTCTGATATCTCGCCATGAACTGATGCAAGACCAACCCTCTTTTGCAGGAAATCAGCTTGCATATTTTCAACTGAGAGTTTTTCTAAATGCTTGTACCCATGCCCTCTTACCCAATTCAAATCCCTCTGCAGACTCTATTTCAATCCAACACATACTATATCTCTTTTATAGCAGCTTCTACTTACCCACCTTTTCACTAAATGTCCCTACTGCTTTGTGGATTGGGAAATCGAACTGGATTGTTTGTTTTCTGAATCAGAACTATAACAGGCATGCACGCCTTCCCACAAGCTCAATATCTTGTAGGATAGTCAGGGGAAGAATAAATTAGTTATCTTGGTGGGGACAGATGCTACATAAAAATAATATATAAGTATCATACTCTTGCTTCCTATTGGGACAAACTCAAGATTATGGCCTAAACGGGGGTATTTGTGATACACAGTCTAACAAAAACCCCTTCTCAAGGTACAAATACCTTGTTTGACTTTGTACCACAAATGCCCCTTATTTGTTGCTAGCCCCCATTTAGGCCATAATGTGTTTGTATTTTTAGCCAGGAAAAGAACTACAAACTATTATCTAGGTGGTATAGATCCCCGACATTAATACATAAGCTCTTTCCTTCACAATTTCCTCTGTGCTGAAGATGTGATCTTGGATCCATGCTTCACATGTGGTTAAGCTGCCCTCTCGTACAGCCTTTCTGTGATGAGGTGTTTGCTATCTATAAAACTGCCATATGGACAGGCTCCCCCCAAAGTCCCCAGGTAGTCCAGCTGTCCATGATCTCGGGTGCATCTACTAAAGGTAAATACTACTTAGCACAATGTGTGAGCTTTTATAGCTTTTCTTATGTCAGATGTTCTGGGTCCCCTCCAATTTAGACTACCTCAACAACATTTGCATTGATGATGTTCTCCTGCCCACCATATCTAATTTCTCCCTTATACCCTTGTTTTTGTGTCAATACATCTGAAGACCAAGTTGAAAGATGAGGGTTTACTTCTTTTGCTAGTTTTGATGTATGCTCTTTGTACCTGATCGTTTCACTAATATTTTGTTGGTATGCCTTATACGCACTGACTTTTGACTGTATCCCCTCTCTTTTGTACCCTTTTCCTACTTCATCTATATATATATATATTTTAAATCTTTAATAAAAATGTTATTGCGTAAAAAAAGGCGCACACTGCTAAGAGTTTAAAGAAGGGAACAATGAGTAGACTCTTTCATTTCATTGTCATAAATTGATGCATTAAAATCTGGTACATCTGATCTGATGATCTGATTAAAAAACAATTTCAAAACAAAACAATTTCATAAAATCTAGAAACCCAATATATGCATAACAGTCAGATCACACCATTGCAGTGTTTCCCCAAATTGGAAAGGACACAAAAATGGCAAGAGGAAGAATCCTAGGGCTCCATTATTTTTTCTTATCTTCTAACCCTTTTCTTTCCCTTCTAACCTTCATATAATGCTGTGTAGACATCTTGGTGTATATAAGAAAAAGCAGATATCATAAATGATAGGAAGACTGTCAGCAATTGACAGAACTTAGGAGTCTCTTATGCTGGGCATACACAGGTAGATTCCTGTCAGACCGATTCCCAGGCTAAGCTTCATCAATATCAAGGCGCAGCACTGTTGCATCATCGATATCAGCCGATACTTTGGATGGAGACCCGTGGTCCCCATCCAAAGTAATGAAAATTAAACCAGGTTTTCCAAAATGTTTGAACCCTGTTCACCGAACATTATTGAATGGGATCGGTTGATCCCTCTCAAAGGAGGGCTGGATGGCTATCTATCTGCAAAGCTGTGTATGCCTAGCTTAAGATAAATAGTCTAGATCAGGCGAGGGCAAACTAAGGCCCAGGGGCTGGATGCGGCCCTCTTAGCTTTTTAATCCGGCCCGTTGTCACCTTGAGGAAAAGATATGTCGCCTCTGCTTGTTCCCTGCAATAAGCGTGCATAATGCCAAGAGAAGTCTGAAGTCCACCTTAGCTGTACTTATTGCAGTGAACAAGCGGAGGGGAGCCAGGGTTTTTTTTTTTTTTTAACAAGGTCTCTGTATTTTTACTAAAATATAGAAGTTACGTTTATTTTTTTTACATGGCAGTATGATTTCTTTGTTGAAAGCATGCAGGAAATAAAAATAAAATTACAATATCCCTGTTTCACGTCCCCAGCATCATTGCATGTGAGAAATTGGTGCACCCATAGTGGGCGGCCATTACAGACTCTGGGTCCGGCTCCTCTGTCAAATCTAAGAAGCCAATGTGGCCCACAAGTCAGAAAGTTTGCACAACCCTGGTCTAGATAGTTGCATCTATTGCAACTTCCTCGACTGTGTTTTTCTCTTTATTGTTCAATCAAAGGTGTGCAAGGGTTTGACCTAGTTGTCCTGTTTTAGAATGGCAGAGAAAGCTAAGGTCATCCACCTAGATTTTAAATCTCAAAGGGTTGTGATAGGCCCCAACCACCAGAACAATGTGTGCGCTTTGTGTATGAATAAAGTCTAAACCTGCTGACTAGATTGACAGGAATAAAAATCTGCTGGCAGATACGTTTCCTGTTCATGTATTTCTAATATGTATTAGCCTGCAGGTCAGCTATTAACAAGAATAAACATTCAAATGTTTTGTTACACTGCTTAGGTCATTTGATGCAGGGGTTTGAAAACATACTTAAGCATTTTAAATTCCACACTAAATAACAAGCATTAGGATTTAAGATTTGTATGGATATATTAAATATTTATACAAAATTGTTGCTTGATGCTGACATTATCCTTGACAACATTTACTTCCAGATTGACTTAGAAAGTTCTGACATATTATCTCAGAATTTTGTTTCTAATTAGTCCCAAGGCCCTTCGTGCCTGTTATCACGCGTCCTGTCAAACTATTTTTTTTGACAAGCTGACCTAGCAAAAACCATTTATATGATGGTTAATTATGTATTTAATAATACTGTTTAAATTGCTTAACTTTCTCTAGACAAAATAAAGTGTTGTACTACATTGCAGCCTCACTGTTAGGAATGAAGATAGAGGAGAGAATTCAGGAAGAATGGCACATACAACGAAAATGGAGAGCATTCAAGTTATAGAAGAATGGTAAGTTTTTACTCTTTGTTACTCTAAACTTGTCTAATGTACAAAGGTTATTTATCTTCTGAATTTATATTTTTAGACCTAATGCTGGCTATTAACCTCCCTAGCGCACTGCTGAGGTCCAGATTTCTGTACCAAAAGTGCACCATAGACTTCAATGGTAAATTTTTCTTTATGTTGTAGGCCTGTAACTTCCCAAAATATGTCCGTACAAGGGTCTAATCGACATCCTGAATATAATAATGTTTGAAACAAACAATTATGTAAAAAAAAAAAAAAATTTAATTGAAAAAAACACAAAAATCAGGGCACAAAGTTTTGCTGCCATGTACTAAATATCGCCAAAATAAAAAGTCTCTGGTGCCCCAGATGTGCCCATTTGCAGTTAACCCTCTTAAACCTGGTGTGATAAAATAGGTGCACATTGAAAGCAGTATTCTTAATAGAAAACTGCTTTCGTGCAATTTACTGTTCAAATTTCCCGCCTCCTCCCCGAGTGATGTCATCACGTCACTCGGAGGGGGGGGGGGGAGAAAGAGACGAGGATCCAGCCTGCCTGTGACATCGGGGACACCGGGACAGCGCAAAACCGTAAGTATGCGCTCCCGGAGCCCCAATATGTACTGGATGGCAAGAGTCCATGATGGTCAGAAACAGTATGTATGTTGGCATACTGTATATGTATGTTTCTAGTTAAAGTTAACTGAACTGAACTGAAAACTGACCAAAATGCCAGAAGGTTTTCCACTAGAAATGAACAGCCTATAATACAGTGATTAGCCTTTGTCCTTGGTAAGAGGAGTCACACAAGGCAGTGTTCAATAGAATGTAGTTCCAATTGTATTAGAGTGTGGCACATGAACCATAAGAATTTTTTGCTTTAAGGGAGAACTGACAATTGTTGGAAGTGTAGAAAAAGATACTAATTGTTATGTAATTGGCTTATTCTTTTTTGTCCTTCAAATGGCCAGCATGGAGACTGGAGACAAAATATTGTTGATCATAAAAAAGAACTAGAATAAGATTGCCAGCTAATATTTTAATGGAAAGTTGTAAGTTCATAGAAAATTTTAAGCTAGATAAGGAATTGCAGTCATTCATAGATAGATGGCAAGAGAACTAGTGGAAAAATTGAAATGCTTTTGACCATTTAGTAAGCTATTCTGCAGGTGGATAGATGGTAAGCGACCCTGCTCTTAAAGTCAAAGATTTCTATTTAGATGGGTTTAGCTTTCCTATATCGTTTGAAAAAAAGGAAAACAAGCAAAGCGCTCAGAGGGTTTATATACTTAAAAATAATGATACAGTTGCTGGCCCATAATAATAAATACAATGCATAAAACTGAAAATGATTGATGCGGGCTCCTCTATGATTTCACATGCGCCCTATTCACTTTGAATGGATGCATGCTCTTGATCTGCGAGTGCCCCATTGCAGCAAGATGGGACACACGCACACCATGAGTACACACCCATTCAAAATGAATGGGATGTGCAAAGAAGACAAGGCCAAAGTGGAGCCCTAGCCTTTCTCTGACAGAAGGAATAATCTGACAGTGTGAGAAAATTAAATGCACACTTCACACTAATAAGCATTGTGGTGAAATAAATGAATGATTAACATTCCATCACTTCCACAATACATTTACATGTCATGTACAGTGGATATAAAAGGTCTATACCCCTGGTAAAATGTCAGGTTCCTGTGCTGTACAAAAATGAGACAATGTGACCTATAAACTGCACCACTCAATTAAAGAACAAACAGATTTTCAATGGGATTCAGGTCTGGGCTCTGGCTGGGCCATTCCAAAAATGTAATCTTCTTTTGGTGAAGCCATTTGTTGATTTAGATGTATGCTTTAGGTCATTGTCATGCTGAAAGATCAAGTTCCTCTTCATGTTCAGCTTTCTAGCAGAAGCCTGAAGGTTTTGTGCCAATATTGACTGGTATTTGGAACTGTTCATAATTCCCTCTTAACTCAGGCCCCTTTTCCAGCTGAAGAAAAACATCCCAAAGCATAATGCTGCCACCACTATGCTTCACTGTGGGTATTGTGTCCTTTTGGCTATATGTAGTATTGTATAGTATAGTGGCAATAAAAAAGACTTTACTAATGAAGAAAAACAGTCAGGCTACATTTTGCAAAATGACATCTGAAGTCTCCCAAAAACATGTAGGAAAAGGTGTTATGGTCTGGTGAAACCATTGTTGAACTTTTTGGCCATAATTCCAAAAGATATGTTTGGTGCAAAAACAAAACATGCACATCACCAAAAGAACACCATACCCACAGTGAAGCATGGTGGTGGCAGCATCCGGGCTGTTTTTCTTCAGCTGGAACTGGGGCCTTAGTTAGGAACAGTTTCAAATGCCAGTCAATGTTGGCACAAAACCTTGCTGGAAAGCTGAACATGATGGAACTTCATATTTTAGCATGACAACGACCCAAAGCATACAACCAATTCAACAAAGGAATGGCTTCACCAGAAGAAGATTAAAGTTTTGCAATGGCCCAGCCAGAGCCCAGACCTGAATCCCAGTTTGAGGGTGTGCACTTTTATGCGACCACATTATTTTATTTTTACAGCACAGGAACCTGACATTTTACCAGGGGTGTGTAGACTTTTTACTTCCATACATTTTCTGTATATTACAGAAAAATTGGCACACTTGGGTCCTAAGATACATATTGTATGTATGATGATAGTCAAACTGCTTGAATTGAACAATCTCATTCATTCATTCTTTTACTATAATATTTTACATTTATGAGTTATATCATTAAAAGTATTTTAACCCGGGAACATAAATGTTATATAGTGCAGATTATCTTTCCCTTGATAAAAATCATTAAATTATTATCATGAATATTCTGGTAAATTGTTTTTTGGAGAAAAAAAAATAGTTTATTTTATTGCGCTTTCAATCTAAACCTGTCCTGAATACTTATTTTTTATTAGTAGATGTAATAGCCTGAATATAATACACATTTTTCCTTTTATTTTTAGCCTATTAATAGGATATTAACACATAATAAAACAATAAAATTATGTGTACATTACTTAGAAATGGTGGTAATTATTGTCCTTATACACATATTATCCTAAAAGAGCATGTACACTAAATATGTGAAAAATTTAGTTTGACGTACCTCTGAACTGGTATGATGGTGACTTAGGGCTCCACGATCCTAAAATAATATACTTACCTGCTGTTGAGTGAAATTGTATGAGCGATTCCATGTTTATTACCCATGCTTCCAAGGGTTAACTCAGGATGCAATTTCGTGGGTGACCACTTGGGCCTTCAATGTTTTTCTATGGAAAATTTTCCTCAATATACTTTCATTGAAGTGCCAAGATGACAGAATTATGAGACAATTACTTCATTCTTCTGACGTCTAGCCACGGCTACACGTAAGCAGGACCAGGAAGTGAGGGGATTTTGCGGGAAAGCTTTTAAATCATTACAGGTGAGTTTTTTTAATGCATTCCTCCCTATTATCGCCACTGCTGGAGCCATTAATGTGTAGATCATTTTCTGGTGGTAGGTCTGCTTTAAGTAAGAAAGCTGTTTCTTTATGTATAGAGTATAGTGAACATTGTAACCCTAGTAGAGCAGGTAAAAAGAACACAATCATCACATTTAAAAAATGGTAGACTGTTATACATTACAATTTTATGTAATAAATCTCCAAGGTATGATACCTCAGATATGCGTTGTTGAAAATGCAACCTTCATAGAATACGGAGTGATACATGCAAAGAATGTGGATTGCAAAGATTCCCACAGCATCTGAGTCTGGGAAACCCTCATGCTCTGGGAAGGTAAAGCACATCTTTGTTTTGGCCGGTACCCAAACTATGGTTTAACCTCATATAGAGAGACGGCCAACAATCTGAGATCAGACTGTTTAAAAACTGCTATTTAAAACTCTGTGTTTCTTGGGAATCAGATTTATGTTTATAAAGCAAGACCTTAAGATATGAGCCCACCGAAAATAAGTTAAGAGTGGGAAAGACAGGAGCAATGTGTATGAATACATAACATTCTGACAAAATACTGTACATATCTACAGTAGCTACATTTACTCACCCAAAACTTATAATGTACCTAGATAACCAGAAACAAAAATTCTACTTGACATTTTTGGCTTTCAGGACGAGAGGATAAAATGGAAGGTTATTGTTTGAAGGGAGAGTCCCATTCCAACAACATCAGAAATCTGGCCATTGCTGTCCAACCCCCCTATTATTAGAGCAGTGATAAAATTGTGATAAAAGATAAAAATTCTTTACCTGTGAGGAGATATTTTTGTATTTCCCATGCCACTCCATGTTTCTCTTGTCCGCTCTGAAAACTCAGCGGCGATAACGATGTGTCAGATAGGACATCTTAAACAGCATCTCTTCACGTCTATTTATCTTTCTATGACTTTCGGTTTTGTCCGTTGAAAGACATTGTATCTGGCGACCCCTGGTGGCCAACCTAATTACTGCAGCATTAACTAATGATTAATTAATCATGGAAGATTGGGAGATACTCATAAGTCAATATGATGACTTCCACAGACAACAGCAGGATAGGTAAGTATATTTTCTATGTTTTTTAGCAACTTTGAGCCATTGTGACAGTTTAAAGGTAAGTAAAAATTTTATTTTATTTGTTTATATATTGGGTTCAAGTGTGCTTAAAGGTGTCACTTGGATGCTACCATGCAAGCAGAAACATGTTTTGGCCTTGGCCTTAATTCTGGTTGAAAGTCAAATCTTTGGTTATAAGTTAATATAAAAATTTTGGTTGTAACTTAAGTTGGTCTGCAGTCAAGCCAGTTGTAACTCACAGGTCCAATTGTAGATGCAAATCTTATTGACACAAGTAGCATTATTATTTTCTCTATATTTGATGCTTTTGTTGCTTCTGCTGACATAAACAATTAACCACAAAGGGGAGATCCACCTATGGGCACATCTTTAATCTGACTGCTTCTCCCTAGCTGAGCTTATTGCCAGGAGAGCCAAGGCACTGATGAGGAGATTTTGGGGGTTGCTACTAATGGTGTGAAAATACGGTAATTGCACAGCCCCTGAACATGGTATTATCATCAAAATCATTGGTGATGTAGGTAAGGGTTGTGGGTAGGGCTGGGCGATGTGACCAAAATTTCATATCCCCATATAGCTAAATTTATATTCTAATATATATGCATGACGATATAGCATTTTTTTGTTGATTCAATTAATGAATAAAAATGCATGATTGGTTGATTATATGAAGTGCTCCCAAAAGGAGGTGGGGGATGTGGAAATATCTCATCACCAAATCCTCCATAGACCCGATGTTAGTTTTGTACATTGTGTGATATGTGACATACTGTACTTATTGTTTAGAAGTCTGAGGGTTTAATTGGTAACCCCAAAGTTTCAAGGTGCTACTATGTAGGGTTTCAAAGCAAAGATCTGGGTATCCAAAGTAGGTGAGTGAAATATTGCATATACGAGGATCGCACTCTGACCATAAGGAATAATTATAGATAGCTGTACTTTTAGCTGACAATGTACATGAAAGTGTTATAGCTGGGGGTTGAAACTCGGGGCGTAAGTAGCAGTAGAGGTACATTACTGACCTTGAAAGTTTCATGGTTGTACTTTGGTTTTCGGGATATGAATGTTAAAAGTGTTATTAAGCTGGTTTCGTTTTCTACAGCTTTGTTGTATCAGTGCAACTGCAGAGGGAGGGGGAGCAGACGAGGCTGTGTGCTTCTGTGATTCTACTGGCTGTTCAGACGAGGGTGTGTGTGGCTCCTGTGTTTCCATTGGCTGGTGGGAGGAGCACCAGTTTAGACCATATATATTGTCATATAGTTCAGCCCTAGTTGTGGGAATATTAAAAAAAAAGTGTTAACATAAGTTCAAAAGTAAAGTTGATTACTAACCAACTGTGAAAGAACAATGCCTACATTATTATATAGGCTGTGAAAATGCTGGATGCCCCCACCTTATGTACTTTGAATAAAGATCGTCTAACCAGAAATTGTCCTCTAAACCAGTGTTTTTCAACCTTTTTTGGGCAAAGGCACACTTGTTTCATGAAAAAAATCGGAGGGCACCGACGATACGTATAATCGCAGCGCACTTCCGGTCCCCGCCGGAAGTATGTCATCAGCAGGTGCCCCGCTGGAATGCAGATGCGTACCAGCAGAGCAAAAACACCGCCCCTGGTCTGTGGGGACGTGTGTTGCTAAGCAGCCGCATCCTCACAGAGCCGGTCCGTGTATAACACGGATCGGCTGTATAAGTCTTATAGTATATACACGGACCGGCTCTGTGAGGATGCGGTTGCTTAGCCCTCCTATCTAGCTGCCTCTTATAGTATAAGACTTATACTATAAGAGGCAGCTAGATAGGAGGCTGAGGGTGGGGTCAAAAACCCACGGCACACCAGGCAACATGTGTGCCGCGGAACAGTGGTTGAAAAACACTGCTCTAAACAATCATCATATTGTGACAATACAATTTCTGGGTACAATGAATACTTTGCTTGCTGGTTCCTGGAATCCATAGCAATGGTAGAAAATTAAAGAACCCATAGCTACTTAGGAATATTTTTAAGTAGGTTTTATGTATAAGATACACATAAAATATAAGCCTACAACATGGGGGGGGGGATAATATTAATAAATAATGTGGATTTATGAAGGTAACAATACATGGACAATGTAAGCCAATTTGTAAATGATAGTAAAGGACTATAGTACTGATTTCTTTTTTTGTGGCAATGTTTTTCATTACAATCCAATACAATAGTCATGAAGATGAATTGATCACAAATATGTCCAGAATGATGTCTTTATTTTGATTTTCAGTAAAAGCCCAACTGCAGAAGAAATCATATCTTGGTCTCACAATTTTGATAAAATGATGAAAAGTCCTGCTGGAAGAAATCTCTTTCGGGAATTTTTACGCACAGAATACAGTGAAGAAAACCTCCTCTTCTGGCTGGCATGTGAAGAACTGAAGAATGAACAAAACAAAAAACTGATTGAAGAAAAGGCTAGGAATATATATGAAGATTACATCTCTATACTCTCACCAAAAGAGGTACATTTTACTTTACATGTTTAAAAAGACCCGTGTGAATAGAGACCACACACATATCTGTCAATTGGAAATCTGCCTGTCAAAATTCCTCATTACTCTCAATCCCAGCATGGCATCTGTTTCCTATGTTTCTTTAGATGTGCACAAAGGTCTATAAATCTATATATGTCTATATAGCGCCAACATATTACGCAGTATATAGTTTAATCATTAAAGTGCACCTTAACTCAAAAATAAAAAAACACCAAAACATTTATTACATTTTTACTTACCTTTAAACTGTCCCTCAAAGCTCAAACCCCCAAAAAATATCCTGCTGGCTATCCTTCTGACGGCTGTGAGAGTCTCCATTTTAGATTCAGTGTTAACTTCCAATCTTGAATGAGTTAAGGCTGCAATAACGCCGGCAGCCACTTGGGGCAGACAGATACAATGTCTGTCAACGGACACAAAGTGAAAGCAGGAAAAAAAATTGTGAATAGCTGCAGAAGGAATATCCTATAGCAGACACTGAGTAGCTGAGCGCCACAGCCCCAGTGAGATGAGTAGGAGGGGTGAGGGGGGAATATACAGATCTCTCCTCACAGGTAACGATTTTTATTTACAGATTTCTCCAATAATGTGGGGTTGGCTAGCTAGGGAGAAAAGTTTGTCTGCTGAGTTTAGGTACGCTTTAATTGTGTCACAGAGGAGCTCACAATCCAATGTTTCTACCATAGTCATGCACAGTGTAAGTCATGTGTAACTAACATAGGAGAATTTTGGGGGGATGACAATAAGGGGAAGGTTTCACTACGGAGGACAGAAAAACACATGCGAAAAGCATGTCCAGCTCATTGGGGGCAATGAAAGAGGCTCGGCCAGGGCTAAAAAAAACCATGCCGCATCCTCTCCCAAACTGCCCAAATGGAGCCTTCCCTCTAATCTATTGTCTAAAGGAAACCATACAGACACCATACAATAGGGCCCGGATTGAGATTCAAGCCAAGAATTACATTGCCAGATTAGCACACCACTGAACCACCATACCACATGAAAATTGGTCTAAGCAAAACAATGAAAAGGTTCATAGGCATCGCACTTTTATAGTATTGCATGTCTTGTGACTGGACAATGAAAGCAGGGGAGCTCATTTCTCTGCCTCTCTGTTGATCAGCATGTTTAATTTGAACTATTTGAAGTGAACTAGCTTCTTAATCTGCATCTTCCCATCCCTAAGCTGTACAGTAAGTGGCAGATCAAAGGCCAAATTATTTTTATATGTTTATGTAGATGTGTACAGCAATGCTACTACACTAGCAAATCAACCACATAAACAGATTGGCAAATACTAATTGTGTTATTCTGTCAAACTAAGGACCTGCCCATGCAGAACCAGATGAATTTACTGTCAAGGCATTATTTTTGCTCTCTTTATTGAGGGCTAAGCAACAGGTTTACTTTAATCCCCCAAACACTGTCAGTTGGCGGCTAACCTATATTGTCATGCACGGATTCTTCAGCCCTGAATAATCTAGGATTTTAGTGGCTTAATGCAGCATATTCATGAGCCTGTATTAAGGAGAGGTTTTTGTCCAATTACTGATGAAATATGTAATGCTCAATAAATTATTTAAAAATATTAGTTCTTCCCATGACCATTTATTAATTGGGCACATTGCCTGTTTGCTATCATCTGAAAAAAATTAAGTACAACATATTTCTAAACAGAACACATTTTATCCATAATGCCTTTAGCCATGCTTTGAAATAAGTAGCGAACACAAATCCTTTGTTCTTAGCCTACAAAATCTAGAATTTTGAGGTAGCTTGTACACACAAGATTACCCTTTTAGTTACAGTGCATGCAGGATTTGAATATAAACTACAGCGGAAGTGAGCATAAAGAGGAATGTTTGCATACAAACTCCATATTATATTGACTTTTACAAGTTCATTTTACAAATGAAAGTTTTGGAATGTGTCTACTTGAAAGCATTAGCTTGCATTCTTTATCTAACTCTGGCACCAGCCCAAATTCCTTTAGAACACTTTGTAAGAGGATAAACGGTAAGAAGAACTTACCATACATAACAAATGCTAGACATTGTTACATTGTTGTCAGGATAAGAACTCTGTTGTATTTCAGGGAAAACATATTTTAGAAACAAACCCATGCACGTATATTACAGCTTCTCAAACAATATAAAAGAATTCGGTTACTTGGATGTGCCAAAGAGTGAGTGCATATGGGTAGTTGCAGGGTGGCTGCCACACAGCATTGGCGGTGGAGCCACCACTACACTTCTCAAAGGAGTAGTTGTTATTTGTATGTCATCAACATCTCCAAACTCTTGCTTGTTCCTGGCGCCTTCATGTTTACTTCGGTCTGACTATCTGGAAATTGAGATGGCTGTCACAGGCTTATCTGATATCAATCTAAACGTTTCAAAACACTCCACTGGCACTGTGCGCAAGAAGACGTTTGGGAAGGTAGGTGTCACTACGACATCCACCTTCCCAAGTCTCCTTGTGTCTGGCAGTCTGCCAATGTGTGATGTCACTAGAGGGGCGGAGCATCACAAGATTGCTACAATTATTATGTTTATTATTTTCATTACATCCCTGTAAAGTAAGGAATGTTATATTTTAGACGATAGTTCAGTTTTAAACAATGCTTAATACAATATCTGTAGGCACCTGCTAGGCATATCTGTAGGCATACTACAGAATTAAAAAGCATTTTCGTTTTGCAGGGATGTTTTGGAGTTGTTTGGGCTCTTTTTAAATTTCATTATGCCACTAATCTTTTGCAGTAATTATATATGTGTAATAATTTTTTTTAGATATAAGTTGTGTTTACATTTTATTTAATGGAAAGATCTCTTGGTGACAAAGGATAATTATTGAACTTACTTACTGAGCTAACTTTAAGTGCTAAACTCAATTTAATGGTTTCTCAAAAAAGTTAATCTAAGCCTTTGCATATAACTGTTAAAGTTGTCAGTGTTATCATGGCTATAAAACCTTTAAATGGTTGGTACTATAGCTCAGCGATTCCCAAAGTTGTCTGTGCTCCTCTGGGGGAGGGATAGAGACCGTGGTGGGGAGGTGACCCATCAGTGTTGTTAGAGGGGGTGTAACACCCTATGTGCCGCTCGATTCTCTCCCCTATATCTGTAAGCCGAGTACAGCTTGGAGCTGGGCAAAGGCTGGTGAAATGTAAACAAGTGGCAGAGCCATCTTGTGGACATTTAATTTTTTTTACTAGAGATGGAATTTAATTTAGAAAATTTTACTTCTGCAAGTTAATTCCAACATACAAACATGGTATCATCCCCATTATTGTAGGTGATATAAAGAAGAGTTGCATGCATGCAAATTGGGAGGGAGGAGAGGTTACCCCGAGGCATTGTGACAACACTTCCAGGAAGATTTCTTTAAATGGGGGTAGGGGTTGGGGGGCTTGGGTTGGACACAGCTAAGGGGGCCTTAAGGAAAAAAGGATGGGAACCACTGCAATAGCTCATTATGTGTGCAGCACCAAGGCCAAGTGCCAATCTAAATTAAGACACTAAGATGGCATCTACTTTATGACAGCCAAATTTGACTTTAATAAACCAAATATAATATATAGACATATTCACATACTGTATGTTGGTCTTCATTATCATGCCTAATCATTTTACTGAAACGGTCTGTGTTTACAGGTCAGTCTCGATTCCAGAGTCCGGGAAGTAATCAACAGGAATTTGCTGGATCCAAACCCACATATGTATGAAGATGCCCAACTTCAGATTTACACACTGATGCACAGAGACTCATTTCCAAGGTTTTTGAACTCACAAGTATTTAAGACTTTTCTTGAGAGTACAGAAAGCCCTACTACTGACTCTTAGCTGAACCATCTAATGAAATAATATGTTTTTTCTTTGTATCAACAGAACAAAAAATAAAATGTAGTTAAATAACATCAGATGCGGAGTTCCTGGAGAACTCTGGTCGTGCACTACTCAGGCTACTGTGAAAAATACATTAAAAAAAAAGGAAACTGCTTTCTGTCTCCATTTCCCAAGGTCTTTCATGCTTGAGTTTGAGCAATATACAACACTGGAAATGCCACGTTTGTCTCTTACACGGTTCACTTGAGTGTACAAAACAATGACCAATTTGATGGACTACAAAGAAACTACGTTATCTCATACTGCATGTACAAAAATGAGGTTCTCTTTTACTCACCAATCACGTGTTGCAATATACGTCAAATTTGTACCTAGCACTACTCTATGTTGAACAGTGTTATTTTGGAAACAAAATGGCAGCAAACTTTGGTTTGCATTTTTTGGCTAAGAATGTGTATTGAGGAGACTACTGTAAACTTTTTTGGGGGATTTAAAGAATGGGATTATGCAAAGCCAATGCGTACAAAAAAGATAACCTTTGAGAGAGGCGAAGGAGATACAAGCTGTAATTCTCAGATATTCACTGCCAAACTGCGGCTTTTATTTTTGTTATAGAGTTTGTAATGTCAAAGAAGCACAAACCATTTACAAAAAAAAAGGATATATATGTCTGGATGACCAAAACTCTTGAGCTGACATTGTTTATTGTTGTACTAAGAAAGTAGCATTTTTATGTACATTTCAAATGTCATATACATTACATTGAATTAAATAGAACTGGTCATCCAGTTTTAATAGTGTTGTTTACCATAATGTATTACAGCAAAAAAAGTTAAATAACAAAAATAGTTTAATATTTTTTAAAAATATAATAAAAAAAAGTTTACTTATATGTAGCATTTGGAAACCTTTTAATTAAACACCCGTCTTTCATATTTACTGAGTGAAAAAGCTTTGAATGCATGGTTTGAGCTTGAGGAACGATAGGAATATTTTTTGTTAATATATAGATACATAAACTCAATATAACTAGTTGTATATCTCCTTGTGAGGAGTTGTAAAGAGTAACCAGCATTAAAACCAAACCTTTTATTGTTTGAAATGTTGAAGGCAGAAAACCAGCATATTTCGTTGTGCTGTCCAAAGATATATATATATACACACATATATATGTATTCTTTGACATAGAGTATAGGCTCTGTGTAAATCAAAGTGTGGTAAAATAAATTCTTTCCATATGTTGCAGAATTTATTATCACTACGGTGATACAAAACCTTTTACTTTAGGTATGTATTAACTGCATGACTTTTAAGTGGCACACTTGGCCTTATTTGGTTACCCAACAAGAGTTATTTACTACCTCTATTTTACTTTATTTATTATTTTATATTTCCATTTTTACTTTTAGAGGCTTAGTAACTTTTACTTGAAGCATTGGACTTTCCGTTTGCATGTTTTACATACATGAACAACATGTATCATAAAATATTTTACATATGTATCTTGCATAGAAATCAGGATAAATGGATCAAAAGGGCTATTATATGCTCCCTATGCAAATATTTCACTTATGTTGGTCTTTAAAGGTAATACAACATTTAAATAAACAATAAATCAAAAAAAGTAGAATAGCTTATGTTTACAGTAGGGTTACTGAATATTCTGAATTCAATATTCAGGACTTTTGAAATGTTATTATTTATAAAGTTGTAAATAGAAAAAAAAAATTTTATTACAATAATTGCTTTAGTAAAAAAAAAAAAAAAATATTTTGACAAAAAGAATATAACTGTGCTGTTCAGTATTATATTCATATTGGTTCAACCTGATAACCATATGAATAATGGTGTGAAGAAAATCTATAAGTACAAAATATAAGTGAACATAGCAAAAAAAACTATTTTTATTTGATTTCAGTAGGTTTTATTTTCTTTAATATTTTAAGGAAAACATTTCTTCTGATTACAATATTTGCAGTTGCTAAGCAGTACTTTTCTCCTGAATAAATTGTATTTACTGTATTGTATTTTTAGTGTTATTTTAATGTTATGGTGCTTAAGGCGCAATAACATAGTATAGATCTGTACAGACATTGGAAAATAGGAGATGAAGGCGGAATTTTAACACATGTCAGACTAGGTCTTCTTAAAGCGGATCTAAACTCTTAAATTAATCGTAGATTTATTTTCTTAAATGCTTTCATTAAAATGACACTTGCCACAGCTGCATTGGTTGGTATTTGCATAAAGTCATGAAAACTAACATGGCCATTATATGTGTGAAAGGTGCCATGTTGTGTGGCAGTGTAGATCCAGCCATAACATTCTTATCCACCCCCAGTACTATTTAGTCAGTGGAATAAAAGTGCTGAAACACATTTCAAGGACATGCTCTCCCGTAAGCTCATGCAGTCTTCACATCACTGCCATGGCAGTAGGTTTTTTAACCTAATAGGAAACCCTTCTCTAGGGACACAGTCAGATAGTTAAACTTGGCCCCTAAGAGATATATGAGCACAAGTTGCTGATGTGTGTCTAGATCCGCTTTAGGCAGTTATTTACATGAATGCAATGTTGAATTTTAAAGGAGAAACAAGGTCTCACTTTTGTGCGAGAGGAAAGCCCTTTTGTGCCATATTAGGTGAAAAACAAGCAAAAAATATTCCATTCTGCAAGTCAAAGCCCAGCTAGAACTTAGAAACCTAAATTGAGTATTTGAATAAAGGAACTCCCAATGCTACTACCAGCTTTCTTCTCAAGAAGTAGAGATTTATCTATAAGGCTGGGTCTACATTGGGCAGTGCAAACTACCCCGGCTTTCCCCTATGCCCCCATGCCAGTCAAACCATTCTCAACACCCTGTGGAGTGTTGTGGATCCGTCTCTGACACTCAGACGCATGGCAGTTACAAAATGATATGTAACATGAACAAAATGCACCTGATGTGTTTTCAGGCGCAGTTTGTTAATTAACCTCCCTAGAGGTCAGTCCCTACTCTGCCATTCTTAATGATGCAGTGCAGGCAACTCTTTTTGAATTTCCTGCCCTCCCCACTGACCCTGGTCTACGTCACCAGTGTCAATGGTCATCAATGACACTGGCGACGTGGGCTGGGAAACCGAGAGCCCTCCATTACACCGAGAGCCCTCCATTACACCTCCATTACGCCCTCCATTAAACCAAGAGCCCTTCGGGCGGTTCCAGAACCCCGGAAATGCTGCAGTGGTATAGAGAATCGTCATAGCCTTCCAGTGATATATTGGGTTTTACGATGCCCATTGCAGTAGCGAATGAGGCAAACCAAAACTCCAGACGAACTGGGTTCGTCTAAACCGCTAGGGGGGTTACAATGAAAAGGGAGCAGTATTGGGGAATTGAGTTCAATTGGGCGCCATGCACACTCACGGATCTCGTTTGTGCTCTAATCTATTAAGAAATCTAACCGTATATGCCCCACTTCGAGTGGGATCAATCAATTCCACTTGAAAACAAGGTTATCGGACATGAATGTAAATCACGGTTGATGTCTATTGCTTCAGATGGGGACCACATTGGGCTCTGAATGCAGAGCTTTAGATGTGAAGTTAAACTCTTAAGGTGGGCATATACAGCTCGATATTGGAGCCTTTCAAGAAAGCTCCAGCCCAGCGCGATGACCTCATGTGTATGCCCACCTAAAGAATTTTAATTCACATCTAAAGCTCTGCATTCACCAAAGTGTGTGGTCTTTGAAGAAATGTTTTATTGAGGAACTACATCTGTGAGGACTTGCAGACAAAAGCAGAAAGACTGCTGCTTACAGACCAATAGCTGCCATTGTGCTACGGATGGAGAGAAGCTGGCATTAGCACTTGGGATTGCTATTCACAACATTAAGGCATTTACTTTTAAGCTTCCTGCTCTTTATATGATCAAGTTTAGTTGGGCTTTAAAAGACATACAGATCACTTCACTGCAAATCAAAAAATACAGGGCTTAAACTCTCACTTTTAAACTTTTTCCATATCTTTTTGACCAGGTGGCATACTGTGTATTAAACTGGCATTTTGTTGAAAATTTCAATGTCCCGATACTTTTTAATAACTTTGAATGCATGATAAATATATTAATGAAAATGGCATCACTAGTGCCATAAAAAAATAAAACTGCATGGGTCGTGCTTGTACCAGATTTTACTCTTATTTGACAATGCACATGTGTTATATAGCTGTATCCAACCTTGAGATATTTAGATAAAATGGCAGATATTTTTCTATTGACATTAAAGGTGCAGTCAGACTTAGCTTGCTTATCATCTTTTCCTGTTTGTATCTCACTAACCACTATATTGCAGCATTGGACTATAGTATAGATGGATCTTTTTGAAAATGTTGCATTTAAAAATTACTTTTGAGTTAGATTAGCTGGCATACAGAACAGTAAAGTATAAACTTTACTGTTGACAGTTGCATAGAAAGACTGGAGTGACTGAAGTTTATGATAAAATATGGATTCTGGCTAGACATTTGGTCCTGATTCCAAATGAAACATCTTAAATATGGTTTTGGTTCTTGAGGACCTTTCAGTTTCTCTGATACAATACTACTGAACATAATCCCATTCATTGCAGGATTGGCAGTCCTACATTGAAGAAGGTCGTCAAGGCCTTGTCTACTTTCTGAACCAACACACATAGATATAGGTATATGCCAATAGGAATAAGGTAATTTTATTATTCATAATCCCCTAAGCGTAAAAAGCACTTAAGCCTTGCACTGCGTCTTTTAATACGGACATTCACTCTCACATTCACTTAAAATTTCTAGATCACAGATGTCTCCAGGGATGAAAATATGGGAAACTTCAAAGTCCTAGGTTGCCACCAGGATAGGAACAGGCATTTGTTCACATGAAAGCTCTCTCTTATTTCCATAATTGAAAAAGCCTGTTTAGTCTATGGGACTGGAGGATACAAAGGAAAATCTCCCTAATTTTGATTTGCCTTTTAGACAGGACATATACAGTGGTTAAATATATGGACATCTTACCTAAAAAAGCTTCAGGAAAAAATAACAGGTGTGTGTGTAATGTGTATCCCAAAGCTTGTTAGACTTTATACAAGTCTGTACTGTGAACTTGGATGATGACAAAAATGTAAATGATAAACCTGTTACTTTTTTCATTTGATGTCTTAACAATGATCATTATTTTCCACGGTTCATGCTGTGAACATAATGCACATATTGTTAGTGAGTACGACTGCACCTTTCTATGTACAAAGTACTTGTAATGAACCTTGACTGTGCCAATAGGTACATTACAGACATGATTTTTTAATTTGTCAGACTGTAATTAGAATTAAGAAAATAATTATTAGGGTTACATTATATGTTTTGACAACCCACAAACTGAGTGTGGTGTGTGTGTGCGCATATATATATATATGTGTATGTGCGTGTGTATGCTATTATAACACTTTGAAACAAAGTTGGTTGGATTATATAAAACACACATTTACACATAATTTTCCGATACAAATAGTGAACAGTTTTTAAAGAAAGGTTTACAAACATATAACATATTGAAATCATATATACAGTAAATATGTTGATGATTGGGCAAGGGTAGAGTTATGTGTGTTTACATGTGTGTATGTTTTACATTTATCTTTGAGGCCAACAGTCTCATCTCTTTTGAACAAAGCTCCGCATTCAGATGGTGCTAGATGATAGCCATTTAGCTTTTCACTATGGCTATTTTGATGTATCAACATAATAGGATTGCTGGTTGGGGTGCCAGTTATGCCAAAGATGCTATACTGATGCATTTTCACTGATTATGGCTCTGAGTAAATACAATGACATTGGAAAAGGTTATTCCATTCAACCACATCTGATTACCATATAAAAAGTATTTAATTAACATCATAGATAAGTTCCTTCTGGTACTTTGTAATAAACAAATATGTCTTTGCCACCAAACTGGCCACGGCCATGTATGCTATGTCCCATATTATGATACTGTAGGAAACATTGACATTACAGAATGATCATCATTCAATGTTTCTTTGAATAAATCCCTTTTAAAAATAACGCATCAGACTTTCTTATGGTTTTTACATACAGATGTGGCACTCGTTGCCATCTGCTGCCTGGTAGCTGCATGATGGACTGCTAGCTAGTGAAGTACAGTATATGGTGAACATACCATATATTGATACATTCACTATGCATAAAGTATTACTTACTTGTCATTGATTGGTCATTTGAGCCTCAAAACTTTAATATATATATTTAATATTTTGGCTTTAGGTAGACTATACTAGGTTTAGTCATACACTTAGAGGACTCATAAAATTACAAAGTAAATACCAGATCTGCTCAACAGACACCACATCATTTACTACACACTGTGCCTATATTTTTCCTGCCATATTCATAAAATACAGGCATGGTGATGGGGAGCCCATGATGCCTCTGAGAGTGGCCTCTCTGTTACAGAGAACACTCCATGACAAGAGACCAGGTTGGTCCCATGTTTGTAACCTTGACCTTGGCTCTCTTGCTACTGCTGCTTACTTAAGTTCAATAAAAAGAATTTAGTTTTCTTGTGTCATTCTAAAGAACATTATTGTGCTTATGAACATAATGTGCGTTGTATAATAAGACCAAATTGCTGCTTTATACCTGGGCACAAAAGTTCTAATATCTTCCACAAACTTTTCCAAACAAAGTCCCTTATTTTGTCATGCCATATCAATAATATTAAAATTAATATATGTGCACTCTTCTAATATTTACCATATTTTTCACCTTATAAGCTGCAGTTTTTCTTCCCAAATTTGCATCTTATATAGTGAATTTGCCCACTCTGCCCCCCATTTTCCTTCGCAGAGCAGAAAAGCTCTCCGAAGGAAGGAAATCTGCCCACAGACGGGTCGTCCTGCTGTTCTCCTCCTACTCTCGGTTGATGGCTAGTATCTTTGTGCTACCAGCCACCCACACACAGAGGACACAGGGAGCTCTGTCTGTCCCAAGTAAGACACTAATTGATGGTATGGCTAATCAGGCAAAGCGTTTTATAGGCCTAATAATACAATTAACTTTTTTTAAACCATGACTGTATATGTAATCACAAAGGGTGATCAATATTTTCTTTTTAAACTACAAACTTGACACAAGACAAGAGATCTCGAATTTGCGAACTTACTTACTTTATCATTCCAGGAGCCACCATTCACTTCCTTAAAGAAATAAAAAAAATATACATATATATTTATATACATACATACCGTACATACAAATGCACAAAATCAGACAATCGGTTGTGACAAATGTCCTACATTACCAGGACGATTAGGGTATAATGAAACACGTGGTCACCATAAAAATGAAACGTTTGTGGTTCACGGTGTTATCACCCACAAACAGACACAGCCTAATGGTAACTTCACTACCTCATCTGTCATTAAACCCTTTATGTAAAGAAATAATATATAATATTATATTGTTTATATATAAAACAAAATCAGATGAATATACTGTTTTAATGAACTCTAATACAACTTTCTTCAATATCTTATCAATATTTATATATTTAAAGTTGTTTCAGTTCAGCATTTGGCAATCTGGCATTGATAGAATTATTTCCTCAACCAAAAATTCATATCTGCATACCAAATAACGTATAATATTTTAGCAATTTCCATTGAATTTCTTTTATAGCACTTTGATTTTTTGGAATTTTCATGATGGAAATCGCTAGTTATTTTATTACATGGGAATATATTGTGTTTTCCCTTTTAAATGTAATGTTGAACAATAACATGAGTACAGTATTGAAAATTATGTAAGTGCTTTGTGCATTAGTCTAGCCATCTAATTTCAACTGCTAACACTTCCGGCAGTAGAACCTTATCCAGATTTTTGTTATATTACACAAATGGATGTACTTTGTTGCGCTGTAAATGAAATAATGTCACTATTGTTGTAAATTCAATTAAGATGTGAAACAAGCAAAAACATACGGAAAAGTCTATAAAGATCCTATTATATTAAGTTCTGAAAATGTTATGCTTAAAACAGTTTTGCACCTTTTATAATATAATAAAGCATATTTCTTTAAACTGCTCATGTTTTAAGTGTTACAGACTGTAATTTGGTAGCAATACTTGTCAAATATTATCTCCCTTGAATCAACATGGCGTGGCAAGGATGTGTTTTTATGTAATGTATATTGGTACACACAAAATAATCACTGGAGAGGTAGGCAAGAACCCACCCACCAAGCTTGGGGATTCCCCCTGAGTGAACAGGGGCCAGGGGACTTTAAGAACTCCAATAGGGGGGTTAGCGAGAAGTAACAAAGGTGTATAAATACAAGGTGTGCCATGACTACTTGTGTCTGTTAGGTGTACTGGTAAGGATGCCGATCTCCAACAGGGCTAGCCGGAGGCATCCGGTAGTCATGGCACATACCTCCATTTGAATATCTGCTACCGCGTTACCTCAATACTACTTATATCTTGCTGGATGTGAGATTTCTCTTGGCTCCCCCGTTCCCCGGCATGGACCTGCTCTGTTTTTAGTGGCCATGTGTATGACGGCTCCTTGGAGCTGAATTTGGTTCTATGGATTGAATTCCTCCCCCTTTTTTTGTACCCCTGATGAAGTTTCCTCGGAAACTAAACGTACGTCGGGTTGGGAGTTTGCTATCATTTACCAACTCCTAGAACCGCTACTCAGCCCTGGAATTTGCTGACTTTTACATTTGTAGCCATAAGTCAAACTCATGATCGTTGTGTTTTGTTTTATTGTATTTATGACCATGCATTTTCTGTAATAAATGAAATTGTATTTATACACCTTTCTTACTCTTCGCTAACACCCCTATTGGAGCCCTTAAAGTCCCCTGGCCCCTGTTCACTCAGGGGGAATCCCAAAGCTGGGTGGGTGGGTTCTTGCCTACCTCTCCAGTTATTATTTTGTGTGTATTTAATTTAGGATGCTGGCTCCACTGCCCCTAGAATAGTAACCGTATGGTTCGAATGCATATTGGTACGTTAGATATATCTAAACCCAATACCCTGAACGTTTTCCATTCATCAGTGAAATTCTCTACTCCATAGAGCCATGGTTTCCATGCACTGCACTGATGATGTATGCAGTTTGCACTAAAAGGTCTCTGTGCCATAAAGTTTATTTGCACTGTACACCAGCAGTTCCAGATGTGTATTTGGCTTATGGGGCGTAAAGAAATAATTTGTTTAAATTAGGATTTTTCCCTTAACTTGTGGCATTTGTGATGGATTGGGTCATGTAAATACCTTCTGTTTTAGAACCCATTATATCCCCGAAAAGCTGCAACGATTCTCTATTGTCACAGCATTTCCGGGGGTTCCAGCACTTCCAGTTCAGTGTCAGCAGTGACGCCAAAGGGGCAGGGGACCGTGCCATAGACCTTCATGTTAATGGAGGGGCGTCGGTCTCCCAGCTCACGTGTTTACAGGGGCGGGGGGAGGCGGGAATTTAAAGCAGAGTAGAATGTTAAAAACGGCACAGTATGGGGAGGTTAAGGGCCCTTTCTAACTAGCTTTGTTTGCCTTGCATTAGGACAACACAGCCCTGTGTTTACATTAACGCTGAAGCAAAATGTCGCTTGTTACCACAATACATGGGAGACGCAAGCATTGCACATTGCAAAATGCAGGTTTTTACTGGTAACAGACACAGAAGTATTACCACTAGCACATCCCTTACCAGCCACTTATCGCACTTCAGCCACATGGGCCACAGTGTAAATGGATCTAAATCAATACCAAAGATCATCAGGTCATTGCTTTTCCCCACAGCAACTTGCAGATGCCAATGAAGTAAAGGGGGGGGGGGGAGGGAGTGTAGCACAGGCAGCGCACCACAGGGCAATCAGGGTGATCACTCGGGCCAGTTGACATAGGAGCATCAAACACGGCAAGAAGCAGGTAAGATTGTGTGATTCTACTGTATTACTCCACTTGTCTTCACTAGCGTCAAACTCAGGTGTTTTGATGCTTTAGAAACAGTTTACATTGATAATCAATGGAACAGTACACATTGAAGCTTTAGTGTCACTTTGCATTTCGTTTAAGAGTGGCTCGCTGCATAGCCCAGTGATAAAGCATTCAAATGCATTGGAAATGTGTGAATCGCGTCCATAACACAGTGGGTGTGTTTTTTACGCTTTTGTGCATTTGTGATTTCTGCTCTTGATCCGGACCCTCAGTCAAATTTAAGACCCCATTGAGGCCCACAAGTCAAAAAGTTTGCCCACCCCTGCTCTATGTCATGATTATCTAGAAAGCTTATAAGCACAGAAGTGGTACTCTGGAACTCAAAAGGGGCCAAAAACTAGCTATACGTACCTGCATTGTTGTTACAAAACTCATATGTGTGCTTACAACTTGGAGGTACTCTGTGTTTGCGCGGCCTCAGCTACATGTTAAATGTATACAATATATGTCACTTATATAACTGCAGGGAAATATGAATAACTATGAAAGGTTGCAGTAAGGGGTGTGGAATTGTGAATGTAAATTACAAATCCCCAAAAAAAGATTGGACTTCTAAGGGTGTTGGAGATCTGGGGAATGAAAGTCAGAGTAGGCATATGTAAGAGTAAAATTTGACAAGAGAAAAGCACTGTGTGACAGCTGGAATATGACTATGAAAGGTTGACATTTAGACTGCTGGTAGTCTAAGGGGTTAGTTACTAAGCCAGAAAATTTCAGGGTTGCACTACTGAGGTATGAGATCTGGGGGTTCAAACATGTTGTACTGTGAGAGTTACATTTGACCCAAAGCCAGCTGATGACCTGTGGTTGGAGACAACTAATCAGAGGCTCAATAAGGAACAGGGAGGTCCATCTGCAGCAGAAGCTACCATGCAGGACGCATGGTAGAAAACTCGAAGAAATAATATCTATTCTACATCTAGAATCAAATATCTGCTGAGAAAAACTTTAAATAGGTTTCCAACTAACCTTTGCTGCAAAGTAAACACAATTAAAAGGGATATTCGTCTTTCAGATTAAAGGATTTTTTGAGGATCTACTTCCCTTAATTTGACAAGGTTTTCTCAGCAACATCAGTGGTACACAGAGGGTGGAAGACGTGCAAACCATATAATCATTGCTTCTACTGACAGCTGGTGGTGTCACGCCTCTCAGAAGAACACCTAGCTTCTGTTATAGCTGTCTGCATGAGACATATGTTCTTTGATTCAGGTCACTAATTTGAAAGGAGCGTGTTTCAAAACGAATGCATTCTTCTTTTTGTACTCAGGGGATAAACAATTTTGGTATGGTAAACCTTTCATCAAAGCTTGTTTTAAACAATGCAATAAAATATTCAATCAATAGATGAAATAGATGAAAAGATACTTAATACTCTCCTCTTCTGATGCTTACACATTGGCAAAGTAGCAGCTGAAATATCTGACATTGAGAGGGTTAAATTCCTAGTTAATAGTAGTGTAAGCCACACATCTTATTTCACTTAGGCACTCCACTACAGTCCATGATGAAGGCATACTATGCTGCATTATGGTAGGCAGCCATTTCAAATTAATGGGTTGCCTTACTACAGCACAGGATGGGTACAGTGTGCACATAGTGTATCAGAAAAAGACGCACCGGACTATAAAATGCACCAAAGGTTTTTGGAAGAAAGTTAAGAATATAAAATGACCCACAAAAAAACTTATTCTTGGCTCTCCGCACTGCCCCTCCTCCTGACTGAATATGCAGATAGCATGTTCCAGGGGGAGATGGGGAAGTGCTGACAGCTTGCAGTGTGAGTGTTTGTAAATTAGTCTCTGGGCTCTCAACAGTAGCTTCTAGGAGTGAATACTACTGTCTGCGAGCCCTGCTCGAACATGCTGTATATTCAATCTATAAGATGCACATAGGTTTTCTCCACAATTATGGGGGGGGGGAGTGCATCTTATAGAGCAACAAATAAAATACTCAGTTTTGTTGTCAGAGGTTTGATATTGACGTTTTGAGGATACAGCACAATTTACACTAATATAGAAGCTGTTATAAACGAGCTGTACACTGACTACTTTACATTGTATCAAAGTGTCACATCAGTGATGTCCCATAAAAACAGATCATTAACCACATACCACAATTTGAATTTTATTCAAATTCATAATCAAACATGTAAAGATACTGTCACCTTCACCTACTGCTCCGCCTCATATAAAACTGGACAGCACTGACAGAAATAACCTAGTTGGCTAGACAACCTTCACAGCTCCACCGCTGCTTAGTTCAGACACCACTCCCCATTCTAAGAAATGGAACAGCCACTGATGATGTTTGATCCCATCAGCCTTCTCCAATTTCTCAATGGAAATTTGCTTTAAATTATCATTTATGAATTTCATACTTATTGCACTCTTCAGAATATGCAGCTTTGGGCGTGACTGACCACGGCCCGTGCCCGATCGCAGCTGTGGGGAAGAGCCCATTGAAATGCATAGGTGAGATCGCCGCACATCCAGTTTTTAAAACAGGAAAAATATTTGATATATAAAAGTGTTGACATCAATTGGGTTAATGCAATTGATTCAATGAATGCAATATCAAATTCAACCAGTAGATGTCACTAGCAGCAGTAAACACACAGCACATCACCTCTTCACTGATCAGGAGGAGGGGGGCAGGAGGCTGCCCATTCTTCTCTGCTCTCCCTCTCCTCTCTGGCTGCCTGTGCCCGTGAAAGCTGCAGTGATTGCAGTTCCCACAGAGAGAGGGATAGATGGGAGTTCATCTATCCCTCTCTTCATTGTTTATACCAGCAGGGCTCTGTTGGCATAAGCAATTATACAGTTCAGATGGGAGCTCACATCTGACAGCTCCCCCGGCTAATCTACTTGCCGGGAGAGCTGGCAGGAAGCCAAAGCGTGTCCACTCGGCTGCGGGGGTCTCGCATTCAGACCATAAGATGCAGGCACCTTTTCCCCCCGATTTTGGGGTGGAAAAGGGCATTTTATGGTCTGAAAAATACAATATTTTTTTGTTTTGTTTTTTCAGGAACTTTTATTTTTCACACTAACACAAACCCTTAGATTTGAACTATTCATTAACTAGAAATCGCAGTTGTCAGTTTTCAGATAAACCAAACTCACAGTGTTTAGTATATTCCATGCAGCTAATCATTTAAGGTTCCACAAGCTTTTTCTATTCCTTGTATGTACTCACTGATACATTTCCACTAAATGATCTTTATAAAATTAGAAAAAAACAAGTAAATATTTGATCTGATGGCAGTAAATCAATATACTATAAAAAAGATTTTTGAGTTCCTGGCAGCACAACATCAGTTTACTGATCGCATTTCCTGGTAATCCAAATCAATTCTCACTTCTCGTATCTCCTGAGAGAAGAAAAGTCTACTAATGTTTTCATGCGTACCCTGTGAAAAGGGGAAAACAGATTTGTCCAGGGGAACAATGAGGGCAATGAGAAAGCATGAGAGAATGTGTGAACTCTCAGAGGTATAGGTGAAAGAAAAGCCTAAACACTTTTACAGAAAATTGAGAAGGCAAATAATGTATTTTACGTACATTAAAGGGGTCATCTATACATAGCCAGCACAATAAAGGGAAACATGGCACAATCAGCCAAACTAAATATGTATGCACGCTTTAACCTAATTAAGGATTTCATTTTTAGCCCAGTCAAGTGATCCACATACCTCACAGTTCACAGCCAGTGAGAAAGCTACAACAACAAAAGCCTTGTATCAGGCACAATAAAATCATTTATTGCTATGGGGCTTGTTTTGAACTCCGAGGTTTAAATGCTAGATATATGTCTAAGGGTATCTAAGTTACATGTTTCCTTGCCTCCTCTCTATTTCCGCTGGTGGCAGTCACACTTCTTTGACATGCGGCTCTTTGCTGTGGCTCTGCTCACAAGCCTTCCCTCTCATATAAACAAACAGAAAGGAAGAGAGAACAGACAAGATTGTGGCTGAAAAAAGCACCTGAAAGCAAGCAGATCTAGGCTGTTCTTTTCCCTTTCAGCATGTAGGCTGGGTGGGAGTGGCTGAATAAAAAGCCCCAGCTGAGATTCGCTGACCAAATGCTTCAGAACTCATTGGACAGCCTTTAACAGTGCAGATGGACAAGGACCTAAAGCATACTGCAAAAGCAAGCAAACAGTTTTAAATGGAAAGAAGTGGAATGTTAAGCAATGGCATTTCACTTGCTGAAGACAAACCTGAAGACAAAGCTGCCCCAAGAACAAGCAGGAACTGAAGACAGTTGCAGTAGAGGCCTGGCAGTGCATCACCAGGTATGAAACCCAGCGTCTGGTGATGTCTATGTGTTCCAGACTCTAGGCTGTTATTGACTGCAAAAGATTTTCAACTAAGTATTAAAAAGGAAAAGTTTGATTTATGATTATTATTCTATCCCATTACTTTTAGTCCCTTAACAAGTGGCACATATATCACAGAAGGCACATATATAATTCTAGCTACTAAGTATTTTCTGTACATCTGGACGTCAGTAACAAAATAAATTTTTTGTTTGCTGACAGTTTTAGTTTATTAGCACAAACCCAACTGTAACTTCCATTTTCTCCACTAATATATCTTGTGATGGATCTTAAAGAGCTTTTACTTTCCACTCTGAGATGTATCGTTGATGTATTTTTGTTATTTGGGTAACTGAAGCAAAGATTTACAATACGTAATGCTTATGGGGTGCACATAACTTTTTTAGTGAGCTCCTCAGATGAGTACTAGGAGATGGTGTTTGGTACTCAACCCATATGTAGGGTGGTTGTACTCACTGTCCTCTGCGTCAGCCTCCTGCATGGTAGGTTCTGCTGCAGATGGACCTCCCTGCTCCTGATTGATCCTCCGATTAGCTGTCTCCATCCAGAGGTCCCCAGCTGGCATTGGGTCAAATGTAACTCTCACAGTTTAAACCCCCAGATCTCAGTATCATATCTCAGTAGTGCAACTTTTCTCTTGTCAGAGTTTATCCTACATATGCCTACTCTGATTTTTGTCCCCCAGATCTCCAACACCATTATAAGTCCAAGCATTTTTTTGATTAGGTAATTGACATTCCCAATTTCACTCCCCTAACTGAAACCTTTTATAGGTATTCAAGTTTCCCTGCGGTTATCCAAGTGACATAAATTGTATACATTTAACAATAAAAACAATTAAAATTGGCAATAAAAAAAACCTTTTTCAGTAGTATATACATGAGAAAGTGAAGTTGTGTGGAGCTGTAATCTCAACTGAATCTGCAATATCAGCTTCAGCCACCATATGTGCCGTCAAAGCACAACACAAGTACTGTTTCTCACACAACAGGGAGGAGGGGCAAGGAAGCTCCATACATCTCTCTCTCTGTGTAGTACGTGGGTGCGCATAGGAAGGAAAATAAATGGTACGCAGAGCTAGTTTTTAGACCTGACTGTATATGCTTCTACTTTAACAGAGCTAGTTTGTAGACCATTTTGCGTACCAGCGTACTGCTTATGTTCATCCCTGCTTATTTATGATATATCTATGAATACCATATCTTTTTTGATACACAAAACTCTCATTTAATAAAGCCATCTTAAACTTAAAATTAGATTGTTCAAAGAGGCTTCTGAGCCCACTGCTTACACTAGCAATAGACTCACAGTCAGTCTTTACATTACTTACTAGTGACTACCAGCACACTGGTTGTAGAGAAGGATAGAAGGAGTTGTATAGAAATGTCAACAGTCCCTATCCAAAGGATATACACTTTTTTATAGCTTTTTGTAAAAAAATAAATAATAATTCAGCCATTTTGTTGATAATAGATATGTAAGCCCATCGAGAGGCTAGTTGCACCATCCCAGTATTCGGTTGCCCTAGGTTCTTATGTGTAGAAAGGATTCCATCTGGTAACAGGGAAGGACCTGGAGCCCACAAATAATGGCAACCACCACTGCACAAACATAGTGCTGGATACAATGAGGCAGGAGCAAAGCTGGGATAGAGCCAGCTGTAGTACACAAAGGTAGTCCAAACAGGGTAGCCAGAGGGGTCAGGCAAAAAGCATAGTGATGGCCCGAACTGTTCGCCGGAGAACTATTCGCGACGAACATCGCATGTTCGCG
>CM070035.1:122404333-122446315 GCA_036250615.1 Ptychadena robeensis | reverse complement strand
TTCGCCGGGTTCGTGGACATTTGTGGAGGTTTGCGTTCGCCGTTCGCGAACATCAAATTCCGGGTTCGCGCCATCACTAAAAAAGCATAGTAAGATCTAAGAGTAAGATCTAAGATCAGGTCAGGCAGCAGACAGAGAATGGTAAGGTACAAAGAAGAGCAAAAATAAAAAATCACACCCAGCAGTTTACTATATGCTGTCATGGACAGTGAGCCATGCTGCATAGAGGCTTATATAAGACAGAAAGGTTTGGTGAAGCGTATCACCTGAAGAAGGTGGACATGAAAACCTGGCATGGATCACATAAAACTTTCGCTTTCAGAGGCTGCAGTGACAACGAATGTTATGGCAGCACATCATTGATGGAAGGAGAGGGGGTTGCAGTTGAGTGGCTGCAAACACAAGCTACGGCAGGGTCCTGTGGATAATTTAAAGAAATATGTGTTTGGAAATCCTTGTTTAGGAAGATCAATAGTAAAAATGGTTCTCAGATTTGAGAATTAGTTAAGCCCCCCCCCCCCTCCAAACACGTTGATTTCACGGCAGATCGATTGCTGTGAGGGTGCACGATGGTCGATCGACTGCGTATCAAGCATGTAGGGGGGGGGGGGGCTTAAGAAATAATAGCATTCAATCATGTTTATAAACTATCAACTCATAGCCTGTATGGATTAATACTTAAGGAGCATCATGGGTCTTGAATATGCAACAGGGACAATGACATTACCCTTTCTACCGTGTTTCCCCCCCCAAAAAAAAGTGTTATATTAGTTTTTGCTCCCAAACTTGCCCTATGTCTTATTTTCAGGGGTTGTCTTATTTTTCTACGAAGAAGATTACGGCACTGGGGTATCAGGGTGGGGCGATTACTTAAAATGACACAGGGGGGAGTCAGAGGGGGGGAATTTAAAATGGCACAGGAGACTCAGAGGGGGGATTACCATTTTAGTAACCCCTTCTGATCCTCCTGTGTCATTTTGATTGCCCCCCCCCCTGTCCAGAGTTACAGTACCGTATCTTTGGGGTGCCTTATTTTCAGGGGGATGCCTTGTATTTCAGTGTGAGGCAAAACTGTAGGGGTGCCTTATTTTTGGGAAAACAGGGTAGTGGATTAACAACATAAAACCTTAACGGGGATAGGGCAGTATCTCTAATAATAATTTGATGAGTAGGAAGTGACAGTGCACAACTTACCTCCTCAGGGCATGCTAATTCCCCTTGCTGTCGTTCTCAGAAAGATTGTATGAAGTCACTTGACAAGAGGCTGCAGTTTACAGAGGACCAGGACAGAAAAATGTCATTACAGAGGTAGCAGACGGAGTACACTTAAATCCAAATAATAAGCCCCAGGCTCCGGAGATGAAAGAATAGGAACCATAAATCATAATACAGTGCTTCAATATATAAACATACAAAGTACCCCAATTATTCTCAGAGTACATTTTTCTGTAAACTACAATCCAAACGATTTTACTGCTTGGGGGAAACAACTAGCCTGCATATGATGTTTGTGAATAAATCAATGTTTGTAAATCTAAAAACATTTGCAGAAATGTTTTCTTCCTTCTGACAAAGATATTTCAAGAATGGCAGCACAGCGCCATCTAATGGCAACACTAGCCACTACACATCTACTAATAAAGATATTTCACTGCAAATAGAACTAAACTCTTTTATTCATTTTCATGTAGAAATATGAATTGTATAGTCTTGTTGTGTCGTGATTTGCAATGTTGTGCAGCAAATTACACAACCAGGTTCTTTAGACGGATGTCACACACCAATAAAACGATTGTCCACACAACTAGTAGGGGGCTATGTACAGTTTACTGGGGGCTATGTACACACTTCCCCAACTCCTGAGAACAGAGATGGGGATCAAGCGTAGGCATTCAATGTTGAAGAGAGTTGCTACCAGCTGTTGGGTTTAGGACAGGTGCTGAAGGCTCTCACCCAAATGAAGAATAGCAGTCCAATCAGGGAGTGACCCTCAGAAGAGGTTTCCTCACCCAGGGATTCTCGTCTGGGGACACATCTGAGGGAAGCTGCAGGTCATCAGGGAAGCTGCATCAGAAAAGCCCAGTATATTCTGAGGACCTAATATTTATAACCTCAGAACGGGCTGGCTTAAGGCCTGTAGCTGGGCAGAATAGAAATGATACATTAGAGCAGAGCCAAAACATCAGGAAAAATCATTAACCCTGTCCTTCCAAAAGGTTCCAGCAACTGATAAAACAACAAGTGTAGCCCTTAAAGGGACATACACCAATAAAATACATTCAATACAAATGTACAGCATATACATTTTAGTGCATAGGGTAGTCTTTTTACAATGTATTGGCTATACAAAGAATCATTGCAACCCCTGTCGCTAGTTTTTTGAGTGTGTGGACTCATCCTTAATGACATGGCATCGTAGTCTTAATCCTAAAGCTGGGCATAGACGGGCCGAATCCTGCCCGACCTGACCACCGATCGGATGTCGTGCACATTCCCGCAACCGATTGGTATCGGGTCAGCAGGTAATCGGATGCGCCAACTTGCCATATTGAACTTAAATCTGCCGTCATGTCAGATCACAGATTCTCGGCACTAGTGGCCGTGCGTGATGATGTCATCACGCCCGCTAGGTCGGCTCGTCAGTCAACAGGAAATCGTCCCGTCTATGCCCAGCTTTAGCTTATTTATATTGAGTTGGCCCACTTTTTGCTGTTTAACAGTTTCAACAGATCTAAGAATCCTTTCCACAGAGTTAAGGAGTATTTTTGACCACTTTTCTAAAAGATGTCATGTCTATTCATGTTCCTCCACAACAGACACACCTACCCATGTATATGTGTATCTTGGGTTGTGCACTTGTACATGGTCATATTGGAACAGGCCACCCCCTTTTAAAATGTGTTGATATCCTCAACCATTACGAGTTCCAACCCCTGAAAGAAACCCAACATCAAATCCCCCTTCACGAAACCCAGATCTGCCCATTAGATTACCAAAGTATGATTCATCACTCCAAGGAACACATCTCCTCTGCTTTAGTGTCCAGTGAGGGCATGGTGTATACCTTTGCATTGCATTTGGTGATATAAGTGTTGGTTAAAGCTGCTCTAGCATAGAAACTCATTCCATGGAGCTATGCATGCACTGTTCTTAAACTAACCTTAAGGCCATATCAGGTTTGGAGGCCTGTAGCTTTTTCCTCTGCAGAAACTTGGCGAGTTGCTGTTCCCAAATGCTTCCACTTTGTTATTATATATAATACCATGAATGGACTTCGTCCAGAGGTGCCATCATATGACTACCACACTAGCATGGAGCTTCATGAAGCTCCTGGGAGTGATCGATTCTTTCACAAATGTGCTGCTGGCACGTACCAAATTCACAGGTGACCGACCCCTTGGAAATAGTAAAACAAGCCTGTCTGCTGTGGGAACACTCTGCATGAAAATTGGGAACAAACTAAACCAGACCCAAAAGATTTGTGTCTGTGCAAGTGTCCAGTGCAGATTATAAGTCAGTGCAGATAACAGATTGAATCTTGGAGAGAAAAACCAAAGGTCAGGGCAAGTGCCAGATGAAGATGTTGTATGAGACAAGGCAAAGGTTAAGACACATGTAAAGGTTGCTATACACACTTTGATATTTCCTTTCTATCAACTTAAAGTAATAAACTTTTAAACACAAAATAAATTTTAAAACATGGTTTTTGGGAGGGAAATCTAAGAAAAAAATTACTCAGAAGAAGACTCATTGAGGGCTCTCAGTAGTGCCTCCCCTCTGCTGACAGCCCAAAGTGAATCTTCCTGTGTGTAATGTTTTCCCTCCCAAAAACCATGGTGCATAAGGCTGTCTGTTGGAGCATGCCGTATACTGATATTAACTCAAGATGAGGGGCAGCTCTGGCTCTCTTCTCAAAATTGATATACCAGGTGTACTTAAGTATTCACAGCCTTTGCTCAATACTTTGTCGATTCACCTTTGGCAGAAATTGCAGCCTCACATCTTTTTGAATATGATGCCGCAAGCTTGGTACACCCACATTTGCGTTGGTGCATAGCCATTTTAAGACCTCTTCAGAGATGTGGCTGGGCCCATCAGGGATACTCACAGAGTTGTCCTGAAGCCACTCTTTTGATATCTTGGCTGTGGGCTTAGGGGCTTTGTCCTGCTGTAAGATGAACTGTCTCCCCCAGTTTGAGTTTAAAAGCACTCTGGAGCAGGTTTTCCTCCAGGATGTCTCTGTGCATTGTTGCAGTTATCTTTCCTTTTATCTTGACTAGTCTTCCAGTTCCTGCCACTGAAAAACATCCCCACAGCATGGTGCCTGGTTTCCTCCGAATGTGATACATGGCATTCACAACTAAGAGTTCAATCTTTGACTCATCAGACCAGAGAATTGTGTTTTTCATGGTCCTTCTGGAGCCTTTTGGAAAACTGCAGGTGGGGCTGCCATGTGCCTCTTACTAAGGAGTGGCTTCCGCCTGGTAACTCTACCATACAGGACTATTGGTGGATTGCTGCAGAGATAGTTGTCCTCCTGGAAGGTTCTCCTCCCTCAACAGAGGACCTTTGGAGCTCTGACAGTGACCATTGCGTTCTTGTTCGCCTCCCTGTCTGAGGCCCTTCTCCCCAGATCGCTCAGTTAAAATGGCCGGCCAACTCTTGGAAGAGTCCTGTTGGTGTTTAACTTTTTCCACTTGAAGATGAATAAAAGCCACTGTGCTCATTGGGACCTTCAACGCATCAAAAATTACAGATGACATAGTACATTGTTACAACAAATTTTTACGAAAATATTTATTTCAGTTGTAAGTATTGTATAATTTTTTTATACCCTTGAGTTCACTTTAACACTTCAAGTCTTTCAAACTTACACTAGACAATGCCTAATTAATCAGAAATACATAATTAATCAGAAATTTTATGGATTCACAGTGAAATTGGTAATTAAAAGCCAGCTTTGCAATGAGATCCACTGATTCCAGCGCTTCAGGGGAACAGCTGGAACTACCTGAAATTCCATCTAAATTTGCACTTTGATCAGCAACAGGTTTGAGTAAAAGCTACAATAAAATCTGTGCATTTCTAACCCGATGACACAAATGCTGTCTAAAAAAGCTTTGCATATTCTCTAAGGAGACGTTTCATTGCCTTTTTGTCAGGTGCAGAAAGAAGAATGTGCATTCCTCGTCATTACTTTTTTACTTTTGTTTTAGCTTACTGATCTGAGAGTTTGCTTGTAGCTTTAAAGGACATCTGTTAAGTCTGGCAAAGAAGTCCTGATGTCGTGAGATCGACCGTGCGTGATGACGCCAGTTGTGCCAAGAATCGGCCACGCACCCTTTGTGTGCTGGCATTTACTTTGGATGGGGAAGCTGGTCTACATCTAGCTCATCGGAGTGTTTTAATGCCATCAAACAATGCCCACTATAGCTTTCTAGAAAAGTTGGCTTTCTAATGTGTATCTACTGTATATCTTAATGATGGACATTTTTAGTGGTGTTGGATCTCCTGAGGAAGCATCATGAAGCTCTTATGAATTTGAATATGGATTTGGATGTCAACGAATGTGATATGTGGGAGACTCATAGGGGTGTAGCTCTTTTATGAACTTCATCAAATTATCAATTATGTATGATGTATTATATTAAAAGAAACATTTTGATCTATTCATTAGACTTTTTATGTTTGTGTTAATATTGTGTCAATTGTGTTAATATTCTGCAAAAAGTACAGGTATTGGACTGCTGAGGACTTTGAATTAAGTCATTTTCTGTGATGAAACCCCTTTCTGAATGTTTGGGGCATCTGGCAAATATGACTGGAGAAGAAAAGGCGAGCTCCACCATGCCAGGTCTCATGCCAACAGTAACGTATCCTGAGCCCTTCATGTGAGGGACTGCTTCTCATCCAAGTTTAACTCATAAGAACACAACCATGAATATAGAATGGTACCAACAGCAACTTCTTCCAACTATCCAAGAACAGATTGGTGATGAGCACTGTGTTATAATCCCAAAGATATATAAGTGTCCCAGGGAACAAAACATTAAAATTTTGGGTCCATGGCCTGGAAACACCCCAGACCTTAATCCAATAAAGAACTTGTGGTGGGTGGTCAAGCTAAGACCCACAAATTCTGACAAACTCCGAGCATTGATTATGGAATAATGGGTTGCCATTGAATTAACCCCCCAATTAGTAACATGGTTTCCAATGTCTTACATTACACCGTGCTTCTAGCAAAATTAGAAATGGGGGCTTTCCTTTCTGTTCATATTGTTGGGTGTTTTTAGTGTGGAAGAACTTGACTAACCCGATCTTTTTTCCCATTGAACTCCCTTAGGAAGAACAGGAATGGAGCTTTTGAGCCAGGCCTCCTCACCCAGTATCATTTACATGACCTCTGAAGTCCTCTTTTAAATGAATAAGCTTAAATTTCCTAAGACACACTTTAAAATCTTATGAAATGCCACCCAGAATTACTGAAACTCCATATGTCTATGTGGTAGGATATTAAAGTTCATGTAAATGGGTGGCTTTGTGGATTTTTTATTAAATAACTAGCTTTAGGGCGAGCACCAGCATTAAAATCGCCTGGTCAATCTTGCCCGATCGTGTCCGCCCCGCGGCTGATCGCCTAAGTAGGAATATAGAGTAAGGGCTTGTTTCCACTTGTGTGGAAGCCGGCGGCGCGCCTCTATGGCGCGGTCAGTGCTGGGCCTGACCGCAGCCGGGGACTAGCCCATTGAATAGAATGGGTGCGGATGTATCACCGCGGGCTTCCGCTTAAGTGGAAACAAGTCCTTAGAGGGAACATAGCTTCTGTCTGATCTACCCGCCACATCTCCTCTGACAGTATTAGTCAGCATGGCGGACATGAAGCTTTGCTGAATTGAAATAGTAAAAGCTTATGTTACAAGAAGTAATTCCCAAAGTAGACACAAGATGGCGATATCATCCCATAGAAGAAATCTAGTCACATCACGCCTTACGTGTAGCCAATCCCAAAGATGGCGGCGCGTCATTGACGTTCGGGTCAAATGTATGTATGTGCGGGCGGCCATGCTTCTCGGTATTGTTCGCTGTGTGCTGTGCGGGGTCCGTACCGTGCCCCGGAGACTGTGGGACAAGCGCTGTAATGTTATCACTGCTCTGGGGTGCGGAGTGCAGAGTAAGCGGACTGCCAGTGACACCCGGCGCCTTCCGGGCTTAGAAGACCTGGTAAGGAGCGAGGACTGGAATGGATACCTGCAGAGTGTGCAGCAACGGGCAGCGGAGACTGGTGGCGGTGACCAGCCGGGGGCGCCCTCCTGGGAAGGGGGGGACAAGCTGGCATGGACGGCTCAGCATCTCCTACCTGTTGTGAAGGAGCTGAGAGAGAAGGAGAGGGAGCTGAAGGAGCTGCAACACCTCCTGACAGGTGAGGTCCAGGTGTCTTCCCCCCTCAGGCTCACATGGCAGGTCACTGAGGTGGTGTCAGTGCTCCTCGTGGCTGGGCCTATGGAGAAGGGTTATAACGCTGCAAAGTTTATATTGCTGGCCATGTCCTCCTATACAGGGTTCACCTCCCTTCCACAGAAAGGCAAATAAAATGTCTATACATCTAATGAATACTGCAAGACCCTCTGGTTTATTCCCCATTCAGTGTGATCATGGGGGATGCGTAGTTGGTTAGATCTGACACTCCTCTTAGGGCTTGTGTACACGGCGTCTATTTCTTCGCTGCAGACGCGCGCCTGCAGTGGGGAATAAAACGCAGAGAGGACACTAGGTTTCGTTTCCACATATGTCGGTGCCCTAAGTCGTATACGCTTAGCGGGGGTCCCGACGTAGCAGATAGACTTACCTGCTCTGCGGAGGATTTGTTTTCACGGCGCTGAGCTGCTCCACCGATGTAAGGCTCAACGTAGTCGAGTACGTTCAGCCTCTGCACAGGCTGTGTAAACAGATCATCCGCCGAGCAGGCAATGTCAATCTGCTATGTCGGGTCCCGACGTATGTGGAAGTTAACCCTTAGCGGCACGCCCGCGGTGCTGTTTTGAAGCTGCCGCCTCCAGTGAAGACCAATGGAGTTGTTTCCAAGACGCGGGAAGCTTAAGAGGTGCTGATTTTCCACATCTTTCCCCTGCTGCATAAATAGGGTGCCTTCCGCCGCATGGGCATGAGCACGCCCTGAACAGCGGAAAATTTACCGCAAGCAGCAGGATATCCTCCCCGCAAATGTGTCGCGCATGCCTTGTTTTCCTGCGTTGGACCTATGTCCTATGACCTGCAGTGGACACATGCCCTTAGTGTTTTCTTGACTTTTCCCATTACCTCTGAATTTGATAGTTTAGAGTAGTGGATTAGGGTAGATGAGTAGGGCTTTCACGCTATGCAATTTCCCTCCATTAAAAGAAATAAAGCAGGAATCAAACCCAAGCTAGAGATGCTGATTGAAATGCTAAGATTGTGGGACTAGAATGCAAATGTATCCAGGCTGAAAACAAGCCAATCGGGTACAACAGCTACTGTGCTTGGTTGGCTCAGTTTCGATCTGCATAGAATTTGCATGCGAATAGAGAACTTGACATCTTATTGATAATCTCTATACACTATATAACTGATAATGTCTATACTCTGTGGCATGCATTTTAAGATCCTCAACACACACAACAGTGCTGCAGTTATGTGCGATTTAAATTTATAATTTAAAAAGTGAAACCATGTGATCTGTGGAGAGAAGCAGCGGGAAGCTCCACTACCTTCCTGGTGTATTGTTCTCCCATTCAGCGGTACAGAAAATCTGAAGAGATTACTCTCCTGCTCTTGCCCATCACCCCACATTGATGACCCCAGGGATGCGAGGGCTTGGGATGCCAATGCCTGTATTTTAGTGCAGGTGAGTGTCCAGGGCAGCCACGACCTCCCTCCCTGTCATCACTGACTGAGGTACATGGATCCAGGAAGAAGAATGAGATAATGATCATGTGTTGGGATAGATTCTGTATTCTGTTCTCTGTCGCTGTGCCGTGGCATGACATTTGTAATCAAATAACCTATTTCCCACCATAATCTTTGATATTTGTGATGATTGTTACGGGGTGTAGAAAACTCTGACTTTAGCATAGAGGTTTTCTGGAAAGTAGAAATGTGTAGATATGTCTGATGTGGCTGGAAGCTGTGCAAAACATGAACGAGGTTTGTCTGATGTATTTGTTCTGTTGTTACGTTGCAGATGAAAATGAAGATTTAAAGTCTCTCGCTAGGACCGAAATAACGTCATGTGAAAAAGAAATATGTAACCTAAATTACCAGGTAACGTACACACTTTACACTTGTAGAAGGAACGTTTTTTGGTTCTTGTGATGACCAATAATTACTGTGTATTTCACACGCACGGGACCATAAGACACACCCAAGTTTTTTAGAGCAAGAAAACCAGAAAAAATAAATATTATTTAAGTTTTCAAATCATTTGGGTTAATGCAATGGATGCAATATCAAATTCAGCCAGAAGATGTCACTAGCGGCAGTACTGCATATCATGTCACCTCTTCACTGATCGGGATGAGGGGGGCCGGGGAAGGGGAGCAGCAGCACAGTCTTCTCCCTATCTGGCTGTGTCCGTGGAAGCTGCAGAGTAATGGCAGCTTCCACAGACATGGAGAGATGTTAGCAGTTCATCTATATGACTTGTTATTGTTTTTATCAGCAGGGCTCTGCTGGCATAAGCAATAATACAGTTCAAATGGGAGATCTGGACATGGGGGTATCTCTCATCTGACAGCTCCCCAGCTAATCTCTTCACCTCAAGGCATGACCACCCGTGGCTGAGGGGTCGCACATTCTGACCATAAGACACAGGCACTCTTTACCCCGATTCTGGGGGTAAAAAAGTGCGTCTTATAGTCCCAAAAGTACAGTTGTTACTTTTCTTTCACCGATCTTTGTGTTGAAATTGGATGGTTCAGCAGGGGTTAAACAGCGGTGGCTAAAGAGTGAATGGGCGTGGTTTAAATGAGACCCTGTTTTTAACTGCACCCATTCATGTCTACGCCACAATAAAAAATGTGGTGAGCCGCGTTTTTGATTGCGGGCCACGTACGCTGCCGATTGCAGATGTGGGGATAAGTCCCATCAAATACATGGCAGCGATCACCGTGACACAGTGAACAATTTAAATCGTTCCACGCTGCGTGTGATTGCAGTTGCTTCTCAACTCCTAACTTTGACTATTCTCTTGGTATGTGCTAGTGATGGAGAGAGAAGGCATGCGAGCTGAGCCTGACTGGGAAAAACGGAAATTGTTTGCATTTAAGAATACTAAAAATATCCAGGTAGCCATACAAATTGTGATTTCCCCTGTGGTCAATGTACAATCGATCGTAACATGCACAACAATCACAGTGCACATTACCTTGGGCAATCAATTTCTGCTTGATGCTTTGGCGCATTTGTGAATCAAATGAAAAATCGACTCATGTATGGCTGACTTTAAAGCAGGGTACAGACGCTAAGATATGAACCAGATCGATGGGCGTTTTGAGCGCCGTGCCATCACTGTTTTCAAGCAGAACCAATCGATCCCGCTCGAAAACAGCTGTAAATACGGCTTTGCCTTGTCTGATGCTTTGCCTAAAAATGACTGTCTGATGCTTTGCCTAGAGGCCGCGGGTCTCCAGGCAAAGCTTCGGCTGAGCTGTGGAGAGCAGAACTGTCTCTCCCCAGCTCTTCCGATATCTGACAGCAGCGTGATGACATCATCACGCTGCTGCAGGGTACATTGGACGGCTCCAATATCGAGCCTACTTTCAAATGAACCTCAGGAACAAGTTCTCTTTGTTTACTGCATTCAGTCAACAGACACATTAGATAAGATTGGAATGTCCCAGCAGGGTTAAGTAAACGTTTTTTATCTCAGAAAAGTGTAGAAGATGTAAGCCTGCATTCAGATGGGAGGCTGACAGGCCGGAGCCCTGTGTTATCTTTACTGGTGGCTGGCATTTGCTTGCCCCCATGTTATTCTTCTGGGCAACCCCTGAGAACTGACTGCTAAATGCAAGATGTCACATTTTCTGGGGCCCACAGTTTAGGTGGTCAGACTGGTGGCCTGAATGATCCCTGAAGCTGGTCAATTCTTTTATTTGATTGAGCGTATTAAAGTGACTGGATGATTTGAAAATTGACCTGAATCGAGCACAAAATATAATATCCAGATTATCCATACCTATGTTTTGCGTTGCTTACAATGTGTGGTAGTTTCCACCAACATTCTATATTTTGATTGCATGAGTAGTTTACATAAAAAAAATCAGATTCAGGAAAAATTATTTTAACAATAGATGGCAGCTTCCATAAAACCGATATTGAGATGATATTGTTACTTCACCAAGGTTTAGCGTCCATAGACCAGTGTAGAAGCAGCCTACTTTGTTGACTACCCCTTTTACCATAGTAACATGGAATAGATTTTATTATCTGAGGTCTTGTGTACACTGTTATTTGCCCCTGCGTTTCAATGTGTTGTAGAGTTGGGCCATAGTTTTGTATTAGTTATGACATGCCTGTCTACACTGGCACAACATAGCTTGCGTAGTGGATGAGACGTGTCCATTGAAAATGAATGGTCATGTCTAATAACACACGCAGATGCATTTTTTGACCTTATGCCCATAGGAGTAAAGGTGGTAAGTTATTGTCATTATTACAATACTGCACTCCCTTTACATGTCCCAGGCACAGGCATATAGACAAGCCCTGAAGAAGTAGACTCCACTTGAAAAAGCTCAATGACTTATCAAGCCTGTAGTGATTTACACACAAAATTGGGTTTACATTGCTGGCCTACAACTGTTTCACATTTGGCATGCATTATGTTGTTGAGATATCCATGAGTTCTGATTTCTCAAGACACTAATGCCTGCCATACACATGCCGATAAGCGGCCGATTTTTAACCTGACCGACGGGCGTCCGGGCTCGTGCCGTCGGTCAGGTTAAAAATCGTCCGCTTATCGGCATGTGCCCACATGGGGCGACAGATCCCTGTCGCCCCACAGCTCGGCCGGCCAAAAAACGGACATGTCTGATATTCTCTGGCCGATGCAAGCCGACTGAAGGGGCCCCATAATGCACCGGGGTGCAAACGTGATGATGTCATCACGTTTGCATCCCGGAGCATATCGGGACTGGTTTGTCTGCACCCGTCGGGGTGTGTATGGCAGCCATAAGACTGGGTTCACACGTGTAGATATAGGCCAGATCAATGGCCGCTTTGAGCATTGTGCGTGCACACGGCCATCTATCTGTCCCAATCCAATCAATACTGCTCGAAAACAGGGATATCGGACATGACCGTAAACCACGGTCGATGTCCGTTGCTTTGCAAAGCATCAACAAAGCAGGAGACACAGGCGTCTCTCCAGCTCGCCGATATCTGACATCAGCCTGATGACATCATCATGCTGCTGCAGGGAACATCGAAAGGCTCCAATATCGAGCCGTGTGTTCCCTGCTTAAGGTTTGGCCTTAACAACTCTTTTTTTTTTTTTTTTTTTTTTGTGGCACACAGGGAAGACTGTGCAGTGCAGAATGCTGATGTGGCGAATACCGCACCCTCAACGAGCCCAAATAGAGGCCAAACCTCAGGCAGGTGCCATTTACATACCACACCGAGGTGTTACCTTAAACAAATGGAAACTTTGGGGAACACCGTTCTTACGTCTGGTAGTATATCTCTAGGCTTACTATACTTTTTTTCTCATGATATTTGCAGATAGCCCAGCTTTTAATTCCAAGAGATGAAGTGGACGACTGCAGCATTATTCTGGAGGTGACGGCTGGTGTAGGAGGACAGGAGGCAATGCTCTTTACTGCTGATATGTTTGAGATGTATCGGCGTTATTCTGCGTACAAAAACTGGAGCTTTGACATACTGGAACGCTTCAGCAGTGATCTGGGTAAATAATAAGTGTTAGCATTTTGTTTTTCTTCTCGGTGGTACATGATAAAATGGGAATGGCTTTATGAAGTAGAGATTATATTCTTGAATTGCCTTGTTTATATGTGCTAAAAATGTACATTTGGAGATGCATGAAGGCTTTCACTTAAGCCTGCCATACACCCACCGACTGGGTGCGGACAGACCAGTGCAGATGAGCTCTGGAATGCAGTGTGATGATGTCATCACGCTGCATTCCAGAGCTCATCGGCACTCGTCTGTGCCTGAGCTGATTCCATCAGCGGGCACCCTTTGTGTGACGGCTGTTACTTTCAATGAAGATGCCGGTCTTTATTCAAAGTAACGGCATCGGCCAGAGAACATCGGACATGTCCGTTCTCTGGCCGGCTAAGCTGTGGGGCAACAGGGATCTGTCGCCCCATGTGGGCACACACCGATTGGCGGCCGATTTTGCCGCCGACCGATGGCGTGAGCCGCTAACCGGTGTGTGTATGGCAGACATTAGATGTCACTTTGGGTTTACACAGAGTGGAGTGGAGCGGAGCGCGGTGCCGAACCCAAGTTGCAACCCACTGCTCATGGTATAGCTATTAGTGGTTTGTCTTTATCAGCTAGACTGGGGTAGCCAATACAAGCCACTTAAACTTAACAAACCCCCCCATACACCTTTAGATCACTCCATGCAATTTCCTAGGTCCTCCCTGATAGAATACATAGTGATTGGAAGATTTAGAAAGCTCCTGATATTACATGGTTCTGGTAGAGGATAGGTTGGCAGAAATTGTATGAGAAGATTGTAATAGCTTCCATACCCGGGTCGATGACGGTGAGATGGATGAGCCTGATATTGGCTGAGCTTGGGGCGCAGCACTGCTGCATTATCCAGCTCAGCCGATGCTTTGCATGGGGACCACATCCCCAGCCAAAGCAGTGGACATCGACCTTGATTTACAGTCATGTCCAATAACCCTGTCTTTGAATGAGATTGATTGATCCAGCTCAAGGACAGGGGTGGCTGCATTAGATATGCTGTAGATAGATGGCTGTAAATGTGCACAGCATAGTGCATATCTATGTGGGTATGGGGGCTTAAGCAGGGTACAGGGAAGATGTACCCTGCAGCAGCGTGATGACGTCATCACGCTGCTGTCAGATATTGGAGGACCCAGGGAGAGCAGAACTGTGTCTCCCTGACTCAGCTGAAGCTTTGCTTGGAGGCCAGCGATCTTTAGGCAAAGCATCGGACATCGGGATTGATTTTGTCCCGCTCGAAAACAGCGATGGGGGCAGATTATATGGGTCAGATCGATGGCCGTTTTGAGCGCCATGTGTGCTCACGGCCATCTATTTGACCCATATCTCCACTTCTGTACCCTGCTTTAGGGTCATTGAATATTCAGAGCTGTAAAAATAAGTTGGACACCACACTCTTTAAAGCTGTGTTGCCTGTAGCTATGCATTATAATGAACCCTATGTTTTGCCCCTTGAATATTTGTTGTTGCTGATTTATTAAGCTCTGTCTTGTATAAAGGCAAGTGAGTCTGCTGTAAAACCAGTTGATCCACACAAGCCATAGTGCATTGTGTTTTAATTAATTGAAATTAATTGAACCCACTTTGTTGCCACTAGTTTCCTCTTTTGAGAGTTTGTAGTTTGTTCATGTTTTGTGGTTGTTCCCTGCAACAAAAGAATTCATTGGAATTGTACGTATAGCACGTGTTCTATTCAATGGAAAGGGGAGGATGATTCGACCGTACTTCCTTTGTCCTCCCCCATAGGAAATGGCAGCCAGGGAGCTTATTTGCTTCAAGTAGTCAGGACTTTAGACTGTCTTATCATAATAATCCTTATCATAAATGAATGGTAAGCAAATGGCCGGCCAAATCTTGCTGCTTCTTTCAGAAATGGGACCCTGCTGCTCCTGTCTGCACAGAAATACACACTGAATTTACTATAGTAAAGATAGCCATACACGGTTCGACTTTCAAGATTGATCTTAGATTCGATCGATTTCTGCAGTTTAAATATTGATTGCCAGTCTAACATGGATCTATTGTACCCTCATACAGTGTGATCAATTTAAACACAATCGATTCCTTTACTTGTACTATGAAGCATGTGCACAGATCTAACTCTTACAGATTGATCAAAATACCTAGAAAACTGTCAGATACTTGTATGATAAACTAAAATTTACCAACATGTTCAATCACTTTTGGTCGATACTACCCGGTGTGTAGGTATCAATTACCACTTGATCAACTTAAGTTGATCAAATGGAAATATCGAACCATGTATGGCCACCTTAAGAGTGCAAGTGTGGTTGTTGCACATTTGATTCAGCATTTAATGTCAAGTTTAATTTTTGTCATAACTGTAAAAAAAATGCTCTCCAGTCCATGTCCTTTGCCGTCCCGCTGTCAGCTGAACAAAGTGCGTGAGCTAAATACATGTCAATGCAGCCGCTCGCGCCCGAAAACGCCAGTGGGGAAAAGCTCTAAGAGTGAAACATGTCTCAACTATAAATCTGATCTATGTCATTTGGTAATGGTAATTTTAGAATGGTAAATTTGGAATCACGAAAAGACTGGTTCTTTTCCTGACAATGGTCAGGAGTATGTACAAACCTAAGATGTGAAAAAGCAATTTTGCATTACCAAAATCGCCTCAAAGTTTGATTTATTGATTTTCAGGGTAAGGTATCAAACTGAATTTAAGGCTAATCAAATACATTTTACAGAAGCTGAAAGAAGCAGGGAGCTTGGTATGAGAGCGCTGTCCCAGACTATAATCACTGCATATTTTAAGTGGTGTGATGATTGACAGGGTGGGAAATGTCTGTGTTTTATGAGCTGTTATACAAAAAAATCTAATCAAAGGTTTATTATTTATTAGGGGGTGTCCGACATGCATCAGCAAGCATAGGAGGTTTGGATGCATATAGACATTTAAAATATGAAGGAGGAGTGCACAGAGTTCAGCGAGTGCCAAAAACTGAGAAACAAGGAAGAATCCACACAAGTACTATGACTGTAGCTGTATTGCCTCAACCAAGGGAGGTAAAGTATATTGAAACAAATCTTTTATATATGAATTAGCTATGGAATAATGCATGTGCTGTATGTCAAAGGTTCTAAATTATCAGTGTAAACTCTGGCTCAGGGTCCAAATTTGGCCCACTGAGTAAAAATTATTGGCCCGCAGATCTGCTAAATCTGCCTTCCCAGCAGCCCCCCTGCCAGCATCACCCCTTCTTTCTCCCACACTGGGAGTGGAGAACTAAAGGCTGGCATACACATGCCGATAAGCGGCCGATTTTTAACCTGACCGACGGGCGTGCGTGCTCGCGCCGTCGGTCAGGTTAAAAATCGGCCGCTTATCGGCATGTGCCCACATGGGGCGACAGATCCCTGTCGCCTCACAGCTCGGCCGGCCAGAGATTATCAGACATGTGCCATAATGAAGACCGACGTCTTCATTGAAGCTAATGGCCGGCACACAAAGGGTGTCGGCCGACTGACGGGGCCCCATAATGCACCAGGGTGCAAACGTGATGACGTCATTACGTTTGCATTCCGGTGCATATCGGAACCGGTCTGTCTGCACCCGTCGGGGTGTGTATGGCAGGCTTAAGATTCATGGCTTCCCAGCAGTGTGTTCCAATAACATCACTGAGCTCTCACTACCCGGACTATGGAATCCAAAAATTCCCACATTTGGAAGAGGCATGGTGAGTGCTACAGTCACTATGCCTCTTCCAAATGTGGGCATTTTTTCTAGGGTTGCTGCAGGGAAAACAAGGCTGGGTGGTAGCTGAATGGGTCTGGGGGAATGCAAAATACATAAAATGTACACACTGGGATGGGGGCACACATGAACTACACACACTGTACACACTGGGATGGGGGCACACATGGACTATACACACATGGATGGGGGTACACATGAACTACACACACTGTACACACAGGGATGTGGGGCATACATGAACTATAGATTAGAATCACGGGAGATCGCTAAAGATTTTCTTTTTCCATATTTCAAAAAGCGGCCATCCCTCTTGTACCTGACGGGTATTCATTTTTGGAGTCCACCAGGTGTTTGCGCTAATTGCTAGTTTATCGGCCAGATAAAAACCGACCATGTAAACAAGCCCTTAATCTAGACATACATGGTTCGATTTCAGCGTGATAGATCTTCGATTCAATTTTAGACCTTGATCTTTCCATCAAACACCAATCGTAATTGATTCCAAAGAGTAGTACCACATGGAAGGTTAGATCGGAATACAACCAAAATTGATCATTTTAGTTTTGATCTAAAAACACAGAAAAGAGTCATGTAAATGTGTTCATTGGATACAATCGACCGACCAACAAACACAATGCTACGATTTTATTTCATTGATCGAACCATGTGTGCAGTATACAATTTAAGTTCAAGCGATGTAAACTTTGATCCATTTAAGTCCATTGAACCCTAAAACATGTATGGCCAGCCTAACCCTGTGTGTTTCCCTGGTAGGGCTGCATGTTATTGTGTGGGTATACTACAAGCCTTTATAATGTCTCTCCACAGTGAGGAGGGGAAACAACTACTCATTAGTCCTTTGTTCACTTCCCTAACATTTATGTGTTACTTTGGACAGTTATTGTGTGATGTCACTTTGTTCTCCTAATTACAGTATGTTATGGGAAGCCGCAGGAGGCTAAAGCTGCTGTGAGGGGGATAGCACCCTCTTGTGCAGTAAAAGTAGCAGTATGCTGTTTCTGTCTGTGAAGGTGGCAAAGTCATCGGCAAAGCAGACGCAGTACCCCCTTCACAAAGAACCAGGACATCTACAGTAGAATGGAATCTTGTTATTGTTTCCACTTTCTCTTTTCAGATACATTTAGTAATTAATCCCAAAGACTTGCGCATAGAAACCAAGAGAGCCAGCGGCGCTGGGGGACAGCACGTTAATACCACGGACAGTGCAGTACGAATTCTGCACATACCAACAGGTAGATAACCAAAAGAATTCTAGCTTATAATGATGACTAAGAATAAAATGTTCTTCCAAAACGTTTTATTTTATCGGATGCCTAGTGTTGCTGTTGTATGTTGTAGCAAGGGACAGAGCTTAGCAGAGGGTTTTACATCTACTTTCTTCCACATGCTGCTTTAATACTTTCTCTGTGCTGTTTTAAAAACACTTCATGTACATATCAAACAACTTTGCAAAAATAACCAGCCTTACCTTTATGAAAACCCGGACCCCATTATGTTAAATAGATGCTAAATATGCTGATTAGTTCCACAACCCAGGGTATTTGTTGCAGGGAAATACTGTGCACAAGTCTTTCTGAATAGAGAGTATTCCTTTAGGAAAGGAAGTTGCTTTAGGGATTGTTCCCACTAGGGCGGTCAGCCGTGGCGCAATTTTTGATCGCCCTTGACGATCGCGAGTGTGTGCGCGCGATTAAGCAGTCAACGCAATAAAAAAAAAAGTGCATTATGCAAGATCCCCCCCCTGATTGTGCCCATAGAGAATGAATGGACGCAATTATGAGTGCCCATAGTGAATGAATAGGCACAATTTTTTATTGCATCCATTCATATCTATAGGACGGTGTCCCGGACGATTGGCTGCCCGCAATCAAAAACATGGGGAGTCGCGATTCAGGTCGCCGGTGGCCGCGGCCATTTGCCTATGTGGGTAAAAGCCCATGTAAATGAATAGACACGACCTTCGATTGCGACATCGCACTAGTGGGAATAAGCCCTTAGCATTCTTGCATACACTTTCTTGCCCCCCCCCCCCCCCCCCCCCCCCCCCCCCCCCCCCCCCCCCCCCCCCCCGGAGCACACTGGTTGTTGTGTGTAGTGTATTTTTCATTGTATCTCTATCAAGCAGCCGCCTGAAAACTGGGGGACACCTCACTGTGAGTCTTCATGGCTTTGGCGCTTTTCAGACATCCAGGCACTGCAAATAAAGCATTTTCAGACACCCGTGTGAATGCCCCCTTATTATTTACTACAGTGGTGGGCAACTGAGTAAATATGGAGGGCCACAAGTGCGGCCCTCTGCATCACTAAAGGGCCGCACATAATATTTTCAATCTATACTGACTTGTATAAAAAAATAATTATTAAAAATTACAGCAGGCATTGCTAGAAGACATTAAATGTTTAAATAAAACTTGTTTTAAATGATACTTCAAGCATAGGGAATGCTGTGGTATGGTAATGCACATCATCTATATCATCAAAGCCTTTGATAATATCTGTGGAGCATATATAATCTTTAATTCAAAGCTTATGTGCCCCTATTTTGAAGCTATGTGCCGCAATATATATTATACATTCATCCCCTGTTTGTTGGTGGAATAGTGGTATATCTCATACGGGACATGTATTAACAGCATTTATATATATTCCAGGACACAAAAGACATATATTTTAACATAAGCTTCTAGAGGAACTACCTCATCCTTGACCTACCCCTGATGAAGCCCATAGCAGGGCAAAACGCGTTGGGTATGACCTACGGGTATAACCTACCTCGGACTCGATATGGAAGCGTTAATTGTTTTTATCTATGTAAAACTGTAATGGATGGGATTTTTTATGCTTGATGTATATGTCTTGGTGCCTATCAATAAATTATATTGTTTATTTATTCACATCCGTGTTATTAGCATCTGTGCCGTGAAAGTCTCAGGGACTAGCCACCCCGCAATGTAGTGATCAGAGTTCACTCCGTTCTATATATGTTTTAGTCTATATATTCAGAGATGTTGGCATCTACTACATTTCCTCACTGGTTCCACTATATTTACCTTACTAATAACACTGATCACAGATGTAAATTCCTACTTGCCCATACTGTCAATGTGATTATCAGGAACCCATTTGTTGTCCACAGTTTTTAATACAAGAGTCCAAAATGGTGGTAATGATTTAAATCATTGATATTTTTTTTTCTCCTTATCTAGGTACAGTCGCTGAATGTCAGCAAGAACGCTCTCAGATCAAAAATAAAGAGACTGCTATGACCGTTCTTCGTGCAAAGTTATACAATATAAAGTTAGAAGAAGAGACAACAAAACGGCAGAGTGCAAGAAAAACGCAGGTGAAACACCGAACTCCAGCTACTTTTAGATATACCCTATTTACATCCAGTGTGGTGTCATGGGGGAGGGGCCACAGTGTTCTCTGATCAGACTCCACTGCATTGCAGCAATCGTATGCCGGGTGGCTGCTTCACAGATTAAAAAATGTGACTGATGAATGGGACAGTGTCCACTCCATGTTCTCAAAGGGACGCACCCACGGTGCTTTGTTTAGAACTCGAACTGCTGCAACTTCATTGCGGTGAGGCAAGGTGTTACGGAGGACGAGTCCATTAAAGATCAATGGATGTGTTTGCAAGAAACGCAAAAGCGCCTGATGCTGGCTTTTCAACTTTTTTTGCTAATGAATATGGTGGTAATGTGCCGCAAACTGGGCACAGAATGACAGCCGCCTTTGAGTCCAGTGCAGGGAAAAAGCAATGGACACATGGCCTTTAAGGTTTCCCTGTAATACTCAACACCATTTGCTTCAAGTCATTGGCAGTTACTGCAAAATACATGGTTAACATTTTTAGTTTTTTGCTACTTAACCTCCCTGGCGTTATTAATATTTGGGCGATAAATCTAAGCGCATGATTTGCCAACATCCCACATGTACAAAGATTTTTAGAAAAGAGTGTCGGTAGACCACACTGACGAGGAGGTGGCCAGCCTCTGGGACTTTCACGGCAATCAAGTGTTAAATAGTGGTAGGGTCAGAAAGGTCAAGCTGTGAAATTATTTGATTCATTCTATGGCAGTGGGCAAATAAATATATACCCAAGAACAAAACAATACAATTCTGAACCAATGATAAAAAATATAATTCATAGTGTATATCATTAAAAAATACATAAATACATCGGATGCTCAGCATTTTTTGGCCAATAATTAGTCAAGTGTCCAATGTCATTCTCACGGTGCGTTTCGCCCATACAGTCGGGCTTCTCAGTAGAGTAGTTGTCGTTGAGTAGTAGTTGTAATATAAAGTTGGGTCCAAAAAAGTGCTTCGTGCATACAATATACGATATTAAACCCTATAGGTCGAGTAAGACGGTTATGTTCTAAATCAAAACATTGGTTCCACAATATTTTGTCAGAATCAATAAGTTCAATCAACATATAATGAATCCATTTCGCATGATTTGAATACCAGGGGACAGGTGTCTCTATGCCTAAACAATACAATTATCACATGTTTAACATCGCTTACGATTTAAAAAAATCCCCATACCCTAATTCTCATATTCCCAAATGGTAAGGATAGCAAGCCGGAAAGGAGCATCATGCAGTACCAAAATGTTGAACCAACTAAATAGGGAGTCTCCCCAATGGCTGTGGGAGGAAGGGGAGAGATCTTAAAGATGGGGGGGGGGGGGGGGGGGGGGGGGGGGGGGGGCAGTCAAACACAGTCCCATGGTTTTGGTCCAAATCTGTCACCCAATACTGAGGAAAGGAAAAGTGGCATACAGTGAGGTATGCAATATACAGTTCAAAACATTGTTTAAAAGTTATCACTCACACCAGTGACTCTCCAAATGCCTGGTGAAGTTGAGAACGAGACTATACACCTATAAGGTGACCCCCACTCTTTAAGTCAATTGTTTACCAAATATAACAGTATCTACCTCACCTTATAGGTTGTATCTCACCCATGTAATGCACCCATCCGTCATCTGAATAGTGTCCTAAAAATCCCTGGCGTTATGCCCAAAGCCAGTGGATCAAACTGCGCCAGTGCCAGGATTGGGCTTAACCTCCCTAGCGGTTGAGACGAGCCTAGCTCGTCCGAGCTTCAGGCTCGCCTCAACCGCCGGGAAAGCAGGCAGCGGGGAGACCCTGTGCCTCCCCGGAAAGCTGGAGCGATGGTCTTCATCGCTGCAGCATTTCCGGGTTGGCGGCACCGCCCCGATCGCGTCACGGTGACGCGGAAGGGGGCGGGGGGGGGGCCGGCGCCATAGACCTCCATGTTAATGGAGGAGCGCCGGCTTCCCCTCTCACGCAGCTGTTGACAGTAATGTACTACAGTAATACTCTATACGCTGCCTTGATCGCCCGTATCGTGCCGTTGTAAACGGCGCGATACGGGCGGTGCGCTAGGGAGGTTAATGAGTTCTTCCGGCCCTGAGTCTTTGGTGTCATAGATCTCCATGTTAACAGAGGAGGTGTCGATTTTCCCCGCACACATCGCCAGTGTCTTATTGACAGAGCGTGGAATCATGGACACTGTCCATGATTGCCCAGACAGCGTAACGCCCAGGAGGTTAAACCACACTAAAGTAAGCCATACACAGGTCGACTTTGGCAAGATCGATCTTGTATTCAATCGTCTTGTTTGATTTAACCTCCCTAGCGGTTGTGACGAGCCCAGCTCGTCCAGAGTTTGTGTGAAGAACAAACTCTGGATGAGCTGGGCTCCCGTGCATGCCGCATATCCCCGGAAAGCTACGGCGATTCTCTTACCAGCTGCAGCATTTCCGTCACGGTGACGTGGAAGGGGGCGGGGGGTGGGCGGTGCCATAGCCCTCCATGTTAATGGAGGAGCTCCGGCTTTCCAGCCCACACAGCTGACATCATTAATGATGCCGGCTGTGTGGAGAGAGGCAGGGGGAGGGGGGGAATTGCAGGCAGTGTACTGTGTACACTGCCGCGATTGCCCGTACCATGCTGTTAAAAACAGCATGGTATGGGCAGTGCGCTAGGGAGGTTAAATATTGATTTTTTTCAGTCTAACATCCATTGTACCACCACAGTGTTATCCATTCATAACTGATTCCTTTCCCTAGTTCTGTGTGCATGCTCCATAGCACCATTCAAATCAACTGAAATGTCTAGAAAACCGTCAGATACTTGTATGATCTACAAAAATTGACTGACATGTCCAATCACTGCTCTGTTTATTTTCTGTTCGATCACTTTTGGTCAATCCCCTTTTTTGTATCATTGTTTAGCTAAATATATAGCTATGTGTATTTATATGTATTATGACTTATATGTTTCCCTCTGTAGGTTGGCACAAAAGGGCGATCAGAAAAAATCCGCACGTACAACTTCACACAGGATCGTGTTACAGACCATCGCATTAACGTGTCCATGCACGACATCGAGGGATTTATGTTTGGTGATGAACTTTTAGATGAGATGATCCAAGCTCTTACGGATTTTGCGGACTATGAATCTCTTGTGGAAATCGTATCAAATTAAATGGCGTCTCCTGTATATTTTTTTTCCTTTTTACAATAAAAAAAAAAGCTCAAACTTTTATTGTATCTATTAATATTTATAAAATAATATTTAAAAAGCAGTTTTCATATATTGCACGCCCTCTTATTTTTATTTACTCCAGAGCTTTCATAATGGTTCAGTCTCTTCAAAATCCTAAAAGCAATATATATACTCGAATATAAGGTGTATGAATTATGCGGAAAAATTAAATTCTGCTTATATTCGGGTCAAGAATTTTTATGAGGGAATTGAAAACCCCCGAACATGCTATCATCACCAAATTTGCTGGAGATGTAAAGAAGGATTGTGGGAACATATAAAAAAATAAAGTTTTTGCATAAATTAGGTTCAAAGTTTTGAAGTTGACTTAATTTGAACGTATTTTGTGCAAAAACTACATATACTAGAGCAATACTTTTTTCTTTACAATGTTCCCACATCCTCTCTCTACATGTCCAACAATTTTGGCGAAGATATATTCAAGGGCTTTGTAATCTGCTGAATTAAATAACATCTTGAAAGAAAAGCATATTAGCTGTGTGTTTCTGAGCCTTAGCTGCTGCATCCCCCTCGGCTTATACTCAAATCATTCAGTTTTCCCAGATAGTTTTTTTCTAAAATGAGGTACCTCTGCATACAGTATATACTGCACTTATCTGCTCTGCTCTCTTCTGTGGAAGTCGCCATGTTTTTTCCTGTGTAGCTTTTAATCTTCCTGAGGTTAATCGCTGCAATAATATGGTAACTTGTACAGAGACAGTATGACGTGACCTCTTCGGATCTCTTGCATGACATTGTGATCACAGCCATGATGGTGCTGCAGAGAGGAGGGGTGACCAGGAACATTCAGAAATATCATCTCATTACAGGTAAGGAATTTGTATCTTTATTTTATACATTATCCCAATGATAGGGGGTATGACAGTGAGGGGCACAGAGTACTTCAGATGAGTTTAGGTGCATTTTAAATTCCACTGGTTTCCATTTAAATCACAGTGCTATGATCTAGTATTGCATTTTAACTGGAATGGAAGCTATGGAATTTAGCCCCCAATATGTTTTTTCACCATGATTTTATTATATTATATTTATTTTATTTGGGCTTCAGCTTCTTTTGCACTTTAGGTTTACAGTAAAAATCCTTGTGCACTATTGGCCAGATGTGATCGGTTGGCCGCTGCAGCATGGTTCAAAACCGTGCAGCCGAAGTGAGGATAGGCCCTAAGTCTGCACTCCAGACATCACTGCACAACCTAGGAGACTTCTCCTAGCAGCACACCTTAGGCTTAGGTCACAGGGTCAGTAGAGAGTCACCCATTTGCTGCTCTAGACTGACAGTGAGCTGAACTTGCCAATATGGGACAGTTTGGGTAGTTGACAAACGCTCACCAACCTCCCGTACCATATTGACAATCCCTTTGGAATGTATATGCTGATTGGGTAGCAACCCTGTGACTATTCAGTTTCTTTATAAAAGTGTAAGAAATCACACATGTACAGTTCTTCTAACTGAGAAACTGTTAAATTCACAAAGAAAGCAGCACAGTATCAACCAAGAGAAAGCGGTTTGCCAATATAAAGTAGTCTAACCAGCCTGCCATAATAGAGGCATCCTGAATGAGAGATTGTGGCAATGTATTTTTTGCTGTTCTTTAAAAAGTCTATTTACAGGTACTTGGTTTGACATCATTGCTGGGTCCTGTAGTGATTTGGTAGGTTGACCCTAAATTCTCAAACACGCCAGATGCAGAAGATTGTTTGCTATAAACTTATTATCATTTATCTGTCTATTAGCGCTGTACAATATATAATGTAGTTGAATGCCCAGGACCAGTCTGTCAATGACTATCCTGCCAACACGTATAGTCTATGGGAAAGGTGTGTACAGCGCTTGTTTGACTGTCTGAAATTGAATAAAAGATTGTTCATTTGCTGATTGGACATGTCAATTTTTTAGTTGATCGTTCATCAAACAAACTACTTTGGTGGACTCCTTCGAACGCTGGCTGTACGATCGACCCTTTTGGCCTAATCAACCTTCCTATCTGCCAGCTATTTGGAATACAGAAGAGTCGGTCCTTACTTTAAAACGGTCTGGGGCCCAAAATGGCAGGGAATTGTTTACCGTTCGTGGTGTTCTCTTCAATCCTTGAATGATCGACCGCCGATTACTCGATTGCATGTCACGGTCGAATTAGCGACCAATCGCATGCGTATGCGAGTGTCTATGGGGGGCTTAAGTGTTCATGGTTTTAGTCCTGTAGTGAAAAGTGAGTCTACAAGAAGACATACCTTGTGAAGTGGTGGAGTCCACATTTACATACCCCACGCCTGGGGTTTGCACAAACTACACAGAGGGGTGTTTACAACAATCAGAATGTATTCATATGGCTGGAGAGAGTAAACTAGAGATATTTAATGAGATGAGGAATTTCAACATTTACATGCATACTGGAGATTAGTCAACCCAAATTCTCAGCTACGGAGCTTGATTGTCCTAACAGTTAGCATGCAATTTGAACACAATTGTAGAAATTCGGCATCTCATTATGGATCTTCAGGGGTAACAAATGGAAGACACATTGTGCATGTTGGTGTGCTGTGGTGCTATTTGTTGTAAATAGCTTATACAACACAATGTACCACACCTCGCTGCTGTGAAACAACTAAGGCTGGGTCTACACTAAAACCGCGGGTGGTGTTATGAACATGTCCATAGTGCCTGCCTGCTATCTGGGCTATATTTTGTTAACGTCATATAATGTGCCCATTGAAAAACAATGGGCGCATTGTGTGACATGAACAAATTGCGTGACTCTCATGCGTCTGTGTGACCCAGACGGACCCACAGTGCCCAACGTGGGTAATGATGCGCTAGTATAGGCTGGCACGTTATTTCCCATAGGGCGTGTTTTTAACCACGTTCTGTAAACTGCACAGCGAACATGGGGAGAACATGTAGTGTAGACTAAGCCTTAGTGGATATATATTTTTCAACATAACGTGTGGGGAATAGAACAGACGAAAATTATGGTGTGAATGGGCACCTTATCCCTTTTGTTCATAAGGAAATTGAAAGAAAACCACAAATGCTACAGCTGTACAAAGTAATTGTTGTAGTTGTATATTTTTACTTAAAAAAAGGCTATTTCAAACTCACAAAACAAACTGACACAGCAGCCGCGTTGTTACACTGTTGCAAGAAATGGAAATGTAATACATATACTGGCAAGGCTATAAGGGAATAGGGAAAAGAAAACGCTGCATTCTGTGTATTTTTTGGGGGAGGCTATAGAGCCAGCATAATAGCCAGACGGTGTTTATTTGTTATTATGACAGTCGCCGTATTGTTCTCGTAGCAGCTATAAAACCATAACCATGCAGTCTTTTGCCAATACTAAATATGGCGCTCCTGGCATGCTGAAGTAGGAACGTGGCTTAGCGTCGCTAGTTCCCTGAAAGAAGCGGCCGACCAATAGCTAGGGGAGAAGCAAGAGGCGCCAACCTTCGCCTGATTGGCTGATGCCAAAGCGGAACTGTGTTGTGACTGGGAGAAAGTTTTAGGCACGAAATTCAAAGGTTTTTTAAATCAGCAGCTCAGCTGGCGCCATTCAGATGACATGGACTACTGGCAGTGCAGACAGTGAACGAGCTTTTAGAATTTGCGCGGTTAGGGCTAAACCTTGGCGATCGCTTTTAGGAATCCTTTTTAATGTTCTTCTACATTTAGCTGCAGGGTATGAAGTATAATACTGATTTTATATAAGGAGGGATAGCGGTTTAGCGTCAACATTGGGATTTCTTTGGAGCCAAAAGGACACTCTGGAGACTTGTAAGTGCACTTTTACATTTGGTTTTACAAATGTCATTTATATAATTTCCTGCTTATTGAGAATCCTGATCCTCCTTCCCCGGGCTGCGGAGAACCGATCACCTAACACTGGGCTAGAGGAAGGAGGGAAACTGTGATGGGGTGCCCGCCGTTGTTTGATCGCTCCATGTTGGATAAAGACGGCTGGTCTTCTGATCGCATAAATACTCGATATTCACCCCCGATCTTTGTAGTATATTCCTGCAAAACCCACATTTATCAGTCATATTTATAGGGGTCACCCGCCAAAACATTCCGTCCACCATCTTGTGACGGGGGAGGGGGGGGGGGCTGTGTTCTGCCGGTATAGTGGACTTTTGGATGGATTTTCCACCACTACGAATTAACACAGAATTCGCTTTTGGCGAGTGTTGGCGAATTTTGTAGTGAAGAATACTCCAACATAAAGACAGAGTTTAGGCGGGGGGAAAATGGCGCTGGTGGGGGGATGGGCGGCCTCGTCTTAAATTCGGGTGTTTGCCTGTCACGTACTGACCAGATTCCCATTGCATTGCTCACTGTAGTCCTATACATGTCGTTTATCATACTGATACCTAGTAACTTCACAATTGTTGAATTATCCCAAATCCTCCCCTATATACTTTGTGTTATTTTGTTTTCACTTTTACTGGTGTAGTGTTGTATTCCCTTCCTACTAACACATGTTTGCACATTAAGTGTGCCCTCGGTTTGTATAATATTTATTCCTTTTGTGACTTTCATAGCCTACAGTATTTGTGTTTATAAATAAATTGAGTGGCAGACCTTGTGGGTCAATTCACACTATGCCATCTGGTACCATTCCCCTTAAGGGATCATTCATATTAGCTGTGCTGCTGGTGGGGTACAATACCACAAGGTACACCATGTGTACATTTCACTCTATTGCTGCGCTTGCTATGCCAGTAAGGGCTTGTTCCCACTAGCACGATCAGCCGTGATGCGATTTTTGATTGTGCACGATTGACAGGCGGTGGGATAAAAACAAAAAAGTGCATTATGCAAGATCGTCCCTAATCGCGGCCATAGAGAATGAATTGGCGCAATTACAAAATCGAGGCCACAATCAAAAACGTGGGGAGCCGTGGTCGCAGGTGTATGTGGGGACAAGCCCATGTAAATGAATGGATGCGAGCACCCACAAAAAATCGGGCTAGTGGGACCAAGCCCTAACGCGCAATGCATAGCGTTACGAAAAACGTCAAGCAACATGCGTTTTTGCAGGTGCAGTGGAAGTATCTACCATACTCCTAAATCTTGCGTCCTTTCTGGGGGAGAGAAAAGAAAGAGTACCTACCAAATTATATTTTTTTGCCATGTGCACCATAGTGTAGATTTTCCCTTTATTTCCTGTTCTGGGACCTAAGAGCCCAAATTGGAGGGAACGCCCTTCAACTAAAAGATTACCCTTCCCCGCTCGCCCTCCCCACTGGCTAAGCCAACATGTTTTCCCTCTCTTTGCCATCAAGCTGGTCTGTAAGGATGAATTGGGCTTGATCACTAAAGAGCGACAGATGCAGATGATATTCACATGAGACTATCATGATAGTGCCTCATTGGATACAGCCATCTGGTGTCTGTATCATAATTGACCCTTTTATTATTAGTGTGTAGACATTCTTGTCTAGTCATGTGGGTGTTCTGTATGCATATATAATGTTAGAGAAAAGCAACTATAAAGAATGTCAGGCAGATTTATAATTTCTACTATATTTGTTTGTCTTCATTCATCTGGTGGATGTGCTAGTGGGGTAAATGAAGTAATCTTTATTGATCAGAATAGAGCTGGATGACTTCCACCCTGTTGGAATGTCCATGCTGGCACCATGTGTTGCTAGTAGCCTCCACTAGGGGCACATGGAGCATTAGTGCTCTTTCACACTACCTGCGCTGCTTTCAGCTGCAGTTTTTGCTGATAACGGATGCAGAAACGCTGCTGTGGCCGTTATGAGCACAATAAAAGCACATTTTGCATTTTACATGTGCATGGAGATGCTTACGTTGCACCTGCAAAAATGAGGGCTGCCAGATGTTGTCGGAAACGCACAGCATTGGCATTCTGTCGAAACTTGTGCGCCTTGCATGGTGGTTGATGGATTTGTTAAACATTATGCTTATATACTCAATGTTAATGTTCTTTCTTGCTTTGACAGGTTAGTGTGTTATAAAACTACAAACATGAAGTGTGGCTATAAATCCCCATCAAAGTCACCTTTAAAATCCAAGCTGGAATCTAGTCCTACCAAGAATGTATGTAGTCCAACCAAACAAGAACCTCCCAAAGAATATGAATCTCCTAAGAAATGGGACTTCTTGGAGACCAATATTGACCACTTGTCTCCAACAAAGCTGGACAGTTTTAAACCAGACAGACCAGTGTACAATAAAGAAAACCTGTTACGTAGACTTGAAGAAGCTGAAATGCGCAATGTGGATTGTAGCCCTTTACAGGACAGCGGCTATTCTTCAATACTGTACAATGATTCTGAAAGCCAAGTTGAAGAGGACTTCAGCACATCATGTGTTCCTTCATTCGAAACACCAAAGCAACTTGACTCGCTGAGTGACAAACCTGCATCAGTCTGTTCCTCAAGATTGTTGCCAGTTCTGCGTTTTGAAGAAGCTGTTTGTTCGACTTTGAAGAAAAGCTGCAAAAGTCCCAGGTTTGATTGGGATGCTATTGAAGACATTGTCTCCACTGAAGCTTTTGGTCTCGATAAGCTGATTGGCAAAAAGATGGGCTTGGAAAGACTAGATATCCTTGGCGAGCTTTTTAAAAGAGATTTCAAGCATCTCCTCAGCAAAATTTTAAGGCACCTCAGCGCAATTGATTTAATTAAGTAAGTTTTGCCCATTTTCTTACTGCAGTTATCATTGTTATTTAAAATGAATCATACTAAGCCTGCATGTGACTAGCACTGAAAGAAGGGTGATTGTTTCTAAAACCTTCAAGTAAAATGTTTTCAAATGGTTCTACTCGCCAAAAATTAACTTCAGTGTACACTCCTATATGGTTGTTTGCCCACTTTTTCTGTAAGTGTATTTGAAGCTATTGTTAAAGGGTCTGACAAGTCTTTGTCATATAAGTGGTGTTTTATCCATAAATCCTACAATGGACACTTGTAAAAGTGAAGGCCCCTTACATGATTGTTATTTTTCTATGCTGCATTTGATTCATGAGAGGTCAGTCACTGGTTTATTTGTGGCTGTACTATTCCTTTACTTGTGAACCCTCCTTGATGGATCTCTAGATGGTGTTCTCCCATTTTATAATGCATAGCGATCTGTTGGCTGATCTCCACTTCAATGTAAATAAGCCGCTAATTCTTTATACAACTGACAGTCTATCTTGCACATAATTCTTTGCTTGAAATTTAATATTTATTTGCTTCTGTGAGACTCTTCTAACCTTATTGATCTTGTTTTCTAGTGTCATTAGCGTGAGCTCAACATGGAAAAAGATCCTGGAAAGAGATCACTTGTCTTACAGTGTTTATCAAAAGTGTCAAAAAGAGATTTGTGTAAGTATCTTTTTCACTTAAAGTAGAACTGGTTTTGTCATTAATATATTTTTTATTATCAATTTATTAAATATATATCTCTATAACAGGGTGTCAAATTCAAATACAAAGCGGTACAAATTGAAAAACTGGAGCTTGATCAATTGCAACATAGTGACACAACATTCGAATAAATGCTAAACTTGACCCATGTATGGCCAGTTTGAAAAGATTTTATTAAGCTGTGGGCCAATTTTTTTTCTTGTGGGCTAGAGTTTGGAGACATGCCACTGCCTGTCCAAGCATATGCGGTGGAGATGAAGCAAGGAAAAAATCAATTGTTTAAAGGTAGCCATACATGGTCTGATTCTCCCTCGCTAGATGAGGGACTGACTGCAGTGTTATGTCATCACACTGTAGCCGGTCACTCAGGATCGCCCAGGAAGTTACCGACATGTCTGTCACCGCGCAATCCGACATGCGGGAGGATCCTGGCAGGTGGGCACACCCAGTTTTCTGCCAGTCGATCAGGTGAGAATCTGCCCATGTATGCCTACCTCGATTCGATCATTTGGAAATTGATTCCTTTTGACCTGAATCATTAGAACAAAAATGATTGAAATCAGTGGAGCTGTGATCCGACATGTTGGTAAATTTCAGTCAATCCTTTAGGTATTTTGATCTATATGTATCCAATGGAAAAATATCAGTTTTGACTTGGTCTCATTATGTTGTAGTGTGGTGTCTGTTCTGAGGGAGGGGTAGGTGGTGATCCTTAGTATTAATATCTAAGTGTTTTGTGTGATGCTGATTAATTTTATTTTGTGTCAAACAGGAAAAAGAAGCGAAGAAATCTGAACATACTGCGACACGCGATTCTTCCCTCTTTCGGTTACCACTTGCTTCCGTTCAGAAGGTGGCCAGTGCTGCATGCTGCGTGTCAAAGAAAAATACCAAAAAGAAATCGGCATGCCTTAATAGTCGGCACGCTGAGTTTAATGAGGTAAGCCATGTCTGCAAACTGTGCTTTGAATTTCTGTTCTTTCTCTAGTACGTATAGATTATGCTTCTACTACTGTTAACATTATTGTTAACACAAACTTATGTTAAAAAAAAAAAGTTGAATTTGAATTATAATATTGCAGTGTCCTGGTCACTGACTGCAAGTTTGAATTCCAGGTAAACACCACACTTCCCTCTATAGATATAGTGTAAGGCTAGGGCTACACTGCAGTCATAGCCCCTGAACAGTAGGCAGTACCTTGTCATAAACGCAATGGAGGCTTGGTGTATGACTCCTCCATTGACATATGACAATAGTCACTAGATACTAACGCATGACTAATGTGCCCAGGCTCATTAGTTAGTTAGTTGCCCGCACTATGTAGTGCAGCCTATTAACATGGCTGAATGGAGGGGGGGGGGAGGAGTCATGTCTTGCGCTTGTTGAATCCAAGTGCACAGTATAGATCTTCCAGAAGTGTAGCCATACAGAGACAGTGTTGCTCTTGAATCAATCTGTTATGAATTGCCCAGATCTGTGACAAGTATGAATATATTGTATTTTTATTTTTAAGAGATAACTGACAGTTTGTTTTTGTTTTTTTTTTTTTGTTTTTTTAGGTTGGGAAAACGCTGAACAATGACCAAAGCCTTAAAGTTTGTAGAGACTGTGGGTCTCCTGCCAAGTATGACTCTTACCTGCACAGAGCAGTTTGCACTCGGGAAAGCTGTCAGTTGGACTTTTGCACACTTTGCAACTGCAAATATCACTTTTCCAAAGACTGCATTACCAGTGTAACACGAAGCCACAAGTACTTGTCACAACCTCTTCCTGGAAGCAGGAAAAGCAAGCAGAACCTTCGAAGACTTTGAAGTGAATAGACAAAAAAGACTTTCCCAGCAAGCCCTTGCAAACCACTTTTATTTTATGAATTTTATCAATCTAAAACGCTTTTTAAGTGTTACTTGTTCACTTGTCCTGCACAATGCAGATTCAATCAGATTTTTAAGCGTTTCCAAAACTTTTTATAAAAACTTTTAATATGAAATATTCTTTTTTAGAATTTGTAATGCTGCTCATTGGTTTTAGCTGCAAGCTGGTGCCCCATACATTTTAATTCTGATTTTACACTTGGGGCATAAAATTAGATGTCGGCACCTCCCGTGGAGTTTAGCTTGTTTCCTAAATATTGTAAAGCTACAACAGCTATTCTCAGTTTCCAATGTAGTCCTGTTTTAGAAAGTAAAACTAAAGTATTTACTGTTAATGTTCTACTTTTATGACTTTGGCATGTACATAAATGTAAGAAAATAGAAATAGAAAAGAAAATGAAATGCAAAGGTTTGCGCTTTGCTGTTTATACATGTGAAACAATCCAGTGCTGTAAATACTGTATATATTTTAAATGTGTGTCTGTCCCTTTTTACGTGTGCGATATTTATTTTTGCACTAGATTAAATAAATTATTACAAATGTTTACAGTTGTGTTTCTTTAATGAGTTGTAATTACAGTATGCAAGTTTCAATAGTTTGAGGCACTTGGCACAACTGTACTGTACAAGGGCACTTTCTCTTTGACCTCACGGTATTGAGATGGAGCACTACTTTTGATGCTTGGACAGTGTAACACTGCAGTGATTTGCAGTTTGATTGGTAAAGAAGCAGTTGAACAGAGTGGCTAGTATTCTGTGAATGAAGGAATCGGGGAAGGCATAGTGTACAAATTACAGTGTGTGTGTGTGTGTGTGTTTCACCCTATACAACACCCCCACAAGGGGAACAGCCAGAGTCTTGTCGGGTAAGTACAGGCACAAAGAGCTTGTGAAAGCCAAGGCGGGACCGATCCTTTGTCTCAAGCTGTCAACAAGCCCCCCTCCTTTCAATTCCTTGCTGTCAACGCAGCTGATACACATATGTATCCTATAGCTGTGTAGAGCTTAATGTTTGCAAGGTATGTCCAGAGCTGAGCAAAGTTAAATTAAACACTTCAGCCTAATAGTATGTGATTGTCCTCTGCCCTAGCTGTGTGTGTGTACTATTAGGCTGAAGTGTTTAATCTAACTTTGCTAAAGTTAAATTAAACATATTTAAAAAAAATATATATATATATATATAATAGTGTGTCCTTCCCAGATGTTCTCAAGTGCTGTGTAAGACACATTGTTAAAATATTATTCTCTTAAATTAAATACACCGGTCAAAATATAAAGGGAACACAAAAATAAGATACTAGATCTAAAATGAATGAAATATTCTTGTTAAATACTTTGTTCTTTACGTAGTTGAATGTGCTGGCAAAAAAAAAATCACACAATGTCAATGGAAATCAATCAGCCCGTGGAGATCTGGATTTGGAGCCATACTCAAAATTAAAGTGGGGTAAAAAAGCACTACAGACTTATCCAACTTTGATGATGTCAGTAGTGTGTGTGTGTGGCCTCCACGTGCCTGTATGACCTTACAATTCCTGGGCATGCTCCTTATGAGGGGGCGGATGGTCTCCTGAAGGATCTCTTCCCACACCTGGACTAAAGCAAAGAAGGTTTGCTGTGTCTCAGTGTAGTGTCCAGAGCATGGAGACAATACCAGGAGACAGGCCAGTACATCAGGAGACGTGTAGGAGGGTAACAACCCAGCTTTAGGACTGCTACCGCCACCTTTGTACAAGGAGGAACAGAAGGATTGCTGGCAGAGCCCTGTAAACGACCTCCAGCAGGCCACAATTGTGCATGTGTCTGCTCAAACTTTCAGAAACACACTCCATGATTGTGCTATGAGAGCCCGACATCCACAGGTGGGAGGTGTGCTTTACAGTCCAACACTGTGGAAGACATTTGGCATTTGAGGGAGAATACCAAGATTGGCAAATTCACCACTGGCCCCCTGTGCTCTTCACAGATGAAAGCAGGTTCACACTGAGCTCATGTGACACACACTGGCGATGCTGCAGAGAATGTTTTTCTGCCTGCAATATCCTTCAGCATGACCGATTTGGCAGTGGGTCAGTAATGGTGTTGGGTGGCATTTCTTTGGGGGGCCACACAGTCCTCTATGTGCTCACCAGAGGTAGTCTGACTGCCATAAGTTACCGAAATGAGATCCTCGGACCCCTTGTCAGATCATATGCTGGTGCGGTTGGCCCAGGGTTTCTCCTAATGCAGTTAGGTTCCTGCAAGATGAAGGCATTGATGCTATGGACTGGCCCGCCCATTCCCCAGACCTGATTCCAATTGAGCACATCTGAGACAATTTCTCGTTCCATCCACCAATGCAACTTTTCCACCATAGACTGTCCAGGAGTTGGGGGATGCTAAAGTCCCGGTGTGGGAGGACTGTCATAGCAGCAGTAACCCACAGATATTTTTCTGGGATCAGAAGCTCTGCTGTATAGGATGCACCTATACTGATGGTCCACAAAATACAGAACCTTCGATAATAGAGAATAAAAGGAAACATTATTTTAAATATGGGATTTGGCATGGCTCATCCCCACTTGAAGAAGACCTTAGATGGTCAAGTAGAAATGTGAACTATCCAATATGTGCATGTAACTATTATATTTGTTTGCAATACCCTATATATGTGATATATATAGCTTTGAATCCATAAAGATATGTTTAAAAAATTCAATAGTTATGTCGTCTATTGAATATCATATATAAGATGATCATTGAGATGCTTAGTGTGCACACTGCAATTGAGCCAATCGAACTCTGCTGCTGCTGTATTTGCAGGCTTATTTGTATTCTACATGGAATTTGCATGCTTTTGTCCATTTCTGTTTTGCAGTTCAATGATCATCTGTATTTTTTTATAACTCAAAAACTAAGGGGTAAACCGTGTAATTGTCTACATTGATAGGGTTTGTTTTTATAGGAACTACGAGGCCCACTAGATGGCAGCCACGTTCTTTACTTATTGTAAAGCATTGTAAGGCAAAAGAAAAAAATCCACCACATAGTTGAAAAAAGAATTTTTCCCCCTTTGCGGTTCCTAAAACACCAAACGGGAATTTGAGGGGTACCCTCCCCCCCCTGGGATGTTAGGTGGAGATATAGATGTTGTTACATCAATGTATGATCTTTTACAATCACAAGTTTATTACACATGATCCCCCCCAAAAAATTGAAAAACAGACATGATTACAAAAAAAAGAACACGCATAAGCAATCATTTGACACAAAGTGCGTGTAGTGCTATTTCAGAAAGTTTTACAAACTGTAGAATGGTATACAATGCATTTCGCCGTTTAAGATCACAGGCTTCATTAGGACATTCAAAGTAATGGAGATTGAATGGGGTTTTTCAACATGTTGGTCTATTGATCCCGCTTGAAGCTAGGCACACACGGGTAGAACTGTAAATTGATTTGAATACAATCGTTTACAAATCCACCTGTGAGTGCCTTCCTTCGAACGGGATCAATAGACCAACATGTTGAAAAACCCAGTTCAATCTCCATTACTTTGAATGGAAACAAGAATCTCCATGCAAAGTATTGGATGTGCTGCGGCTCTTGCACAGCCTGGACATCGCTGTCAGTGTGAAGGGGGCGGAGCCAGCATCTCTCTCTATGAGGCTGTGTTCTGCAGCTGTGTTGCATTATGAGAGATTCACTCACAGCACAAGGCTGTGGTGGTGCAAGGTGGTGCACATTGATTTCCGTTAAATTGATTGCTGATCAATGACAGTGTGGTGATGTTACCAAACTGTGATTGGTGGTAATTGCAGGGGAATCTACCCGTATGTGCCAAGTTAATTCCAAGAGCTTTAGTGTGAAGGGCAGGACGCTGGAGTCACTGCCAGGGCTACCATCACCGGCAGCATGAGCATGGGAGATGATGGTATTATGTCATGCCACTTGACCAGCAGGATCCAGCTCAAATTGTGTCCTCTGGATTGAGGAGAGCGCCAGACATGCTCGGAGAGTCCAGGGGACAATACCACACTGCAGTCCAGGCTCCCAGGGATGACTGCTCCTGACATCTACATGTGATTCCCATGGTTTACAACAAAGGCAGTACATGTGTTTCTCTGTCCTAATGAATATAGCTGGCTCTAAATTGAGTCTATATACACCCCTAGGATATACTGTTACGTGGTGGCAGTGACTTAACAGTAAGACATTTATCTTCAGCTTCAATTAGTCATATACTGTATACTATGTTAGTTTATAGAAAACCCAGGAATAGGATCTAAAGCTAGCCATACATGTGTCGATTCCATGAACGATCGATCACCCATCCGATCGATTCCGGCGATGCCAGAGGGAATCGGATGGCCGATCGATCGCCCAATTACGTCTGTCTGATCGCGCCATACCACCTTAGGCCACCGATTTCTGGACGATTCCGTGCCAGATCGATCAAACTCCCCAATGTCCGTCGATCGGCCATGACCTCATCAGGGTGGGTGTATCCATTTCCCAGCAGAAGTCAATAAACAGGGTGTGTGGCTTTCCCATCACATTTGCTGTACCTTGCCAAAACACGCCGATAGCATGCCCTTCAGCCATGGGTGGAGGAGCCGACTGGTGGCAGCACTCCTGCTGTGGGAATTGGAGGAGAAGGAGAGCAGGAGGAGGAGGAGAAGGCTATGGGCCAAGTCCTGACTCCTCCAAAGGGATACCTATTCCACCATGCCCCTACTCAGACATCTCAGGGACAATCCTTGCAGGCCCAGACCAATCGAGAAGGCTATGTGGCCTATTTCAATGGTGTGGGTGCTGTCTCCTGGCAGAATGACATGACCACCTGATGTCTCCCATGCACCCCATTTGATCCGACAAAGAATAGCCATTGAGTAAAGTCAAATCTGTTTATTTTTTTGCAAAATAAATATTTCTGTTCAATAACAGTTTCGCTTTGTGTTGTTCAAAGAAAATTACATATGAACACAAGAGGTCCCCCCTCAAGGTCAATACCATTACATCATGGCTAAATGCTGGGCAGGGTGCTCACAGGTGTTGGTATGTGTATCCCCCCTCCTCGGTGAGTCCGTGGCCATAGCTGTATGAAGGCTGGTCATCCCCCAGATGATGGGGCAGAGTGGGTCTCTGGGGGCAGCACAGGAACTGCCAGAGCCACCCGAGGGTTCGCAGTGTTGAGTTGCCCCCTGCATGCCCTGTGCGCAACCTCCGTCATCAACACCTCTGCTGCCTCCCGCTGGTCCACTGATGCCCTGTGCAGTTTGGCAGCAAGGAACAAACCATAGGACTCACATTCGTCCTCCCTTGCTGTCAAGATCTGCTGCAGTGTCTGGGTGAGGCTATTCCTGTGGGCCAGTACAGCTCTCCTCCTGCGGCCATGTGTGAAGCGTGGGGAGGGGACATGGCTGCCGGACGGCTCCTCCTCATCCGAGGGACCAGGCTCCTCCTCATGCGAGGGACCAGGTATGTAAAATGTTAGTGACAAGCAGTGCACACACTGAGCATTACAGACAAATAACAGTATCAACTCACTGTACTGGCAGTGAGTTCCGGAGTGGAACACTCCTCCTGTGTTGGGCCAAGTTCCCTGGGCCTTCAGGCTCCCTACCCTCAGGTAGTTGCCCCATTGTTGAGGTAGACGGCCTCGGCTGGTCCTGGTCCAGCACAAAAGGACAGGAGGTCGTAGTACCACACCCGTCCCACATCATCATCCACACCCGCCCCCGACTGCCTGCTGGCATCCACCTTGTGTTCAGCCTTCTTGAAGACTGTCCTCAGGTTTGATATTTTGTTTTTGAGGTCGGTCATAGTAGCAGTGGGCTTAAAAGCCCAGAAGCCGTTGATACGCCTGGTGCTTTATGTGCCGGTTGGAATACTCAGGGCTCTTGATCTTCCATAGGCAAGGCAGTTGGCGATACAGCTCGATGAACTCCGTGAGCTGCTCGGGGGTCATGTCGAGTGTACGCCTCTTCCTCCTGGGGGCCATGGCCTGCTGTAAAGAGGTGCACAATGTCAGCACATGTGAAACAATTCTCAGTAGGTGAAAGAGTCAATAAGCAACCCAGATGGCTCATGAGGAAATCCCTGCCTCTCCTCCACTTCCCATTCTCTAGGGATCCCTGAGTCCAGGGGCATGCCTGGGCCTCCCAATGGGGGAAATGCCTACACATACTTGAGCATTACAGTGGGCAGGTTCATAATGACATCCCCATGTACACATGACACTAGAGCACCTCTAACCTCATCAATTGTAAACAATCAGTCCAAGTTCTACAATGACGTCTCCGAGATATGCATGCTGTCACATATTCTACCCTGCATATTTGATTGATGGTATGTGCGGGCCTCTGTTGATGTCCAGGGATGCACATGCCCCCCCCCTTCAACAACTCAACCCCCCCTTCAACACATCTACATAGTTCAAGGGAATGGCACATTACAAAGGATGTGCTGCACAGTGAGTAAATATTGGCCCAGGCAACCAACAACCTTGTCATATCACAACATACAACCTGGTGATGCACCAAGACTTGATCCCACCACAACAGCCATGGCAAAGGTCACTCACCTATGGGTCACAAGTTGAGCCTTCCCTGAGCAGCAACAGGCGTATTAGCAAACGAGAGGGGGGCACACGAACAGGTGTATGCAGCAAGCGATAGGGGGGCACAAGCTGGGGAGCAAGGGAAAACGGCAGATTAACTACAGATCACACATAAACGCAGTTGAGGTGCTCCATGCGTCGAAAAAAGGCATGTCTGCTACTCACGTGTGGATGTGGTGATGTTTGGCGATGTCCGGGTAAACGACGATGTCCAGGGAATCGGCGATGTCCAGGGAATCAGCGATGTCTTGGGAATCGGCGATGTCATGGGAATCAGCGATGTCAAGGCAATCGGCGATGTCCAGGCAATGGGCACGAAAAGACACGCTGGCTGCAAACAAGCGAGGACATGAATCAGGTGAAAACACATAGCACCCAGGGGAGGCCTCAGCACATCGGGCGAAGTCGGGACACAAGCTGCTGTGCTACTCACATGCTATGTAGATTTGGCGTGGAATCGGCGAGCCACGGAGGAATCGGCGATGTCATCCAGGGAATCGGCGATGCGTGGAGCCTCGTATTGGGGGTCTTTTTATAGCAGCCGGAAACACGCCCCCGGAGACTTCGCACCTGAATGTATCCAAACACGGGGGCCGCCCAGGGGCCGGTCATGGCGCCATCTTGACAGAGAAGCGCAGAGGAGAGAAGACAGAAGAAGATGCAGCGTGAGGACAGGAGCAGAGTTGGAAAGATGGAGAAGAGGACCAGGATTACAGGAGCAATCGCCGAAGAAGGTAGCGCGGGTGATCGCCGAGGACCCAGGGTTAAGTTATAACGCACAGTGAGGACAGTTCAGTGACATGAGGTCATGATGTGTTTTCCAGGGGGTAAGCAGAAGAAGGCCCGATCCGCCACCAAGGGTCCAGGACCAGGAGCCACAGCAAGCCTGCATCCTGAAGCTCCTCCAGGTAGGCGACTCTGAGGACTCTGCAGGCCTCAAACATGCTTGTTTTGCTTATTTGCTTATTGTGGTTCAGCCCGAGTTGCAGCTAATGGTTTGTAGGCCAGGAATGTGGATGATCAGAACAGTGACATCTAGTATTCAGCTTTTGCAATGCATTCTATGACCTGCCTAGTTGTGTATTGTGGAGGAATATGTGAACCACTGAAGTAGTCACATGCTGCAATTGGTGGACAGTGTTTTATGTGTGTCACTGCTATTGTACAGTCAGAGTGGTCAATGTAGCCTACTTCTCTGTCCTGCCCAGGTGCCCCAGGACCTGCCCAGAGGAAGCAGAGGGAGTCGGCAGCAGCAGCTGGGGACAAGGCCCGAACAGGTATTGGGTGACTCTTGTTGTGTGCTGCACGCTTTGCAAGGGGTAAGCAGTTACAGGGCAACCTAACAATGTGTGTTCATGTCACTCCTTGCAGGACCTGTCAGAGCGGGAGAGACCAGTCGGCCACCTCAGCAGGACCTGACATGACCGGGCAGTGCTGATTGTCTGCCTACCCCTTAACCCCACTTAACTCTAATAAATAACGACAGAGACGTAATTCTTCAGAAACTTTGTTTTGTATTAAAAGTGCGTGTTTACAAAAGGCCACAGCTTATCAAAAATGGACAATGCCCTCGCCAGTGCCGATAACTTTAAATAACATAACCAAAACCACTTTAAATTTAAATAAATTTAAATACCATATTAACATATTCAAAACATATTCAAAACATATTCAAAACATATTCAAAACCGTCCGTACCAGCCACCTGCCCTTTAAACCAGCACGATGGGTACTTCCAATAAAATGCAAACTCCTGTTAAACAGGAAAACAATAACCAGCCTAGGGCCTGGGCCCTCTATATAAAACTCACATGCTGATGACTGCCATGCCTAAATAAGCACGTCACCACTAATTTTTCACCTAAACTCTTGCTTGGCACTGACGAGGATCCGCCTGCTGCGACAATGAACAGAATAGTATACACAAGAACAAGTACAAACAGCATTCAACAAACTAAGGGAGGGAGGGTGGGTGTTCCTGCGACTGGAAACGGAAGAGGCCTCACTTTCGGGCGCTCTCCCCTAAATAACCCTGCGAGGCCCGCCCCCAGACCCCGCCCTTTCCGCCTATGCCCTACCTGTCCTTCACAGCCCCAGCCCGCCCTGCCAAGGCTGCCCCCGCCTATTCGGCTGCGCCGATCGGCTCTGCAGCCCCATTCCCAGGTAAGGAGAGGTGGTTGCCATCCAAGGGAGTCACTAGATACATGTAACAGAACTGTCACCCCCTACCAATGTCATATTTTGCTGGACGCCATGCAAGGGTGGAGGCTGTGCGAGGGGAGGGGATGGCAACCACCACCAAGAGACCTTCGTCAGGTAGGGTAACTCAGCATCACATCTCACACAGTTTGCTAAACACCAGCACGAAGCAGACATGTAGAGCCACGTTTCGTTTCCTCTTCAGGGTCAGCCAAGGTCGGAGGTGTCAGGGCCAGCTAGGCCTCAAGTGGCAAGAGGGCAAGCCAGCCAGATGAAGGTAGTATAGGACAGGGCATCAGTGTGGTAGAGGGCGTGGGCCATGCATTGCGCTGAACACAGACCCAAACTATGCAATTTATTGTCACCAGGATCCAATGGGGGCAGCCTGGCCAAGGAGGTTCCTGCTAGCCGGCCTCGGTACACCATGGTGGATCTCTTCGGGGAGGCTACTGATGACACCCCAAGCCCCAAGGCCAAACCGAAGAGGAAGAAGCACCACCGCCACCAGAGGAGGACTGAGGAGGCCAGGACCCAGCAGGAGAACAGGGAGAATCGGCCTGCCACCACCGCCACTCTGGATGACAGCAGCCGAGGACCAGAGGAGCCAGCTGG
>CM070035.1:122392105-122404233 GCA_036250615.1 Ptychadena robeensis | reverse complement strand
GGGATGAGTTTAGCAGTGAGGACTAATTTCTTTGTATTCTTTTTTCAGACCCACAACCAGCGAACACAGGCCGCGTCCAATCCCAGCTCCTGAGGTTCGAGCAACAGCTGGCGAAGATGGAGGCCAAGCTGCAGGCGGTGACAGACGGCATGGCCAAGATGAGGGAGTTGCTGACAGGCCTGCGTCTGGAGCTGGAGGGGAGGACCTGATCCCTGGCACCCCTTTATGTTCCCTCCCCTGGTCACGTTGACCGTTTTGACTATGTGGGTTCCGCTTGCTGGTTTGGGGTGGCCGGCTGTTTTGAGACCCCTGCCCCGGTCATGTTGACCTGTTTGTACAGTTTTTAATGTTTTAACTTTTTTTTACATTTGTATGGAGCGAGGGCCAACCATGGCTGTTTTGTTGTTGGAGTAAAATCCCTTGCCCTGCATTCTCCTGTGTGTTGTCTTTACTGCTGCGCTGGGGTGGGAATGGTGGAGGGTGTGTTTTTTCCCTAGTGCTAGAACGTGCAAGGGCTGCCAGGACATGATGTGAGATGTGGTCCTCTGTACAGATCTCCTGACAATCGATCTTTGGTTCACCACCAACGTGCCCGATCGGTCCCGAATCGATCTGAAGAAACCAACAGGTCGGTTCTCTGGCCGATCCGATTCAGGGGCCCATATCGATCGGCCGTGGTCGATCGGGCAAGGTGTGCTTCACGCGATTCCTCGACGATCGATTGGCGTGCACGCGCCCGGGATCGATCGGCCAGGAATCGTGTGGGAAATCGGCTCGTGTATGGCTACCTTTAGGATCTTATCAATATTATCTGTGGTCACTGGGAAGACCTATGTGTTTTTATCGGTTTATATAAACTAGCCCCATTCATGAGAGGTGTGTGATCTCTGCACTGGACTATATTGACAACACACTGAGAGGATATGTGTTTATGCTGTGGGGTTCGGTATTATACACATACAATCCTTATAATTGTACTTATTATGATTTGATTGATTTTTTAATAGGTGACCTATGAGCCTAAATGATGCACAATTTATAGTCTTTGGTAATCTCCACACCCATCCTTGTGGAAAGTGATGGGTGATGGTGTATATTTTCCCAGAATATGAATGGTTCCGGTTTTATTGTATTTAAATATTTATTATTGTTGTTATATGTATAAATAAATAGAAATATGCATTTTTAAAGATCAAATTGTTGTGGTACCCCTATCAGCCTCAATCTCATCTTGTATGAGTGGTGACGCGGTGACACGAACAGGGCGGGGGTAGGCGGCGCCATAGACCTTCATAGTACCATGCAGTATATTACTATACTGTAATTTCTTGCAGTATTCCTCAGTAGTAATATTTGTTGCAGTCTGTTTGCTCAGTTTGGGCACTTGGTCTCTAAAGGCTGCCATACACGGGTCGGATTCGCACCGGATTCCGGCACGATCGATTCCGGGCGCGTGCACGCGAAACGATCGGGCCGGAATCCCGTGCAGCCCACCTTGTCCGTCCGATCGGGTCCGACTGATCGGGGGCTCAGAATCGGATCCGCCAGAGAACCAACATGTTGGTCTTTCGGGTCCGATTCTGCCCAGATCAGCGGGAGTTGCATTCCGGGAGGTGATCAATCGGACACGGATCCGGCAGGACAAGGTGGTATGCAGCGATCGGATTCCTTAATTGGCCAATCGATCACACCTGAGGATCCCGGCGGAATCGCCGGAATCGATCGGATGGTGAATCGATCAGCCAGGGAATCCGTGCCGTGTATGGCTAGCTTAAAAGGTTCGTCATCACTGCTCTAGATGGTAACTTACTGTATTTTTCGCACTATAGGACGCACCTGACCATAAGACACAGCCAGTTTAAATAAATTTGAAAAAATCTCATGCAGTACCCCTTTTCAGCCAAAAAAAATGTGTCACTAGAGAGCATACTTCAGCATCTCTTCTTCCTCACACAGAGGGAAGGGAAGGGGGCACACTGATCTCCCGGTCTACTTTCTGCTGCGTGTCTGAGGAAGCTGCCAGCGAGTGCAGCTTTCCTCACAAACACTCTGCATTGGCTATATCTGTGGGGATCTGCAAATAAAGCCAATACAGTTCAGCTCCCCGCCAGCTCTCCCGGCAGATGGAAGATCTGCACACAGATGATCTCCTATCTGCCTATCTGAGTTGCAATCACTGGCGGGCAAATGGACACGGGTGGTTGCACATTCGGACCATAAGACACAGGCAGTTTTTCCTCTAATTACGGTAATACTATTTTAAACAGCAGAACTACAATATTACCAATATAAACTAACACAGCTACCCTGGTGCAGTCTTCAGTTAATCTGCAGCACAAAGAGATGCCCCAGGGCATGTTGTTATAAATAAAAAAAATGTTAATCCGATCAGTCTCTTCTTCACATTCATAGTTGTGCTCATAAGTTTGCACATCCTGGCAGAATGTATCATTCGTTACATATTTTTTAGAGAATGTGAATAATAATACAAAAACTTAGGTTGTCTTGCATTAACTGCACTTTTGATTATCTTATTATTTCTGGTGGTAGGTCCTCTTTAATACAGGCATAGGCATGGGCCTGCCCATGCCCCCAGTGGCAATGATGATGTTGTGGACATCAGGGTGCACACACAAATTCCTGTATTATCTGACAAGCATAGGTGCCCCAAGAAGCTCCATAAAAATATTTAATCTTTTAACTGACTTTTTTATTTGACTTTTTATTTTCAATTATATTTGTCAGAAGTTCTTCTGCATGATGATTATAACATGAATGTGTTAGTGTATCCTCTTATACACCCTTCGGAGCTTGCAATAATGTGAAATGATTGTGAAATAATGTGAAAGATGAAATGTTGAAAGTCTTGCATACCCTTGTATAAAATCTTGTACACTTAGATAATAATACATTTTTTGTAACCGTTAAGGCACAAAAATAAAAATCAATACGTTATGATACCTCTTTAGCTTTGTTCTATAACCAGCCATGGTGAAAACATAATCCCTTGAACAAATGTTACTTGAGGACACTTGTAAGTGTGGATGAGCAATACATTTCAGAATTTCCAGAAAATTCCTCGTCACGTTTGTGTGTGGATTGCATATGTCACAACTATTATGTTTGTTCATTTCACAGTTTAAGACAAGATGGACTGTAAATCAATAGACACAGGATTGCATGGCTTTGAATTGATTTGATTTTCTGTCATATATTTCATAAATAAATATGCGATGAGGTGTACAGTACAAATACATTTAAAGACAAATTATAAAATTACTTTCTTAGTCACTTCAGCCTAAGCAGCTTATTCACAATAAATGATGGCTGACAGTGACACCTCGGATACCCCGAAATCCTGAACGGAAAGGATTCTTCTAGAGTTTCTTGGAGGTTGCTGCATTTAAGTATAATATATTTATATTATCATGTTATAATCATTTTATCAGTGGCATCACTAGGTTTGGTGTCACCCATTGTGTGGTAATGTGTATATATATAGTTGAGTTGAGTTGAGCGAACCCGAACTGTTAAGTTTGGGTTCGGTACGGACATCTGAGTTTTTTCATACCGAACACAGACATTTGTCTTTATATCTGTGTTCCGGACAACAAGCCTTTTACATTTCAGCCCTAGGCATGTCTCACTGTTATGCCCTCTGTGATTGGCCAGTGCGCACATGAACCAGCCTCTATTGAAATGCGAGTCCCAGTGCGCCGCCATTGTACAACGCACAAGCATAGGGACAGGACGTTCTGTTGCTGTAGGGACAGAGATAGGCTGCTAGTTTTAAAAGAGAGTAAAGCCTGCCATACACCCACCGACTGGGTGCCGACAGATGAGTGCCGATGAGTTCTGGAATGCAGCGTGATGATGTCATCATGCTGCATTCCCGGGCTGACTGAATCGGCGGGCACTCTTTGTATGCCGGCTGTTACTTTCAATGAAGACGCCGGTCTTCATTCAAAGTAACGGCATCGGCTAGCATTGGCCAGAGAACATCGGACATGTCCATTCTCTGTCCAGCCGAGCTGTGGGGCGACAGGGATCTGTCGCCCCATGTGGGCACACACCGATTGGCGGCCGATTTTGCGGATGGCGCAAGCGCGCACGCCCGTCGGTCAGCAGCAAAATCAGCCGCTAATCGGTGTGTATTAGGTATAAAGGGACAGATAGAGAGGCACATTGTGTGTCAGGAACGGAGAGTTTGGCCGGCAGGCAGAAATCGTTGCTTTAGAAACACAGGGACCTGTTAGGCAGGCTGCTGGTTCATGTAGTTTTTCCAACCTTCAATAGGCAAAACTTTAACTTTCTAATTCAGTGACACAAGAATTACTGTTTCAGTCTCAAAAGAGGGGTTTGACCGACATCCCAAAATACATAGTACAAGAGAGGGAAGGAGCTACAGGTATGGTGGATATTCCAAAACCCGCAGTCCAAATGTCCTCTGTTAAACATAGAGGCTAGGGGACTTTAAAGGTCAAAGAAGTAATAAACAAGTATGGATCAAAATAGAAAAACAATTCTTAAAGGAAGTAAATGATACATAGTTTTAATAGTCCATTGTAGAATCATGTACATTTTGTTGTATTCAAAGTTTTGACACAGAGCTTCTGTATTGGATCACTGTAAGCACATCTTCATCATTCCCCAATGGATTCAGGAACCTGAAAACCCACATAGGCTGAAACAGCCCCAACGTATGTTTCATTCAGTGTTTAGACTTCATCAGGGGGTAGGTGCTCAGGGGGGCCCTGATGGACTGGGCCTAGTCAAGAGAAGAGATGACTATGGTTTACTTGGTGCCAGGTATCTGTAGCAATATCAAATTTAAATGGCCATCAGGTACTCACAAGAATGGTGTGTCAATTGAAGGGGAACAACAAGGTAAATAGCCAAAGACCAGTTTCATTGAATGGGAGGTAGAACGGGGAGCCCTCATGCACAAGGGGCTCTGCTCAAGTCCCATAAGACGTGGACCATCTGGATGAGTTGGTAAATAAATAGTCAGGAGGTTACAATAAACATGAGGGTATCCTAGAGTGAGTGCTGCCTAAATTGGATGGGCCCAGGGTGTTGGGGAGGGAGGGGGTGGATTTTTTGGGGGGGGGGGAGGGCAAGGGTGAAGGGAAATAGGTTGGTGAGGGTAAGGGTTGGTGAGTGCTTGGATAGTGTGGTAGTGTGGGGCTGGTGGGAAGTGTCCAGTGTGTGGTAGTATGAGGGTCCCATTGTGATTGGAAGTAGTTAGGTGAAATGGGTTGGTGAGGGTAAGAGTTAGTGAGTGCTTGGATAGTGTAGTAGTGTGGGGCTGGTGGGAAGTGCCCAGTGTGTGGTAGTATGAGGGTCCCATCGTGATTGGAAGTGGTTAGGTGTAACCCCAGTGGAGGTGAGTGATAGTTTATAGGGTGTATATGAGGGTCAAAGTCAGTGAGGTCACATGGTAGGAGAGGCATTTGGTTTGTTTTGACCCACTAGGATGCTCCTTACACCCCACCCCACACACTAAATTCCCCTAGAATTTGGGACACTAAATCACCTTTAAATTAGGTATACAAATATGGCACACTCAGCCTCTCCTCACCTTCACTTGTGCCCATCCAATTTAGGCAGCACTCACTCTAGGATACCCTCATTTTCATTGTAACCTCCTGACTATTTCTTACCAACTCATCCAGATGGTCCACACCTTATGGGACTTGAGCAGAGCCCCTTGTACCTCCCATTCGATGAAACTGGTCTTTGGCTATCTACCTTGTTGTTACCCTTCAATTGACACACCATCCTTGTCAGTACCTGATGACCATTTAAATTAGATATTGCTACAGATACCTGGCACCAAGTAGTCATCTCTTCTCTTGACTAGGCCCAGTCCATCAGGCCCCCCCCCCCCCTGAGCACCTACCCCCTGATGAAGTCTAAACACTGAATGAAACATACGTTGGGGCTGTTTCAGCCTATGTGGGTTTTCAGGTTCTTGATTCCATTGGGGAATGATGAAGATGTGCTTACAGTGATTCAATACAGAAGCTCTGTGTCAAAACTTTGAATACAACAAAATGTACATGATTCTATAATGGACTATTTAAACTATGTATCATTTACTTCCTTTAAGAATTGTTTTTCTATTTTTATCCATACTTGTTTATCACCTCTTTGACCTTTAAAGTCCCCTAGCCTCTGTGTTTAACAGAGGACATTTGGACTGCGGGTTTCGGAATATCCACCATACCTGTAGCTCCTCCCCCCTCTTGTACTTTCTATTTCAGCGGACTAGATTATTTTTCTGTCCATTAGAAATAGAATTCAGTGTCAGATACCACACATATCTGGGCTGAATGTATTTTTTTCCACACTTTTAGGAGAAAAAAAAGTATTTTGCATTTCATGTATTTCAATGGAGTAGATTTGGCTGCTCTCCATTAGAAATAGAATTCAGTGTCAGATACCACATATCTGGGCTGAATGTATTTGTACATGTATATGTACAGGGAGGGGCGGCACCTTCCTATTGGTTATGGGCGGTGGCCCTATGACAGGGCGTCTCCTCCCCCATCCATGCTGGAGAGATTTTTCTCTTCAGCGTGGACTGGAGTTCTATGCAGCCCTGTATGGTTTTGGCACAAATGAGGTTCAAAGTCAAGTCAAAATTAAAAAAAATCGGAATTTCTACTTAATTTTTTAACTTAATTTATGCAAAAACTACATGTGCTAGAGCTAAACTTTTTTGTTTAAATGTTCCCACAACCCTTCTCTACATCTCCAGCAATTTTGGTGACAATACCTTGTTCAGGGGCTTTGCAATCAGCTCACAAATTTAGCAAGTCGAAAAATTTGACCGTCTCTAGCTTCAAGTAATTTTTTCCCCACTTTTAGGGTAAAAACCAAAGTTATTTACATTTAATATATTTGTAGTGTACTCTATTTTCTTGCTGTACATTCAAAATATAATTCACTGACTTCCGGTTCCGGCGCCCGATGTAAGCAGAGGCAGTGAAGGGAAGCTCCGTCCCGCCATCGCCTACAAAGCTTTTACTGCCACCCATCCGCGCTGCCATCCGAGGGGGAAATAAGCCGGGACTGCTGCAGACAGATGTGTCCAGGGTGGCTCCGTCTCGCCACACTAAGCTGCGCAAGCAGGACCGCCGTAAACATCATGCAGACATGGCGGCGGGGGGAGTGCTGTAGAGGATTCAGACAGCGACACAGCTCACAGCACCACGGTCAGCATTGATTACAAGAAACTGGCCAGCGAAGTAGCCATGTTCCTAAAAGATGAACTGTACGGTATGCTGCATGGCCATCTCACACAGTCTTTGAAGGACATCAAGGAGGAGGTAGCCGCACACGTGACACGCTTATCGGCTGTGGAGGCGAGGGTGAGTGAGGCTGAAGAAGCCATACGTGCCTTACAATCTGCCAACAAGGAGCTCACAGCGCAAAACTCAGTGGCCAATGCAAAACTAGACGACCTGGAAAATAGGGTGATCGGCCTGCCTGAAGCCTACAAGCCCTAAAGTCTAGCGCACTTTTGTCAGGTGGTGATCCCAGCTTCACTAGGCCTCGATAATCCCTGTAAAGTAGAGCACGCCCACCGCCTGGGACCCCCACAAACCAACCGCACCTCCCCCAAACCGGTGATTGTCCGTTTCTTGGACTTTGCTGATAAAGTTAACATCATGAGAGCGTACTGGGCCCAGCGCAACCTGGTACCTGAGGGCCACAAGTTGTTGCGGTTTACTGATTATTCAGCTGAGGTCACGAAAAGGCGCCGTGCGTTTGCCGAAGTATGCGGGGAGTTAGTGCATCGCCGGATCAAGTTCTCCCTGCAATACCCTGCCACCCTACGTGTAACACTGGCGGATGGCAAGACCCTCAGTTTTACGGATCCGGTACGAGCTCTACGTGACATGCGCCAGTCAAAATCGCCTACCCAAGCCCAGACCAGGGACGACCCGGGCAGCAGTGAGTCCCCTAGTGCACCGGTTGAGTGCCCACCACAGGGCGCAGGAGTGACTCAGCCAGCGGCATCAGGTACCCTAGCGTTAATACTTGATGCCAGTGGTCAAGAGGACGGAGCGTTCTTCTGTTGTGTGTGTTTTTTTTTTCTACTCCTTCTACTGCCACCGATACCTCCAGGCTCCTAGAGGCCTTACATGGGGAAAAAAGGAGGTCCCCAAGCTTGACTTAGCTTTATGGTTGGGGTAGCCCCACTATGGGTCCCCACTTGTTCTGGACTGTTTTGAGAAGTTGGATTTCTTTTATTTCTCTTTTTTGTTTTTTGTTCGCCCCTTTTTTTGACTGCCTACTGCTTGACACCCCGCCGCCACCGCCTGGGACTCCTCGCCCAACACTAAGAGTAGGGGTGGAGCTCACTCGGGACACGAGCCCCCTCATGCATTGCCTATCTGTTTATACACTATGCCACTGACTTTCCATACCGATGAGCGTTGCATGGCCACAACACATGTGGGTGGGTCGGGTTGTTGGGGCAAGGCTCTTGCCCATAGGGTCTTGGCACACGGCATGGATATTGATGGCGGACGCTGGGCATACGGCATCTCCTCGCCCCATTACTATTTTTTCGGTGTATGGCCCCAATGACCAGACTTCCCGTTTCTACAGTGACTTATCTCACATCATCATGGACTCTTATGCTGGGGTCCCCCTCGTGGTAGGCGGGGATTTTAACGCGGTGCTTTCCCCGGCGGAAGACAGACGTACGATCCATGCAGCGGATGCGCACCAGTCTCCACAGGATGCCGCCTTCCAGACATTTGTGACATCTTGCGACCTGGAAGACTTCTGGCGTTTTCTCCATCCCTTTGACAGAGTCTTCACTCACTGTTAGCTGGTTCATGGTTCATTGTCTAGGTTAGACACGCTCCTGGTCAGTCGAGCGCTCCTTCACAATGTATAATCTCTGATCATGCCCCGGTGGTATCTGCTTTCCAATTTGGCCCAGCGCAATCACCTACATTCATTTGGAGGTTCCCCTCCTACCTTAAAAAAGTCTTTCCAGGACCTCCTCAAGGGGTGGTGGCTGGAGTATTCATATACAAATGACCAACATAAATCAGATCCCCCCTATATTGGGAAACGGCAAAAGTGGTACTCCAGGGCAAAACACTAGCCTACACCTCTACCCAGAAAAAGAAATTCCTTGCTAGCTACCTGGCTACGTGTCAGGAGGCTAGGACGGCGTACATTGCATACTGCAGAGACCCGACTGACCAGCTGCTAGATGCATGGATCAAAAGTAAGAAGGTGTGTGATGCCTGGTTGGAGCAACAGGATAGGAGGGTGCGGGCTGGAAGGGACGCTGTGTTTTTTCGGCAAGGTAGCAAGTCAGGGAGGTTACTTGCCAATATGGCACGAGGTGCCCGGCCCTCCTGCCAGATTAAAGCGCTCAGGGACCATGCAGGTCAGGTCACAAGGCAGGCGGGGGAGATAGCAGAGATCTTTGCGAGATATTACCGTCAACTGTATGTCCACGCTCCTACTGGAGAGGGGGATGGCTCCCATCTTTTAGAGGGCTTAGCTCTTCCTGTGTTAAAGCCGGAGGAAGTAGAGTTCCCCTCCCTGACTACACTGTACAACCATCTTTTATCCACTAAAACCTATCTACCAACCGGCAACCTCGCCTATATTAAACTTTTACCAAAACCGGGCAGGGTCGCCCTAGACCCGTGGTCCTTTAGGCCCATATCATTACTTAATCAGGATGCAAAATATTTGTCTAAGATCTTAGCGGACCGACTGGCCAGCCTCATGCCTTCCCTGATTGGGGAGGAGCAGGTGGGGTTTACTTGGGGAGGGCGGCGGTGACAAACTTGCGCAAATTACTGCCGGTCTTTTAGCATTACCGGCTGTTGAGGCCTCATCGTGTCCGGGGGCTGTCTTGTCCCTGGATGCCGAGAAGGCGTTCGACAATGTTGACTGGAGATGGCTAAGACTGGTACCGGGGGGCTTTCAGGGACAGTTCCTGACGTTTATTGATGCCCTCTATGTATCGCCAATGGCTCGCATTTTACCTAATGGGACCTTGTCGCCGCCCTTTCCTCTGGAGAAGGGAAGACGACAGGGATGCCCGCTATCCCCTTTACTGTTCAATTTGGCACTAGAGCCCCTGGCTAGGAGGTTGTCAGAGTCTGAGGTCATCGAAGGGGTGCGCATAGGTCAGCAGAAATTGCGGATGGCCCTCTTTGCAGACGATGTCCTGTTGTTTTTGAAATTAAATATCTGGGGTTGCTTTTCTCACCCAATGCCGCTGATACGTATACATTGAATTTTACACCACTTTTCCATAAAATCGAACAGGAACTTCGGAAATGGCATGATCTACCCCTGTCATTGCTAGGAGGATGCCAACTGATCAAAATGATCAGCTTTCCTAGACTCTTGTACCCCATGCAGACACTCCCCCTTTTATTGAAACACAAGGACGTACGGAATTTCTACACAATCTCCCGATTCCTATGGCAGGGTAAAAGACCCTGGATAGCTGAGGAAACTGCAGAGGCCAATGGCGCAGGTGGAAGCCAACCTCCCAGACCTTTGTTTGTACAACCTGGCGTGCCTGGGCAGACATGTACGGGACTGGATGGGGTCTACTAACCATTTCACTAACACCGAGTTAAAATCAGGCCTGGTCAGGCCCTGGTCACTCATGGGGGTCCTTCACATGCCGTTTAGGCAGCTGCCCACCCTAATTAAAAAGCACGTCATACTCCGTAACACCGTACTAGCCTGGCGGGAGACTAAGAAAGTGCTACGTCAAACCATGTGGGTCACGCCGCAAATTCCCATCCATTCAACACCAAGTTTCCAAAAGGGGCACAGTAACAGGTTGCTTAGAAGTTGGGAGGCTAAAGGTATTACATACTTGACAGACATGCTTGACTCGGATGGCCGTATAATGTCGTTTCCTGCTCTCCGGGCTAAGTACTCTCTCCACTCATCCCATACTTTATGTTATGCACAATTGAAAGCATTTCTGCTCTCCCAGGGGGTGGTGGGATCCTTGGTGAGGCTGTCGCCAGCCCTGGTGAAACTATTGGCACCGATTACCTCCAAAATGTCACTATCCGCCTTGTATACTTACCTGAGATGCGCAGGCAACGGGCCCCAGAAGCCTCAGTCTAATATCCGAGCATGGGCCTCCTTCCTTGAGACCACTGTTGAGGATGCTGAGGAACTATTGGAGATGGGGTGGGCGCAGGTGAGGAAAACCATAGTTAGTGAGTCCTGGAGGGAAACCTGTTTTTAAAGTTATCCATAGGGCTTATCGGGCTTACACAGCCCTCAACTGGAGGCGCCTGTTGACATTGCTTCAGGAGTGCCCCAAATGCGCATCCCCGGACATGGACCTCAACCATTTATTTTAGTCATGTGCTCAGATTCAAACCTTTTGGCATGATGTTCTGTGCTATGTACGCATAATTACCACCAAAACGTTAGACGGCCAACCGGCGCTGCTTCTGCTCCATGTCTTGTGCCCGGGATTGGAGACCGACCCTGGCATCACGGCTCCCGGCAAGCCGGCGATCCCTAGGTTCGCACACTACCGGACGGCCAAACGGAGTATCCTTCGACAATGGATTCATGTTACCCCTCCCTCCCTAGTAGACGTTAGGTCTTACCTACACCAGATTATGGTGGCTGAAAAGAATAACACCCTTCAGACCCAGTCCAAATCGACTGCTAAATTTTTTCGCACCTGGAGAGCATATCTTACTCACGAACTGACACCGACAGACCTGCAGAGCTTCATGTCTGCATTTAAAAACACTAAGTGGTATCTCACTGAACAAGTCCAGGGCACCTTAGGGCCTCTAGCCCTCAGGTCCCCAGATAGGACCGGAGCTACTCAGCTACCGGTGTCGCCCTTGTGACCCCTGGGAGTGCTCACTAGTGGACAGGTTGCCCAGCACACATCTTCAACAGTGGAATAGGAGCTAGTGGTGTGGGACTGTCTAGGCGGGTGGAAGGGTAGGGTGGATGTAGAGGTGCAGTCATGGGTAGTGATGGCGCGAACCCGGAATTTGATGTTCGCAAACGGCGGACGCCATAAGCTAGCCAACATGTTGGTTCTCTGTCGGATCCAATTCTGAGCCCCCGATCAATTGGAC